>CM068359.1:34051057-34136057 GCA_034769755.1 Odontamblyopus lacepedii
GGGAGCAAAGGGAACAAACATGTTAATTAGTGCTGTCAATCGATTAAAATATCACGATTAATCTCATGAATGTCATAGTTAACTCATGATTAATTGCAAATTAATCACATTTTTTGTCCCTTGAATCATCATTTTAATACTCTTGTTTTTTATACCCCCGTTGTAATAAAACGGGACGTATTATGGTATGGCGCTGTCCGTCCGTCCGTCTATCCGTCTGTGGACACTTCAAAGCTTTGTAGTGTCTTTAAGTTCTGTTGTAGCAATCTGATTGGTGGAATTCCGATTCTAGAATGTGATGATGTCATACTCATACTCCTACTGCAAGAGCCAGATTTCCCTATTGATTATCCATCCGTCTGTCTGTCCGTCTGTCTGTGGACAATTTCTTGTCCGCGCTCTAACTCCACAACCGTCTCACCTAGGAATGTCAAACTTCCAAACTGCACCAACAATTCATCTTTAACTAGGTTTGACAAATTCTAACTTAATTCTATATACAATAATTCAAAGTACGGGCGTATTTTGCCCCGCTGGAGGAGCTCTTGTTGCTTTTTTATTGCAAAAACGAACAGTCTCAGTGAGACACTTTGTGCTCTGCATCAGTGTGAGTGAAGTAAATAAACATAAAGGATGAAATAATGTGCTGTGACCTGAGGTGGTTCTCATGACTAAGCGATGTCTAGTGATCTCCAGTTAGTGCGACTGTGTTTGTCGCCCCAGCTGCTGGTTTTGCAGAGAGGGTGGGTGGAGCAGCATGTGGTGTCTGTTGCGTGGTGGGTGTGGGTCCTGCTGTGGCTCGGTGTGTTCGTGTTGTTGTCCATGGTCCTTGTTATGGATTTGCTGTATGTTTTGAAGCAGACTTTGTTTTGTGTTTTCCTCGTGCGGTGGCATCAGCGTGTACAGATGTGCCGTGCTTTGGCTCACCTCCTCCAAACGGGACTTCTAAGTATCGTACAACTTGTTTGTTTTCCTGTTTACAACCAGATCCTGTAGTTCTTCTAATGTTACAGCAGTGGCCACAGCAAAACTAGTCCACTGGGTCACAAAGTGTGTTAATCTTGCAATAAAAAAATAACGCCTTTAAAATTTTGAGTTGACGAGTTAATAGCGCGATATTTTTGGTAGCACTAATGTTAATACATTGTTTTCGGTGAATATAGCATTTTCCAAACAGTAAAAGGTAACATGGGGATCTGAGTACATGTTAATACCCCACAGAAGCCAAATATCCCTCTGTAGCAGCAGGTGCACAGACTGCAGTTGGACTGTGAGGTAAAGCGAAGGCTTCAGAGTGAAACAGGGATTGATCTCATTTGTAACAAGAGCTCCTCCAGCGGGGCAAAATACGCCCGTACTTTGAATTATTGTATATAGAATTAAGTTAGAATTTGTCAAACCTAGTTAAAGATGAATTGTTGGTGCAGTTTGGAAGTTTGACATTCCTAGGTGAGACGGTTGTGGAGTTAGAGCGCGGACAAGAAATTGTCCACAGACAGACGGACAGACGGACAGACAGACGGACGGATAATCAATAGGGAAATCTGGCTCTTGCAGTAGGAGTATGAGTATGACATCATCACATTCTAGAATCGGAATTCCACCAATCAGATTGCAGCAACAGAACTTAAAGACACTACAAAGCTTTGAAGTGTCCACAGACGGATAGACGGACGGACGGACGGACAGCGCCATACCATAATACGTCCCGTTTTATCACGGGCGTATAAAAAGCACAGTTCAGACACTTTTTTCAGATCAATGCTTTTCTCAGAGACTTCCTGGGGCGATCGTAGAGGCTGAGGGTGAAACCAGGGCACAGGACCAGTCTGACCAGCAACAAGAAGAGAGAGCGGAGAGACGGAGGGAGGGAAGAGGGGAGCAGGTGGACAGCTACACACCCTTCATGTTAATGAGGGCTATGACACTTCTATGGGGAATTAACTGCTGGCGTATAACGTTTTTAGATCACCATGTTCCCTTTTATTCAGTTAACACAGTCATGGAAATCCTGGAAGAGTCATGGGAATTGAAAATGTTGTTTTTTAGGCCTGGAAAAGTCATGGGATTTTGTAAATTTAATTAAAGTTTTGGAAAAGCTATGGGATTTTAGTATCTCTTTCACACAGCTACAGCACTGTTCAGAACAATACACACAGCAAAACACTAAATCTGGTTAAGTTAAGATGACTTGAATTAAGAGAGTTTTATCATGATTTGAGGAAATTTCACTTGACTTTTTGTACTTAAAATATGAAAATACACCTGGCTACACTTAAAATAAGAAAAACAACAACGTTTTGCACTTAAAATAAGAAACAAAATCAAATGTTGCTTGAATTAAGAAAAACATATGTATTTCTTTGGTAGATAATTTTACTTGTCAAGTTGAATCCACTCATATAAAGTAAAATGTTCTTAATTTAAGTCATTTTAGCTTATCTAGAGATTGCTTTTATCCAGTGCAATAAGGTGTTTTGTTTAAAAGAGACACAATAAATGCACTGACAGTATTTTGAATGTTAAAAAGATAGATTAGAGATTAGCCAGAATTAGCCAAACATGCACGGATGACATCTCAAACCTCTTCAGACATGTTTTTGATGAGGACATGGTAGAAAGTTTGAAAAAATAAAACTAATAATAATATAAAACAGTTATAAAGTAATAACATAGTAATAATAATAACAATAATACCCTCACTTTAACTACCAGTGTGTTTTCAGATATGAAATTAACAAAACAATAAAAGATATAAGATATAGTATTGCTTTGACTAGAATATTCCACAGTACGGCATTAAACCTATCCTCATATAGCCTCATGTTACAGGTCAGATCTGATCACAGTAAGAATGCATGTTTTTCGAGGTAATTTCAAGCAATAAAAACACCTGAAATTGAATATACGGGAAGTGGATGAGTTTAATGCCACACCACAGAACATTCAGGTATAGCCCTGACATCACCACGGAGACAAGCAGCTGCAAACGCATTTCTAACTTCCAAAATGAGCTTTGACTGTTATGCGCTCAAATAAAATCCACCTAAAGGGAGTGAATACTAGTGCTGCCGCGATTATTCGACGCTGTCGACGTAATCGAATGTGAAAATGAGTCGAATACAATTTTTTTGGTCGAATATTTGCCTTTATTTATTTTTGGTCTCAAACGGCTCGTCCAGAGACCTTTTGCTTGCCTGAGATCAGGTATTTCCCCTCCACACCACTAGTCGTACTACACTCGAGGCGGACACCGGTGCGGCAGGCAGCGGCTACATCCGAGGCGGACACCGGTGCGGCTAACAGCGGCTACACCCGAGGCGGACACCGGTGCGGCAGGCAGCGGCTACATCCGAGGCGGACACCGGTGCGGCTAACAGCGGCTACACTCGAGGCGGACACCGGTGCGGCAGGCAGCGGCTACATCCGAGGCGGACACCGGTGCGGCGGGCAGCGGCTGCGCCCGAGGCGGACACCGGCGCGGCTAACAGCGGCTACACCCGAGGCGGACACCGGTGCGGCTAACAGCGGCTACACCCGAGGCGGACACCGGTGTGGCTAACAGCGGCTACACCCGAGGCAGACACCGATGTGGCTAACAGCGGCTGCACTCGAGGCGGACACCGGCGCGGCGGGCAGCGGCTGCGCCCCAGGCGGACACCGGTGCGGCTGACAGCGGCTACATCCGGGGTTGATGCCGAGGTGGCTAACCTCGGCTTCACCAAAGGCTAACAGCAGTGGTAAATAATGGCACCGCCAAAGAAAACAAACTTGAGGAAGTATTTGCCGTGCGCACTCTGCTGGCTGGTCTCTCTCTTTCTCTCTTCCCCCTTCCCCCGATTTGAGCATTTGAGAGCGGTATGAAAATGGCAGCAGCCGGTGGGTCAGAGTCGGATCCAAGAACAGTGGCAACTTCTTCTAGACCAAGACCTAAAGCCTCGAAAGTCTGGGAATACTTTCGGACAGATGGTGATAGAGTGGTTTGTACACTCTGTAAGACTTCTTTGGCTTATCACGGGAGCACGACCACGATGCATGAGGTATTGAGAATACCGTTGCAATATGCTGCTCGTGCATACTCGTTAAATTGTGTGTGCATATCGTTGTTCAACATTGTCGAATGAGCACACACAACAGACATAACAGCAATAACCTTTGCAACTCGCACGCACAGCACACACAAGGTAACCTCCCGGGAAAATCTAACACACACACTTGTGTGTGTTAGATTTTGTTTTTTTGTTTTTTTTTAAATTAGTCGTTTAGATTAGTCGACTAATCGAAAAATTAGTCGAGAGATTAATCGTTAGAAAATTAGTCGTTAGTGGCAGCACTAGTGAATACATTTTTATGTGAAGTAAGGGTTCCAAATTTGAGAAATATTGTCGATATTTGTGCGTTTCCACCTTTGTTGAGCCAAAACTAAAAGAGTACATGTTAAAATGTCATTGTTAGCATACATTAGCATATATTAGCATACATTAGCAATTAGCGTTTTCTCTGCCATTTGGCGTATTTCACTGATTGTTTATTTTGAATTATTTATTTTTGTAACATTATAAAATTGGGGATAATCAGAGAAATCAAGCGTCTTTAATTGGGGAATAGTTACTTGATTGTGCGCACATTACAAACACGAGGAACAGGGCAGAAATTATTTCAAAAATCATTCCATTTATTTATATTAATACAATTTTGAGAATTTTACTGAAAAGAGAACGAAAAAAGTGACCAAATATTGCTATTGTTGTTGCCGTTTTAAAGCGTCCATCTGTGATTAGATTGGCTGACCCGCCCCTGTTGTATTCTCACACGTCACCACTAGATGCTGCCTATGTTACTGCTGTCTGACAGTGTGCCAGCTTTATGCCAAGGAAAGGGAAAAAGGGATTCCCGTCTGCCATCTACTGGTGAAAAAAAGGAATAAACTTACAAACGGTAGCTTTAAAAGGCCCTTATTATGTTTTTTTATGTTCTAATGTTGTTTCCTCATCACAAACACACCTGGAGTTGTGTTTTGTTTCATTCACACATTTTTAACACACAAACCTCTCTTCTCTCAAACAGAAACCACTCAGTTCCACATACAGGACGTGCTCCACTGTGTTTTTAAACTCCACACACCTTCAGTAGGATCATTCGGATCATTTCAGCCCTGGAATTGCACATCCCTACTGAATTAAACTGCCCTAGAAAAGGCAAAAGACCTTAACTCGAGTGTGAAACTGAGAAAAATGAGATTCTATTACTAAACTTTTGTCCGGACAAAAGTTTAGTAACAGGCAGGGCTCCCAAAACTTGAGAATTAGTTTCGATAATGAAGAAATATTTGTATGCGGAAAATATTGAGCTCAAAATTGACTTTTGACCCTGACACAGTTACTGCCTTTTGCCTTTGCAGAACTCCTTATTTTATTTATTTATTCATTTATTTTATTAGTGTTTACACCTAATGTTTAAAGGGACAAAAAATAGGCAGAAATGGTAAAAAATAATAATAACAGAACAGTGCAGGAAAGGTCATAAAACCCAGAAGGCTTAAGAGTGACCCTCCTCTTGAAAGAATTGAAATTAATACATTAAAAAAAACAACCCCACCCCACCCACAGACATTCAACACACACAATAACACACACATGCGTCCAGCTCACACTCCACACCTACACTCACACATTAATACTTTATAATAAGAGGAAATAAAGAACTATAATAGCCCAGGTTTACGTACAAAGACATGGGGACTACACGGATAAAGGACTCAAGTCTACAAGATATATATATATTTAGCTTGATTTTAAAAGTATTTAAATTTAAACATGTTTCTGTAAGATTTTGAAACTCATTCCACAGCCCTGCACCTTGGTGAACAAAAGAACATTCAGCGACAGACGTCCTACAGAAAGGAACACTTAATCCTTATTTTTGCCTCATGATTCAAAGGCAGAGCACAGGAACTGCCAAATAAGGCTTTAAAGTCCATTTTGAGCTCAATATCTTTCACGATATTTATTCACATGATAAAGGAGGTCTCAAATACCCCTTTGTACAGCAGTACAGATAAAAACTCACTAGAATTCATTTTGTGTAATACAGGACCTTCAAAGCCAAATATCTCACAGACCAAACCTTCAAATCCTAAGCTGATGTTTTATTATCTATGCTGCAAAAAAATGTCATCTTTTTAGTGAAACTGAGTCAGATTTTTCTTCCTGTTTTGAGCCGAGTAAAACGTCATACACTGAGCCTGTTTCAGCACCTTGGACAGCTCCTCTCTACAACTTCTTTTATCATCAGAAAGAAAAAGGGGGGGAAAAATCTCCTGACATTTTCTGAAGAATTTGTAAGATTTGTATTTTTTTCCCCAGTGATCTCCAAGCTCCAAAACTTCAATGCCAAATATTGACTGAAATTTGCGCCGCTCTAACCCTGAATAGGAAAACAGTCCAGCAACACGAATCAATAGAGACAAGTGAGATATTAAATTTTCATGAAACCAAATCTTTTCTGCTTGTCTGATCTCAGTGGGGCCTTCTCAGTATTGACCGAACCCTGTCTAAGCCTGCACGTTGTGGGACCTGCTGCCAGCTCGGGTTATCATTGCTTTAAACAGGTACATTTGTATCGAGATTAACTGGATATATGCAAAACAGCATTTCTATTACACAAACTTGACTTTTCTGAGCTTTTAGTCATGTTATAATGTTGTTACCTTCTGAAAAACAGACCTGAAGTTGTGTTTTGTTTCATTCACACATGTTTGAGTAACTTCTTTATTATTATTAGTTCTTTATTACTGTTTAATACATTACTAAATACTAAAACAATAAATACTAAATACAAATAAACTACAATACTAAATACAATCAATCAATTAAATACTGTTCCACTTTTTAACTGTATGTTTTCATCATACTTAATTTGTTTATGTTGTTGTAAAGCGACCTTGAGTGTCCAGAAAGGTGCCTAATAAATAAAATTTATTATTATTATTATTATTATTATTATTATTATTATTATTAGTCTGTCTTCAAAGCTCAATGAATGTTGCCTTTAGTGTGACAGTCTTGGTTCATTTACGCATCAGTTTTTTTTTAGGTTTTTTAATAATATTTTGTGGCAATAAAACTAACTAAGAAACATTAGGGGTTGTTCAGCACCATGGACAGCACTTTCAAACTAGCTTATGTTGTCATTAGAATAAACGTCTTAGACAACAAAAAGCTGATTCTTGTGAGCTTTAAGTCATGTTATAATGTTGTTACCTCCTCAAAACATGAGAATAACTAAATAACTAAATTATAAATATACATGTAAATATAAATGTGCAGGGCTTGTGTGTTAAACATATGTGAATGAACGAAAAACGCAACTCCAGGTTTGTTTGCGATGAGGAAACATTAAACCATACTGCAGATGAGAAAATAGCGTAACATGGGCTTTTAAATTGTGAATAAAACAGCTGTACAAGCATTTCTAATAAAACCAATATTTGGAGTTTTCAATGTGCTTTTTGATGACACCACTGGGTAGACTTACACACAGCACCTTAACGCATAAAACCCCCTTTACTCTGCAAACGTTTAAGAGAATCCACCATAAAGCAGCGTGTTTCCTCTCTTAAACTCTTCCACAGACACTATGACCCAGACGTAAGCCCAGGCAGAGCTCTGATGTGAAGACAGGAGACGGAAGAGCAAAGTGAGGACATGAGGCTGGTGTGTGTCACTGTATGTGCTGTTCAGAATGACATGTTTCATACTTAATTTTGGCATCTAAAATCACGTTTACACTACTTTAATATACATCTTTTGTATTTACACCGCAAAAAATAATGTCTAAGTTCAAAATACTCAAATTCAGATTGAGTAGCAGATTGATTGAGTAGATTTTACTTGTAAAATTAGTAATATAATCTACCAATGGAAGTCTTTTTTAAAATTGAAATAACATGATTTATTTAGTTTCTTATTTTAAGTACGTCTTCTGTGTAACTAGGTGTATTTTCCTATGTCACCTACAAAAAGTCTTGTTCCATTGGTGGTTCGTTTTACTTGTCATATAAAATTTACACAAATTAATTTAACATAGACATTTTAACTTAAGCAAAATTTTAGTTTATGTAGTGTCGTCTTTGGTTTATTTTTAAAGTGAGTGTGTAACATGTGATCTCTTTTTCACACTGGTGTTAAAAATGTTACGACAATCACAACTGAACCTGTGTCCCCAGAGCCTGAACCTGCAGACAGAGACACATCCAGGTTTGTCTCACTCTCAGTTTATGTTCAGGCCTCATGTGAAGCTCAGAACCTCCAGAATCCCTCCCTGAGCTGCAGACGCTGCACTAGCACTGACTCATGACTGGCTGCAGGTCCTGGGGTTTAGGTAGAGACCAGATTAGATGACAGAGAGGCTTTCACTCAGCTCCAGCTCAAACTGTACAACCAAATCACAGGGTTTAAAGTTCACAGCTCACGATTCATGTTCTCACACTATACGAACGACTTCAACGGTGTGAAACCCTCACCAGAGGCAGGTGGAATTCAAACAGGTTTGATCTACAATTTCCGATCAGGAGCTGGTCGTGAGGCATTAATCGGTTTTCGTTACCCCATAATACACGAAGCACGACACATGATTAAGAAAAAAACTCAGCCCGACCCCAAAAACAGTTGCACAAGTGAAAAATCGGCTCAAAAAGGGCCAAAAATCACACGTGCACGCCCGGCTTTAACATAATTAGTGCTTAAGAATAAATCAGCATGAGAATAGCACCAGTAAGAGCTGTATTTGATTTGAACATGTTTACCACAGATCTGGAGATACATACAAGTGTGTGACATGTGAAACACACAGTGCACAGAGCCTCCCGTTAAAGGAAAGTCTGTCATGATGAAATAGGTCACTGTTCGCTCTGGTACATTTCCAGCCCACACACTCATCACGCATCTGTTACTTCTTGTTTGTTTGAGTAGATCAGTCTGAAAAAGGCACAATAAAGTGACTCTGCTCAGAGTGCGTCTGTAAACCCACAGGGAGGGAGTGGAGTCTGGTGTGGGCAGAGTACACACAGCACTGCAAAAAAGGATTTTCTAGCAGTTAAATTGACTTGAATTAAGCAGATTTATATTAAAAGATTAATTAGATGAGATTTTTTTACTTGTTTCAAGATATTGCATCCTGATTTATCTTATCCAGAAATTACAACTTATTCTAAGCACTTTTTATATTAACTCAGTCCAGGTTAAGCCTGTTTAACTTCCTTCTCAAACCAATAAGGTGAAAAATCTTGCCATAAATACTTGAAACTCGTGTTTTCTGCTTAGAACAAGATTCGTATTTCATCTTGTTCTAAGAAAACTTGGTAATTTCTTACTGCACTGGCAGATAATTTCACTTAAAATAGGGCAGTTTTTTTTTTTTTTTTTTTTTTTCGTATTTTTTGATAGGCCTCCTGTGGGCTCACCACCTGCAGAGGGGTTCATAGGGGGGGTCAAGTGCTATGAAGATTGGGCAGTAAACTGCCCCCGCGACCAAGCTGGATTAAGCGGGAGAAGATGGATGGATGGATGGATGATAGGGCTTGTTGCAGTGAGTGTCGTGCATGAGAGGCCACAGCTGTGGCTAATGTGCTCTGGCTAACTCTGTTATGCTAAACACATCTCCTCCACATATACGCTGCCATCACTGGGAATATGACGGTCTGTCAGGAGCCATACCGGCCTGTCAGAGCCTGAAGAGCCTGAGCTCATCACATCTGTATATGTTAAATGGGACTGTCTGTGGAAGAATGTCAGAATATGTTTGTGGCTGAAATAAATGAATCAGTCTCTGTTGCTCAGCAGGGCCGGACCTGGTTCGTACTCAGATGGGACGATGTGGGAATACTGGAAGTGAGGCGCCAGGGCAAAAACTGTTGCTGTGTCCTTAGGCAAGACACTTCACCCACATTGCCTAGTGTGAGTCTGGTGTGTGTGTGTGTGTGTGTGTGTGTGTGAGTCTGGTGTGTGTGTGTGTGTGTGTGTGTGTGTGTGTGTGTGAGTCTGGTGTGTGTGTGTGTGTTGGTGGTGGGGGGGTCTGGTGGAGCAGATTGGCAGCCTCACTTCAGTCACTCTGTCCCAGGGCAGCTGTGGCTCCAACAGCCGCTTCAGAGTGTGGAGTGAATAAGGAAACGCTCTGTCGTCTTTTGGGTGTATTGAAAGGTGCGGAATAAATCCAATGATTAATTAATGAATTAAACTTTCTTGAAACTAAATCAGAATCCTTTGTGCAGTTTGAGCTGTGTGGGGCCTTGTTATTATTGACCAAACCCGGTGCAGACCTGAGCCTGTGGGGCCGCTGCTGTCGGCCTGGTTCAGCCTCACTCTAAACATTTGTATCAGCTTCACTTAAGACATGAACACATCAAATCTGTCAAATTTGTAGAGTTATGAAGCGAACGGAGTAGTAATTTATGAGTATTTTCACCATGGAGATGTTGTCACTTTGCCTGGAATATTCCATAGTAGGGCATTAAACCTAAATCTATCTGCATTCATTCAATTCCAGGTGTTTGGTTAAAAAAGAAACATGCATTATCACTAAAATAACATAAAATAAATATTAGGCTAATGATAAAGTAACTAGACTATCTCTATATTGATACGTCTAACCTTTCTATCTCCATGGAGACCACACCAGAGCAAGTTACAGGTCAGATCTGCGGAGAGGCGACGCCGCTCACAAGCAGAATGTCTGTTTTTCTAGGTATTTCTGAGACACTTGTAAGTGAATAAATGTAAAGTAGAGCTGTGTAATGCCATACTGTAGAACATTCCAGACAGAGCAATGGCATAACCACAGAAACAAGCGGGTGACGGACCCCGAAACAAAAAGTTACAAGATACAAGAAGGTAAATTGTTAAACATTTTCTGAAACACGAAAATGGCTACAACATTTTACCAACACAGCACCTCCCAACGTCCCATAATGCAATTTAGATGGGATTATAGAGCAATAACAGCTTAGGCGGTTTTCTCTCCGATCCTGTAATAGCGCAGAGAACGGCCTGATGCACATTAACACAAGCCGGAGTGTTCTGGATTTCAATTGTGTTTCGGTGACGCCATTTGCCCCCGAGTCTGTTTGAAGCACCAACGCTGCACCAGGAGCCCGCAGCAAACACCACGACTACAGTTCACGGCTGTACAATAAGACGTTACAAAGACTCAGGCGGGTTTAAGCTTCATGGCTGTGTGGACATGGGTCAAAATAGTAGAAGTATAGTTTATAAATGTAAAAATGACCCGTGTGTGTCCGCAAATATGAAGCGAGCACGACAAACTGTATATTTAGTAGTAGTAGTAGTTTATTCAGTCGTTTTACAACCCTACAAAACAAACAAGAGCTCCTCCAGCGGGGCAAAATACGCCCGTACTTTGAATTATTGTATATAGAATTAAGTTAGAATTTGTCAAACCTAGTTAAAGATGAATTGTTGGTGCAGTTTGGAAGTTTGACATTCCTAGGTGAGACGGTTGTCGAGTTAGAGCGCGGACAAGAAATTGTCCACAGACAGACGGACAGACGGACAGACAGATGGACGGATAATCAATAGGGAAATCTGGCTCTTGCAGTAGGAGTATGAGTATGACATCATCACATTCTAGAATCGGAATTCCACCAATCAGATTGCAGCAACAGAACTTAAAGACACTACAAAGCTTTGAAGTGTCCACAGACGGATAGACGGACGGACGGACGGACGGACGGACGGACAGCGCCATACCATAATACGTCCCGTCTTATTACAACGGGCGTATAAAAACATAGACTACAACCCCATAGATCATGACTGAAAGGGTTTAGGCTGAACTAAAAGTACTTATAACGCCAAACCCTATTAAAATAATTAAATAAAAGTATCTAAACTGAGATGGCACTGCTGGAATAGTTTGTACCTCTTATAATTGGACACATTTTGTATCTGCTTTCTTATATATTTTTTTCTTTTATTGTATGTGAATTGGACTAACTGCCTGTAATAAATAACCATATGAACAGCAAGTTTGCATTTACAATTTCACTCGCAACTTACTGTATATAAAAGAGACGAATATAAGTCAAAACAAACAAACTGAATGCGTAATTAATTCATTCCAGACCTTTATATCTTTCAAAACAAAACGCTTTATACTCTTTTTTTAAAGGCTTCTGCAGTGTTAGACTTTTTTTTAATCATCACTCATGTTGTTCCACTAATCCCTCGAACAGAAATCACTTTTTATACGCCCGTTGTAATAAGACGGGACGTATTATGGTATGGCGCTGTCCGTCCGTCCGTCCGTCTATCCGTCTGTGGACACTTCAAAGCTTTGTAGTGTCTTTAAGTTCTGTTGCTGCAATCTGATTGGTGGAATTCCGATTCTAGAATGTGATGATGTCATACTCATACTCCTACTGCAAGAGCCAGATTTCCCTATTGATTATCCGTCCGTCTGTCTGTCCGTCTGTCCGTCTGTCCGTCTGTCTGTGGACAATTTCTTGTCCGCGCTCTAACTCGACAACCGTCTCACCTAGGAATGTCAAACTTCCAAACTGCACCAACAATTCATCTTTAACTAGGTTTGACAAATTCTAACTTAATTCTATATACAATAATTCAAAGTACGGGTGTATTTTGCCCCGCTGGAGGAGCTCTTGTTTTCGTAGTTCTTATCTTCATTTTTTAAAGATACCTTTAATTCCTCTAAGGTTATTCTGTATCTTTGTGCTCACATAACTTCTTTATACAAGGAGGAAGCAAATGATTCAAGGCCTTGTACATCACTACGGCTGAAATCAGGTCAACAAGATCAAAACGTTTAAGTACTTTTAGCTTAACGAAAAGAGGATTTGTTGGCGCGCAGTAATTAGCGTGATTAATTATCCCAATAACTTTCTTTTGGAGTAGAAAAATGTTATTAATGTTTGATTTATACGTATTTAAGGTGCATTGTGTAACTTGTAAATGTGCTGCTTTTCTTCATGGAGATGTATTGCTTTGCCTGCAATGTTCCGCAGCATGGCATTAAACCTTTCTATTTGCATGGAGACCAAACCAGATCAAGTTACAGGTCAGATCTGCGGAGAGGCGAACCCGCTCACAGTCAGAATAACTGTTTTTAATCTATTTTTGAGCTATAAAACCACCTGTAATTGAATAAATGTAAGGTAAAGCTTCCAGGCAGAGCAATGACATCTCCATAGAAACGAGAAGGTGGTGGACCCTCAATTAAAAGGTTACACAGTGCATCTTTAAGGTAAACTACCTCTTTAAAGTAACTACCCCGTCATTAACCTTACCTCATTCAGAAAGACATGGTTTATTAAGACTGGTTCAGCCTTAAATATGACGTTATTTTATTTAAACTAACACTGAACATGTCTGTTGATTTTAATTTGAATCTAAAGTTCAGCCTGAAGTTTTCACAGTTCGGTACTGAACTGAAACTGGCCGTGGTACTGATCAGTTCTGTGGAGAGGCAGGCCCACTCACACAAACATGCATGTTCCTCAAGGTATTTCTGAACAATAAAATCACCTCTAATGAAACAAAAGCTGCACAGACTTTGGAACATACCAAGAAACGTGACACAATGCACCTTTAACCCACAAATGCACTCATTTCCGATCAATAACAATGGCAATATAACCTAAAATGGACTTATATAACATTACCAAAACAGGACTTTCAAAGAATTACTCAACTAAAAGTACATTGTTTCTGTCTTTCTCTTTTTCTACCTGAACAAATATATGAATTTCACAAATATTTAAGAGTTATTACTGTTATAATAGAATATTTATACATATCTATCTCTACGGACGCAAGCAGGTGACACCTCCGGGACAAGTTATAGATCAGATTTGTGCAGAGACGATGCCGCTCATAGTCACAATGCAATAAACAACACATTTAATTCAACAAATGCAAGGAAACAACAGAAACAAACAGCAATGCATATTTAAATCACGGTGAGTGCAATCACAAAGCTTTATATCAATTCACAGCTTACAAAATAACATAAAGGACCATATTACAGTATTTTCTGATCTGTTAAAATGTTGTTTCATCATCACGAACATGTCTGGAGTTGTGTTTTGTTTCATTCACACATGTTTAACACACAAATCCTGCTTATTTAGGCTCAGTTCTTCTGTTAAACACAAACGATTCAATACAGGAAGTGCTCCGTTGTGTTTTTAAACTCCATACACCTTCACTAGAATCATTTGGATGATTTCAGACCTGGAATTTCCAATCTCTATTGGACTGAAGGTAAAACGAGCTGAACATTACAGAGCATTTTGAAGTTAGCAGATGTAAACAGACTAATAATAAAACATTACTCGAACATGTGAATAAAACAAAACACAACTCCGGGTCTGTTTTTGAGGAGATAACAACTTTCTAACATGACTTACAGCTCACAAGAGTCAATTTTGCGTAATATAAGAGCTAGTTTGAAAGCAGGCACTGTCCATGGTGCTGAACAACCCCTGATGTTTCTTAGCTCGTTTTATTGCCCTAAAAAAATTATTAGAAGACAAAAAAAACGACAACTTAGCCGCAAATGAACCAAAACTGCCCCATTAAAAGCAACATTCTTCACCATGAGTGCTCCCTTTGGCCGTAATCTCCTCTTTTATTCCAGAATCAAGCCCCGCTCGCCTCCTCTGCTCTACAAAGAACCTCTATTGTCAGGGGAGACCTACGGCTGACTCTGCACACTGCATTATCTTCTGTAATGGTGCGGTTCAGTGAAAGGTTAAGAGGCTGGATGGTTCTGGAGCGAGGCCAGGAGTTGTATCTCTCACTCGGATACCGGAGCTGACAGCAGGCCCCCGATACAGACCGTGCTTCAGAGGAGGCTGGGCTTACAAAAAGTCTGAGTTATACGCTGACAAAAAGCACGGGCAGAGATGAAGTGAAAAACGATACGACGCTGCAAGATTAAGTCTGGACCTGGACAAGGTTTTTGCATTTTTTTGTATTCTAGGAGTTTCTGAGTGAATTTTAAAAGGGGATTCAGGGACAGGGGTGGAGACATTACTTTAAAGTGAGACTAAACATTAAATCAAGTTTTTTTGGCTATGCAGAATCAGGAGAGGAGAACAAGACAGAAAAGTACTTAAAGGTGCAATATTACGCAATATTATGAGCTTGTAGCCATGTTATAATGTTGTTATGTTATCAAAAACATACCTGGAGCTGTGTTTTGTTTCATTTCCACATGTTTGAGTAACTCTTAATTGTGTCTTTCAGTCTTAAATATGTGTCTTAAATATGCAGGGTCTGTGTGAATGAAACAAAACACAACTCTAGGTCTGTTTGTGATGAGGAAACAGTGTAATATGGGTGCTTTAAGACCTAAGGGCAATTTCAGTACATTTGTCCTCACCTGGATTTTTTTCCTTCATAATTTTACTATTAAAACTCCCCCTTTTAGCCCCTAATGAAGTGTTATACATCCTTTTTAGTACAACCTGTTATTTCACAATCTGCTGCTGTAGTTGTGTCATGTGGCTGTAATAAAAGCTATAGGCCCAAAAATAGCAATGAAAAAAAAGCTACAAAAGTGCAAAATATCAAATCTGTAAGTAAACTAAAAATATCCTTATTGCCCTAAAAACAAAAACAAGTGTAATCGCTCTATTACTTCATTGGTGCCAGTCATGGAAACAGCTCCTGTCAGGTCGAATGTCAGAGCCACATCACTTTTTTTTACATTTGTATTTGGTAATTGTGACTGAAATAAACCTTTCAAATAAAAATAGCAAGAGATGCGCAATTGTGCAGGCCAAGATGCGTAATTTGCTATTTATATTTGAGAAAAAACTGTACTGAGAGCAGCTTTTTTGATTGTTACGACCATAGACGCTCGGAGCATTGACCATTGTCATAATTTTATACAATCACAAGCAGTGAATGTATTTGTGACAATTTAAATGCCAGTCTCCTACCACAATTGGGATTAAATCATCTGAGCCAGTTCTCTTTTTACGTGCACGGGGGAGAGCTGAGACCTGATGCGCGCTTCTCTAGGCTCGTCCGCACCCAGACTCCCAAAGCTCCCCCCTTCCAGCACGGCTTTTATTCACTTTTAACAATCCATCATGTCAGTACAAAGACAGCATGGTCAACGTATACATAATCTCGTTAAGCTTACCACAGATAACATAGTGAGGTTTATCATGACTTGGTTTACATTAGATCAGATAAGGACAAATATATGATCTGAGAACGAGCTCAGTACGAAGCAAGAGGTCACAAGAGGTCACGCGTCTGGTTTTAGCAGAGATAGCGTTAACACAGGCTCTTTCATCCTCTGAGCCTGCCTTGTACCATGAGACTGTTTGATGTACATTTTTAAATAACTTCATCATTATAAGCATTTTATTCTAACAACCATCTTCACTCTTTGGCAAAGTTTGGGCCAAAGAAAATGGACGGAGCGCGTGTGTTTGGAGTAAAACAAAGTTCCTGTTGGACACTTGTTTTCCACACGTCATCACGCAGCGTCCGTGTGACGTAGGATCATGTTCGGAGAGCTCTGTCTGCTCTTTCAAAGGAAAAAAAAGGAAGTTTCTATCTTTTACAGTTGGAAAGTTATGCGTGGTTACAGAAAACATTCCCCAGTATTGTATACGTAGGTCTTGAAGGGTTTAAGGTGAGACTAAACACTAAATCAACTTGTTTTTGTTGCTGATTCATCTGAAATCCCTGAAATCACTGTATTTATGGACGTGCGCACAATGATTGCAGGGTCCACGTCTGTGAATAACAATGTTTTTTCTTTTTTTTTTCAGGAAGGTGCTGGGCTTTGGAGCAGGCAGTAACTGTCCACAAGTGTTTCTATAAGTGTACAAGCCTTTCTGATTGTAAACAAGGGGGTTTTGATTGTTTGAGCTTTGTTGCTGTATTCGACTGAACAGAATATGTTCTTAAGACTATTGTATGGATTCCTGGGCTTTTTTTATTGTGTACATGAAGCGTCACGTTTGCCTCAGGCTGTTTCAGTTCCACTACCGTTCACATTTTTGCATCTTTACGTGTAAAGCTACAAATTTCTCTGATCTGGCCAAGATTTTCAAACTTATCTCAGGTTATTCATCTTGTTTTCAGATTTATTATCTACTTACTAGTTCTGAGGCGGCTTAATTCTAGTCTAGAGGTCGTTTATTTTAAAATAACTTCGTAAGTAAAATTATCTGTGGATGCAGCAAGATAATGTAACTGTTTTAAAGTCATTTTCTGATAGATTTAAGTGTTTATAGCTTAAATTTTGGCCTGTTCCTGTGTCCTGGTTCATCCCGTCTCCCTCACTGGAGCCCATTAAAGCACTCGCATTCTCTCCTGTATTTTTTCTCTAAGCTTTCTGTTTGGAGCAGGTTTCTCTGCTCACACAATAAAATTTTACTGGTGCCAGATGTGAAGAATACGGCTGGGTAATAAAACCTGCCAGATACACAAACACGTGCCAGACGGGATTTGAACCCCAGTCCTCAGAGCTCCAGTCCAGGGTCTCGCAGCTGCAGCATCACTGCACACAGCCAAAAAGCTTGGCCAACATTTAAGATGTAAACACTTAAATCTATCAGAAAATGACTTAAAAGTGGTGAAATTATCTGTCCATGCAGTCATATTAAGTTATCTTAAAATAAACGACCTCTAGATTAGAATTAAACCGTCTCAGAACGAGTAAATCAATAATAAATCTGAAAACAAGATGAATAACCTGAGATAAGTTTTAAAATCTTGGCCAGATCAGAGAAATTTGCAGTGCAGGGACATAGAAATAAAGCAGTAGATGACCTCCTGACATGTGCTCATGTGTATTTTTTCTGGTGTAGGGTCCGTCACCTGCTTGTTTCTATGGAGATGTCATTGCTCTGCCTGTAAAGTTCCACAGTATGACATTAACCAGCTCTGCCTCACATTTATTCAATTACAGGTGGTTTTATAGCTTCAAAATACCTAGAAAAACAGGTATTCTGACTCTGAGCGGGGTCGCCTCTCCACAGATCTGACCTGTAACTTGATCTGGTTTAATCTCCATAAAGACAGAAAGGTTTAATGCCATACTGTCCATGTATACTTGATGTTTTTAAGTTCTGAATTAAATCATTTTGAAATTAAAATATTCTCCTTCGAGTTTACATGGAAATAATAATTCCGAATTGAGGTTTACGTGGAAAACACGTTAAATCGTCTTTATTTAATTCCGCTCAACGTCTGGAGGTGGGGAAGGGTTCTGACTGGACAGCGACACAAACATATTTACTAAGGCTGCAGTATCGATTATTACAGTCATCAGTTATTCTGTCGATTATTTTGTTCGAATAATCGAGTAATCGTTTGTTATTGTCGTGTCTACTTTGCACATGTTCAGTACACACCACGTGCATTGACAGATACACGTGTTTTGGACATGAAAAACATAATTATCGCCAGGCTCAGGTTGACTCACCTCACGGTTTCTTTTCCACTTGATGTAATGTACGGGGCTTTCTGTTTACATGTTGTAGCATCGGTGTTGAGAAGGTGACTTTTAAAATGTAATCCCCTACAGATTACAGATTACAGACCCGAAAATGTAGTTTGTGATGTAATCCATTAAATTACTTATAGTGAGTAACGTAATCTGAATACTTTGGATTACTTGATATTGTCATGATTTTTAAAACTACATGAATGTAGTAACCAACTCCTGCAAATTCTTTTTTGGTTTTAGACCTGGATTAGTCCTGGTTTTAGACCCGTCTTAGACCTGGTTTAGACCTGGTTTAGACCTGGTTTAGACCTGGGTTTAGTCCTGGTGTTAGTTCTGGTTGAGAAACACACAGGAGGAAGCGCGGCGTACGCGACAAGACACGGTCCACGCGATCTGTGTGGGAGGAGATGCGGTGTACGCTCTTATTATACATCCATGGGCGCCGCGCTGTTGTGTGTACAGTGAAGTGCAGTGGTCGTGCGGAAACTTTACCTCTACCACAGAAGGTTCCGGCCATCGCAGAGCGTATGAAAATAAAACGAAGCATCGAGGCAAAAAAAATAAATCTATGCATTTTTCTAATCGATTTAATCGATTAACTCGATGAATCGTTTCAGCCCTAATATTTACGTCTTTGGGAAGAAAACACACACTTCAGCTGCTCCCGGCTTTTCTGTCATCTCGGTTTGTCGTTACTCCGCGGACACAAACACGATCCAAACTTTTTCCGCAGTGGTTCTAATGATAATGAAGCAGCAGCTGGAGAATTCTCTCCTCACGCTTTATGTCTGTGAGCTGAGGAGGAGAAGGGAAGAGCGTCGGAGAAAGAGGAAGAAGACAAACTGAGTCTGAGGCTGCCACACCTCAGCCCACTCCCACATCCCGCTCACAAATCCAAAGAGACGTGAAGGAAAGTCCAAAGAGACGACTGGAGGAGCTGGATTGTCCGGATCACGTCAGAAGGGCGACCCAATTATTTTTAAGAAGAATAAACATTTGCATGATCGAGGAATAAATTAATTTGGCTTTAAAATATAATAGATATATAGAAGAATAAACCACCCACTTACTTCGAAAGTTTTTCTGAATAATCACTGTGTTAATCAAGTGTTTACATGGTCTTTTTCTAAAGCAGAATTAATTTTTACTCAGAATTAAATGATTTTTTTTTCAGAATTAAAGCTTTCATGAAAATGTGGCAACTGTGAAACATTTTAGATGAAGCAATAACATCTCCATTCAGAAAAGCATTTGAAGGACAGACCCTGCTCCGGAAAAGTTACAACATTTTTCGTTAAGAGTCTGTTCAAGTCATGAAAAGGTATCAAAGTGTTAAGAGCTGCAAGACACCAAAAAAACAACAGAAAAGGTAAAACCCCAGAGCTGATCGTGTCTGAAGTCATAACAATAAAACCTCAGGCTACAGTCTCCAGTACCTTCCGGAGCAGCACCACCCCGTCCTGTCCCGTGGAGCTCATGTCGAACACGTCCCCCTCGTCTCCGGGGACGATGGAGTACTCCACCAGGGCGTTGTCCCCGGTGTCTGCGTCATGAGCCCGGATACGACCCACAGACGAGCCGGAGGGGGCGCTCTCGGGCACACGCAGGTGGAAGATACCTGCACCGAACAAGAACAGGATCAGTGAGCAAGAAAACCCAAAAGCAACGAGCTAAATGTGTGTTTTTTTCTTATTTTTGAGTTTTTAATGGTCACACATTTCACAAAAATGACTATTGTGAGCTTTAAGTCATGTTATAATGCTGTTACGTCCTCAAAAATATAACTGGAGCTGTGTTTTGTTTCATTCAAACGTTTGAGTGACCCTTTATTTTTAGTCTGTCTGCATCTCCAAAGCTCAAAATGCTCTGGAAGTTTTCAAATGAACATATACTTTCTTTTTTTAGTTCCACAGAGACGGGCAATTCCAGGTCTGACATCATCCAAATGATCCTAGTGAAGGTTTCATTGCCAAGAACTACGCCACAGCGATGAAATGTGATAAAGATAAATATTGGCGATGGATAGATGTGATGGATGTGAGGAGACTCAGGATGTGGGCTCTGTCTCCAGTGGTCAGCCCGGCCGATTCAGGACTGCCCTCCTTTGTAGGTGGTGTCTTCAGGCTGAAGGATGGACAGGAGACACGGGGTGGGAGTGAGGGGGGGTTAAGAGAGTGGAGACAGATGGTGTTGTTGAGATCGGCCTGTATAAATAGGGCTTCTGGATAATTGTGTCGGCTCTTGGCGAGGGCGGAAACGTTTCCTCTCCTCTCCTCTCCTGTCCTATCTTATCTTCCTTTGCTTTGCCTCTCTGTCTCGTCTCCTTCTTCTTCACCTTCGCAGCTTTGCATCTCCCAGCACGGTGGGCGGGTCTGTTGTATTCAGCGCCACATGGCTGCAGGATCCGGATGGCCGCTTGCCTACGATGGGTCAACTCAATTCACCTACCCTCCCCGGTTCTAAGTCTAGTCTAGTCTGTACTGTTTTGATTATGTGCTGATGTCATGGAGGTGTTTTTTGTGTACTGGTTCCATACTATGCCCTAGTTAAGGGGCATGGTCTGGGGCAGAGTCCTGCACGGAAAAGATTTTGATAAACCGTACCCGCCCATACCCACCTTACCTCAATCCGCACCCAACCCGTTTTCCGACAGAATTGAAATAAAATTCCATACCCGATCCGACTCGCTATAAATACACACCAATACCCGAACCGCACCCAAATGAAAATCAGTCCGAGAGCCAAAAAAGAGCCACAACTTTACACTCTCCTCTCATTAATTTTCTTTTCAGATCCTCGGGTGTCATTTTGAAGTGCAGGACATCGAATGTGTGGTTTGAAAATGAAAGTGGCAGAGATTTCTGGGAATGTGTGCAGCAAAAACACATGGATTTTCCATTTAACCATCTTGTAAAAACAACGGCCGTTTTGCATTTCACTAAAATACAGCTCTGTTTTTTGTTTTATAAACCGCAGATTAGACCCGCGCTCTCCTGCGTCCGACCCGACCCGAACCAGCATCCGACACAGCGCAACATTTTTCGCCCGTTTCATTAAAATTTGTGAGTCACTCGCTGGGTATCCGCAGGTACCCAAAACCATGCAGGACTCTAGTCTGGGTTTTTTTTTCTCCTCCCTCCTCATGTTATGCTGCATTATTTTCTTCCTATGATCCTGTCTTCCGGTCTGGTCCATGTCTATCACCGCCCATGTTATGTATTATCTGTTGTAAATGTATGGATGGGGGGACAGATCCAATACTGATTCCTTTGTATGTCTTGTAGAGGTGAAGAAATTGATAGATAAAGGCATTCATTCATTCATAACTGAAGGTGTGTGTGAGCTGAGGCGTGGTCTTGCTCCTGAATCTCAGTCA
Source organism: Odontamblyopus lacepedii (assembly GCA_034769755.1). Lineage (NCBI taxonomy): Eukaryota > Metazoa > Chordata > Actinopteri > Gobiiformes > Gobiidae > Odontamblyopus > Odontamblyopus lacepedii. The sequence goes on from CM068359.1 coordinate 34,072,947, forward strand.
ATCATATTAACCCCACGTATGGAGTTTAAAAACACAGTGGAGCACTTCCTGTATTCACATCACAAGGTGGAACAGTGTTTTCTGTTTGAGAGAAGAACTCAGCCTAAATATGCAGGGTTTATGGATTAAACAGATGAAACAAAACACAACTCCAGGTATATTTGTGCTGAGGAAACAACATTATAACAAAGATCAGAAAATAGCATAATGAGACTTTAAAACTTACTTTTTATGTGCTGTGTAGTATTTTTTCTATATCTATAAACAGACAAACTTCTTAGTACTTAGACTCAAACAGCTTTTAGGTCACAGTAGCTCACATAGTACAAAAGAAGGAACGGAAAGGTAAAAAATAATCATAATACACTTCAAATTAACTGTCCAAAAAGTAAGAGACATTATATTTTTGACTCCACCAGACACAGAAGCAGAAGGAGAATCAGTACTGACTCTTGGCGAATCTCGGCGGGTTGTCGTTGACGTCGCTCAGGCTGATGTTGACGTTGGTGGTGGAGGCGAGCCCCCCGAGCTGACCCCCCATGTCTTTGGCCTGCAGCAGAACCTGGTACTCCGCCTTCACCTCGCGGTCCAGGTTCGCCAGGGCCGTTCGGATCACCCCTGAAATGGTAAGGAAGGAAAACCCGGACTTAATACTCATAACGAAGCTGTGGCAAGTCGTGAGTAGAGTTTGTGCGGCGTGACCGCGTTCACACTCATCTTTTCATGTTATCTGAAAATATTTAAAATGTGTGAGATTGTAAATTTCAGGTGTAAATTAAACACGCTGTACCTGTCTCGAAAATGTCAACAAAACAGAGCTAGTTCATTTAAAACAGTTTGCACAGTTAAAGCGCTTTTCACAACTCTTAAGAGACCAGTTTGGAGTTTTAACGTGACAGTAAATCCATATACGGAGAGGGAGAAAGACTTTGTGTTCTCTGGAGTTCAACTGTTTTAGCCTGAGACAAAACACCATTGTCTTCTCAGCTCCTGAACTTGCCCTGACCCTGCTGAACATTTCTCACACTAAAGTTCCGGCTTTTCATGTCAGTTCAAAGTCGCAGCTCGTGTGTTCTGCTTCACAAATCGGTCTCTTTAGGATCTGAGCATCATTAGAGGTGGTTTTGAGTAAAATTCTTAGCAAAGTAATGTTCTGACCCCATACTTTTACTCCCATTTGAGGAAGATATTGTAGTGTAACAGTACAAATTGAGTTAAAGTTGTGTTTTCTCTTCTCAATGTGATTAAGTGACAAAAGCTCAACGTGAAAATATGAAATGATCTGAACATTTGTGTTTCTTGCAGCTCTCCTTTAGATATGATTTAGTTTATTTTGAATGTCCGTGGCTTAACCATTGTGAATACAGATTAGTCTAACATTAGTCATTAGAAGATTGGTTCAAATGTTCCTATAGGCCAAAGGTCGATGTGAATGTCTGTGTTGATAGAGTAATTTTCAAAGTAAAACCAACATTGCATTTGAAGGATTTATGTCAGAGCAGCAGCAGTGAGTTGTACTTCCTGATACAAAGCTCGGCAGCGGCGGACTGATATATGAGAAAATAGTCCCTCAACATGCGACGATTCATGCGATGCAAGGTTAGTTTTATTTCTAACATTATTCTATCCACACAGACATTCACATGGACAGTCTGGAGTTCTAATAGTTTTGCCTCGGGTGCTCTGTGGAGTGGGTAAGACTGTTTTTAGGCCATTGACGTGCGCTAGCCTAGCACCAGAAACCTCTGCAAATACTAAACTGGATGGAAAACTTTAAAAAGTGTCTCCACACGTCTCCAACACTCTCCAAATGAGGCCCTATGTCCAAAATTCCGAACTGTCCCTCACTGTAACTCAGTTCTGCATAAAATTAATTGTATTTCTTTATAAAACGCAGTAAATAGCTTTGTTTTGATGCACTGGTGAGACTGGTAAGAGTTTATGTTATGACTAAGCAATGAAAAAGTGAGGTTGCCTTACAAAAAATGTCATAAAAAACACCTTCAAAATAAAAGCAATGCAGCTTTAGTCCATGCATGAGGTAAAAATTATTAAATATGTTTGTTTTGTAATTCCAAATGAGCTTAAACGGGCTGGTCAGAGTCAACCAACGCTGAAAAATGCTTTGTTCTAGGCATTATTGGGTATATTTAACCCTGTGACGAGGTAAAAGATTCATCTCTTCTGCCTCTCAACAGTTTGTAATCTGTGTCTGTGTGTGTTTGTGCTTTGTCCTGTGTCTATTCCTCCTTATTGTTTGTGTTTTTGTGGTTTCTTTTCGACAGTGTCCGTGAAAAAGCATCTCCCCTCGAGGACGATAATGTCTCTCTGTCTCTCACCGGTCTTGGGGTCCACAGAGAAGTAGGGCTGTCCCTGCAGGATGCTGTAGACGATCCGAGCGCTGCTGCCGTACGTGGGGTCGTCTGCGTCTGTGGCCGTTACCTGGGTCACATATGTGCCTGTGGAGAGAGAGAAAGAGAAAAGGAAAGAGAAAGAGAGAGGGAGAAAGAAGGAGAATGGAGAGAGATAACAAGAAAGAGAGAGACAGGGAGAGCGAAAAGGCAAAAGAGAGGGGAAGAGAGAGACGCACACAGAGAGAGCAAGATAGAATGAAGGAGAGGGTTGAGAGAGAAAAGGAAAAAGAGAGAGAGAGAAAGAAGGAGATGGGAGAGAAAGAAAGTGGGGAGGAAAGAGAGACACAGAGAGAGAGAGAGGGATGGAGGGGGGAGAGGGAGAGAACAGGAAAGAGAAAGAAAGAGCGAAAGAAGTAGAGGGAAGAGAGACAGAATGAGAGAAAGAGAGAGGGGAAAAGAGAGAGAAACAGAAGAAAGAGGGAAACAGAGAGAGAGGGGAAGAGAGCGAGCGAGGGAGAGAAAAGGAAAGAGAGAGAGGGGAAGAGAGACAGAGAAAGAGAGAAAAAGAAAGTGGAGAGGAAGAGAGGCGAAGAGAGACACAGAGAGAGGGAGAGCAAGAGTGAGAAAGCGAGAGTGAAGGAGAGAAAGGAAGAGAGAGACATGGAGAGAGAGAGGAAGAGAGAGAGAAAGAAGGAGAGGGAAAGAGAAACAATGACAGAGAGAGAGAAGGAGAGAAAAGGAAAGAGAGAGAGGGGTAGAGAGATGGAGGTAGAGAGAGAGAAGAAGGGTAGAAAGAGGAGACAGAGAGAGAGAGTAAGAGAGAGAGAAGGAGAAAAAGAAAGAGAGAGGGGAAGAGAGAGGCATGGAGACACACACAGAGAGAGAAGGACAGAGAGACAGAGAAGGAGAGAGCGAGAAGAAAAAGAGAGAAGGAAAGAGACAGAGAGAGGGTAAGAGAGAGAGAGAGATAAATGAGTCTAACATTAATGTGCATATGACAGGTTTTCATAGTTTTTTCATGCGTTCACACTTTTAGACCCTTTGAGTCCTGATGTAGACTTTGTTTGGTCCTGTTCTAGTCCGGGTTTAGTCCTGGTCTGGTCAAGGTTTAACTCCAGTATCACAAAGTCACATTTTGGACGTGTTGTGTGTCTTAAAGGACGGTATAATAGTGGTAATTCTGAATGATAGTTTTACATGATGATTGGCAGTTTGTGAGGGAAAAACTGGAACATTTCTGTCATGTTCCTCCAGTTTCTCCCTTTGAGTTTCACCTGCCTGGGAAAAGTCACCCCACCGCCTGCCACTGCTGCAGTCTGTCTCCATCATCATGCATCTGAGATCCATCTTCCATCAACTCCTGCCTATGTAAAGCCGGGCGTACGCTGTGCCACGTTTTCCATCGTTTCACTCAGCTCCAGCTCAAACTGTACGAACAAATCTCAGGGTTTAAAAGTTCACGATTCAAGTTCTCACACTATACGAACTACTTCAACAGTGCGAAACCCTCACGGATTTTAAACAGGTTTGATATTCTTGCGAACTACGGTTGCCCGCTGGGAGCTGGTCATGAGGGGTTAATTAGTTCTCGCTACCCCGTGTATACAAGAGACACACAATAGACTATTATCACAACAGCAGGAAGTGTCGCACAACTTTCGATCAGTGCTTTTCTACGGCCAAATACCTGTGGAAAAACATTTGAGCAGCTTCATAAATCTGCCCCAGCACCAAATCTTCATCCAACAAGGTCGACAAAGAACAGATTCTGTCCATGAAGAATTTATCCACAACGATCAGGGGAAGAAAGACGAAAACTTAAAGGAAACAACGACGAGCATTAGTGAAATTACTCCTGAGCAATGAATAAAACACAAATAATTTGTTCACTCGGACTGAAAATCAATTTTGTGATGTTGATATATTAGCACAGACAGAGATTTGTGTCAGTTTAAATGGTCGACATTTAATCTGTGAACATTTTAAACTGCACAAATCTCTCAGTCTAATGCTAATATCGACATCACAAAATTGATTTTTAATTTTAATTGTTGAATCAGTCTGAGTGAACAAGTTATTTATGTTTTATTCATGATCATAACGTTAGTGTTGCTCAGTAGTTTCACTGATGCTCGTCGTTGTTTCCTTTAAGTTTTCGTCTTTCTTGCCCTGATCGTTGTGGATAAATTCTTCATGGACAGAATCTGTTCTTTGTCGACCTTGTTGGATGAAGATTTGGTGTTGGGGCAGATTTATGAAGCTGCTCAAAAATATGCGACACTTTTCCACAGGTATTTTGCCGTAGAAAAGCACTGACAGGAAGTTGAGTGACTCAACATCGCAGCACTTCCTGCCGTTGTGATAAGCCAAAACTTTATTACTCTATTAAGCCAAAATTAGGCTCCTCAAAAACTCCTATCTCAAAAACAGTTGCCCGAGTTAAAAATCGGCTCAAAAAGGGCCAAAAATCACACGGTGCACGTCCGGCTTTAGTCACTCTCACCTTTTAAAAAAAAATCAAACTCTTAAACAGGACCACGGACACTCGGACTGACCCCAGACTCCTGAAAATGTGCTTTTTGAACCCATTCTGTATGTTTCTTGTATCAGTGTTTGCTAATGTATGCGTTTGTGTCACCATAGTAACGACTGAACATTCTGCCATACACGTACACGTTCAACGCCCCCAGCGCGGCATCACTGCGAAGTATCAATAGATGACAGAAGGACGGTGCGCCGAGGCCTGATCCCTCCACAGGATTATGTGTGAATCATATGGAGCTGTTTGCTAACAGGCTAATCCTGGCCACGCCTCACACAGACCAACACAGAGGGGTCAGCGAGAGGGGGAGGGGTCAGCGTAAGGGTGTGTGTGTGTGTGTGTGTGTGTGCGTGTGTGTGCGTGTGCGTGTGTGTGCGTGTGCGTGTGTGTGTGTGTGTGTGTGCGTGTGTGCGTGTGTGTGTGTGTGTGTGTGATAGGGCTGCTAAATGCTCTGGTATTTAGCAGACAGATGGTCAGGAACAGGTGGGCAGAGTGGGCACCAGACGTACTTTTGTACTATTGTGAGCATTTAATTAAAGCTCCATTACTGTCTCCATGGAGATGTTATTGCTTTTCCTGGAAAGTTCCGCAGTATTTATCAAGCACAATCATCACAGGTTTCTATGTCACCTGATCTGGGATAGACATGTTCAAATTAATTATAACTTTTCCTGGTAACACGCTGATTTATTCTTAATTACAGAAACACTGAACATGTCCAAATTGGCCATTTCAGTTCTAAAATCCAGTTGGTTTAAACCTAAAATGCCTCTCTCTGATCTGATTGGTCACTACCTAAACCCCAGCACCAGCAGCTGATAATGAATCAGTGCTAGTGCAGCTCAGGGAGGGAATTTCTGGAGGTTCTGAGCTTTCATACGAGGCCTGTCCATAAACTGAGAATGAGACAAAATTGGACGCGTCTCTGTCTGCAGATTAAGGCTCTGGAGACACAGTTTCAGTTGTGATTTTGGGGACATGTCTTACCTGTGGGGGACATCATAGGGACACGAGTACAGATCTATGTCTTACCTATAGAAGACATGTCACGGTCTGAGGTCTCCAGTTCTTCGATTTGTTTTGTGTGTGTTTTAATTTCTTTCTTTTGTCCCATAGATTCCTGCTGTGAGAGTCCTGGTCCCTGATTGGTGGGGAACTTCAGCACCCGTTCACTCCCACCTCACCTCCACCTCCTCCCCCTGTTTAAGGAGATTCCCCTCACCTGTTCAGGGCTGCAGGACTCTGTGGTCAGTCTGCCATTTTGTGTGTGTCTGTGTCTCATTTTGTGTCAGTCATTTTGTTTTTACCAGTACGTGACTTTGTGTGTGTTGTGACAGGTTAGTTTAGTTCTGTTTTGTGCCTTTTGTTTATCGCTTGATTCTCTTTGTGGGTTTATGTGATTTTACTTTGGGACACTGATTTAGTTTTGTTCGCGTTCCTTAGTTTAGTTTCACTTGTTTTTCTGTGTGAGCCCACGTGACTTGTTTTTGACTTGTTAATTAAATGTTAATCCTGTTATTTTGTTTCTTAGTTTAGGTTATTGTATGTACATATTTTAGCATGGTTTTGTTTTGTTACCTTGTGCATCTCGTTAATTAAATTACTTTATTTATTCCATTTTCCATCTTGGTGTTTTGTGTTGCTTCCCCTGCCCTTAGCAAAGTTGGGTCGTAACATTATCTCAGGTTATTCATCTTGTTTTCAGATTTATTATCTAATTACTAGTTCTGAATTGGTTGTATAATCTTAAAAATTGTCATGTATATTTCTTCCATGACTCAACTAGTCAGGAAATCTTAAGCAATAAATGTTTAAAAGAAGCTACAATCCATTTGCCATACTTTTCCCCTGCAACACTTGACTTTTGACTTGACTTTTTAGGTTCTGTGACACAGATTTGCTCGTTTATCTATCTTAGCATCTATAAACTTATTTCCAGCCCGTGAACACTCGCCAGAGACGGCTTCATTCTCGTCTAGAGGTCGTTTATTTTAAGATAATTTGTCAAGCAAAATGATCTTGCTGCAGGGACAGATGATTTCACTACTTTCAAGTCATTTTCTGATAGATTTAAGTGTTTATATCTTCAACTTTGGCCAAGCTTTTTTGCAATGTACCTGTAGGGGGCACTAGTACATGTCTGTGTCTTACCTGTAGGGGGCACTAGTACAGATCCGTGTCTTACCTGTAGGGGGCACTAGTACAGATCCATGTCTTACCTGTAGGGGGCACTAGTACAGATCCATGTCTTACCTGTAGGGGGCACTAGTACAGGTCCGTGTCTTACCTGTCGGGGACATCTCGGGGACAGTGGCGCTGTAGGGCCCCTCTGTGAAGCGTGGCTCGTTGTCGTTGATGTCCTGGACTTTGATGATGAACTCAGATTCGGGCTCCAAGGGGACGCCGGTGTGGATGTCCACGGCCTGGGCCTTCAGGGTGTAGAAGGAGCGCTCCTCCCTGTCCCAGAGGAAGACAAGAGCGCTGTTTGTTTTATGTATTTTACTGACAACAGTGGGAATAAATCATTTTAAACATAAAATTTTGTCTCTTTAAAGTCCCACATTATGCAAAATAAAGTGGATTGTGTGCAACTTTTCTGGTGGAGGGTCCGTCAAATGCTTTTCTCCGTGGAGATGTTATTGCTTTGTCTTGAATGTTTCACAGTATGGCATTAAACTTTTCCTATTTTCATGGAGACCAAATCAGACCAAGTTACAGGTCAGATCTGCGGAGAGGCGACCCCGCTCACAGTCAGAACACCTGTTTTTCTAGGTATTTTTGAGCTATAAAACCACCTGTAATTGAATAAATGCAAATTCGATCTCATGTTTAATGCCATACTGCGGAACATTCCAGGCAGAGCAATGACGTATCCATGGAAACAAGCAGAAAAGTTACCCAATGCACCTTGAAATCATGTTAGAATAATGTTAGCTCCTCAAAAACATACCTGGACTTGTGTTTTGTTTCATTAACACATGTTTGAGTAATCCTGCTTTACTAGTCTGTCTACATCTCTCAAAATGCTCTGTTCCACCTTGTGATGTCACAAAGTGGTAGTTTTCAAGTTGACAGCTCATTTTACCTTTAGTTCAGCAGAGTTTGGCAATTCACAGGCTGAAAATATCCAAATGATTCTAGTAAAAGTGTATTTTTATTGAGTTTTCTTAAAATGTTTTTTTTTTTTTGACAGTGTTTGCTAATCTGTGCATAGCGTCACCACGGTAACGCCTCAACATTCCACTGTAGAGACAGATGTAGAAAACCCTAGCATGAAGAGTGATTTAACATCAGAAATATGTCATAACCTTCGGAAAATTAAAATAGGGAGATTTCTGAGGCTGAGAGCAAAAGGACCTTGTAAACAGGATTCATTAACAGAGCGTGAACGAAGAGAAATGCAACTCCAGCTATTTCTTTGATGAGAGAACAATGCTATAATGTGGTTAAAATCACAAACTGTATTCATATATATATATTTGTTATCATATATGTCCTTTGGAAGTAAAAAATATATATACTTTGTCTGTCTTAAATGTCCTATATTACACAAAATTGACTCTTGTGAGCTTTAAGTCACGTTATAACGATGTTTCTTCCTCATAAAAATGTAGTTGTGTTTTGTCTTTCATTGACGCATTGTTTGAGTATCCCTTTATTATTCGTCTGTCTACATCTCCGAACCTCAAAACGCTCCGTTCCACCTTGTGATGTCACGAAGTAGTAGTTTTCAGCAGCTCCTTTTACCTTTAGTTCAGTGGAGATGGACAATTCCACGGCTGAAATCACCCAAATGATTCTAGTTTACGGAGTTTAAAAACCACAATGGTGCGCTTCCTGTGTAAGTACATGACATCACAAGGTGGTAGGTGGAAGTGCGCGTTAGCATGCTAGTTGTTGTTAGCTTTACCGTCAAGGCAAACTCCGCTCTGGTCTCTGAAAGCTGTGAAAAGTGCTTATAAGCTCATCGCGGTGAATCATTAGGAGGCTCTGAGCGCATAAGGTCAGTGAGGAATAACTTTGGGCCGCTACAAACCGTTTTAAAATGAAATAGTTCTGTTTTTGCAGCTTTGTGTGTCGTACCTGTCCAGCCCCACCAGAGCGTGGATGTCTCCGGTCAGCTGGTCGATGGTGAAGATAGACCCCGCCCCCTCTCCGGAGAGCGTGTACTTTACGGCGTTCTCCCCGTGGTCCATGTCCGAATGCAGCTGCAACGCAAATACACATGACATGAAGATATGTTTGTTAAATTTGACATAAAGTACAGTTTTGAAGGTGCATTGCGTAACTTTCTGGTTGCGGGGGGGCTCCGTCACCCGCTTGTTTCTATGGAGATGTCATTGCTCGGCCTGGAATGTTCCACAGTATGACATTAAACAGCTCTATCACGTTACAGTTATTCAATTACGGGTGATTTTATAGCTCAAAAATACCTAGAAAAACAGAAACATTCCAAACAATGTTATAACATTTCCATGGAGAAAAGCATTTGATGAACACTCCACCAGAAAAGTTACACAATACAACTTTAAAACAACATTGATTTGCACATAATGGTTTTTGCAAAGTTATCCATTGTGATACTGGAATTTACATGTATAATCCATGTTATGTTGTTATTTCTGTTATGGTTTCACTAATGTTATATGTTCCGTTGTAAAAGAAAGACAAACAAAAATATGCAGGGTTTGTTTGTGTGTGTTTTTTTCTCAATATTTTACCAGGTAAGTTAATAGAGAACCGTGTTAAACAAGTGTTAAACATGTGTGAATGAACTAAACTGCAGCGATGGATGCGTTTTTGAATCATTTCAAAGATGCTTTTCTCCATGAAGATGCTATTGCTTTGTCTGGAATGTTTCACAGTACGGCGTTAAACCTTTCTATCTCCATGGAAACCAAACTAGACCAGATCTGTGGAGAGGCGATGCCGCTCAGAGTCAGAATGTCTGTTTTTCTAGGTATTTTTGAGCTATAAAACCACCTGTAATTGAATAAATCCATAGAAACGAGGAGGTGACACACCCTACACCAGAAAAGATGCACAATGCACCTTTAACAGATCATAAAATAGTGGACGTAATTTCAATCTGTACTTTATTTTATTTATTTATACATAATAATATTGATGGGATCATGATATCAAGCCTGTAATCCAGCTTTATGAGGCTGTGACATAAGCTTCACACTCGGGTATTAATAATCCAAATATAAACCACATCATTACACGGTTATGAATCACACCACGGCCCCCTGCACTCAGCACTAAATCTGTGCACACGGCACCGGCACTCGGGCCTGATCCGTCTTCATACAGATGTGCAGAGTGTGGAGACGAGTGCAGAGGTGTGATCCATAACCATCAGTGAGGAAACCTGTGGAACCAGTGTGATCTATGTGATCTTACACCGTTATATAAACCTGTTTTACATATGCACACAGCAGGAGTACACAGTATATGCACACAGTATGAGTACACAGTATAAGTACATGTTATACACGGAATTTATGTACACAGTAAAGGGTGGACACATGAATCCACTTTATATATGAGGAAATAGATGTATGACTGAATATGACGCTAATCTGCAACAGGATGTGATATGAACAAAATAAATCAATTGATATCACAGCTAAATGTAAAATAAAAGTTAAAAAAGTGACCATCTGTAATTATACTGGCCTCCCCACCGAGTTGTATTCTCACCACCACTAGGTGCTGTCTGCATTACTGACAGTTTTGGCCGGACAGAAGAAGAGCAGAGAGCAAAGGTGAGTCTGAAGTAAAGCTAATATATTTGTGTAGTTTGTGTAATTCAAAACGAATCTGGGTCTCTCCAGATTGATATGTGCAGCACTTTGCACGATGTGGTCCAACAAATATTCAACAAATATGTAATATATTCAAACAAAGACTTGATGATGATTGGTTGAAGCGTCACAACATCGGAACAAGCTGAAATATCAAACTTTAGTGACATCCAGCCGGGAGAAATGCACAGATGCACAAAGCTCTTCCCTCTGCACACTTTTCACAAACTAAACAGCTCCTATTGACACTAAAGCAGCCTGAAGTACGTCTGCCTGCACCGCCATGTTTGTTTTAGTTTGTGCAGCTCTGGAGCCGCCCACACCACAGTGCTGCTCTGTGATTGGTCAGGATAACAACATTAAAACCACAATACAAACAAATCAAAGCATTAATTATACCCATTAAACAGTGATAGAGAAGAGAATGGAATAAAAACCTTTTAGTCATACGCAGCTAAGCAGAAACATTTGGAGCCTGGGTTTAAACAGTCAGAGTAGAGGCCTGTGTCACATGTTCAGACTGTTCCAGGTTTTAGCTGCATAAAACTGAAATACTGACTCCTCATGCTTAGTACTGACTGGGCACCAGCAGGAGGCCGGGTCTAAACCAAGACTAAACCAAAACTGAGCCAGGACTACATCAGGACTACAGCCGGAGGGCGTCCCCCGAGCTCCTCAGAGTGCAGATGTCACAGCTGTACGTTGGTGCTGGGCCCTGGAGAGACATGTACACATCAGATCTGCTTTAACTGGTGAATGGTCACATTTTTATACAGCGCTTTTCCACCTTCAAGGCTTTCAAATCGCTTTACAACAAAGAACCACTCACCCATTCACACACACATTCATACACCAGTGTATCCAGACACTAGGGGTGAACTGGGTTAAGTGTCTTGCCCAAAGACACAACGACAGCATTCATCTGTGGGAGCTGGAATCGTGGACAAACGCTGTACCAACTGATCCACTGCTCCTTTAAAGTCTGTTCTCTGAGCACAGGACGCATGTGCTCATACTTCCTGGTCCGAGTCAGGACCCGAGCTGCAGTGTTCTGGATGTTCTGCAGATGCCTCACAGTATCTAATCTACTGGAGACAAACACATAAAGAAGCGTCTCCAAGTGTCTCCAATTCTGCTTTAGACACTAGACCTTTGATTACAGAAGAAAAGTGCAGGTGGGGGGAGGTTTGCACAGTTCCACAAAAACGCAAATAAACTAGATGGAAGCAATAAAGTCCCTGTGGCCATTTTTTTCATGTAATAAAGTCAAATGCCGCACACTAATCAATAAAAGATTATTAAAACGATTCGCAGAGGTCCTTGTTCATTCCTTTAGTATTGGACATGGAGCAGAGCTAAAACAGCCACAATGCACGACTTTGATCTGCTGCCTGAGTTTCCAAAGAGCAGAACAGCCCAGCGGTGCGTTTAGGGCACTCTGGAAATACCAGCGTCATTATGGCGACCGAACATAGCTGCAGGCTTCAGCTAATGTGCAGCAGCTAATGGAATATTAATGATTTACTCAGATTAAAGTGCATTTGACAGGTTAGACTTTCATTTCAACTCAAACAAAGTTAAAGCCGACATTTTGTGCTTGTGTCTGTTACTTAGACATAATCTATGACGCCCGTGGAGCATTAGATTGTATTTTGTTCATTTTAAATCACAATATTGATCTAAAAATGTAATAAAAGAAACGAGTCCTCTGATTCCCGGGTTGGAAAATTGCTCTGCCAATTGGTTCCTGTCACCGTAAACACCATCATAAAGCAAAAACTAAAATCTAGCCAAGTTCAGATGGCTTGAATTAAGAAAGTTTAATCATGATTTGAGTTAATTTCACTCAATGACACAAGACTTTTTTTGTACTTAAAATATGAAAACACATCTTGCTCCACTTAGGATAAGAAAAACACACAAATTCCATTGGTAGATCAGTTCACTTGTCAAGTTAACTCTACTCAAATACAGTCAAATGCTCTTAATTTAAGCCATTTTAATTTAGATATGAGTTTTTGCGGTGCACAACAAAGAGCCGGGCCGCTGTGGGCCCCTCCTGTGGACAGCTGCACCTCACAATAACATGTGTTTTTTTAATATTTGTGCTAAAATGACGACATAACGTACACACATCTCCACAAACCACAAAGATTCTTGTTTGGGCAGCTGCTGTTTTACATAGAGATGCTGGTTTTTGGCTGTAATCTTTCACATTATGGCATAAAACGTGTCACAAAACATATCTTTGGAGAATGGGCAGGTACCGGTGGAGGCGAAAATGGCGCTAGACCGGAGCAATGACGTCTTGACTACAGGAGAATAAAGATGAATGATGCTAAATACAACTTCAAGAGCGCCAATGAGAAGAAAACAACTATAGGATGGTTAAAAGCTCTGAAAAGTCCACTTCATGCACTAGGTCTTTGACACCGGCACCTTCTGGAGATGGCACATTACCTGTAATATTCCATTAGAACCATACTTCAGAAAACAAAACCTCTGAAGATGTTTTGTGCCGTAATGTGAAAGAGTAGCGCCAAAGAAACAGCATCTCCGTGGAAAAAGAGAGCATAAGGCCCTCCTCCAGGCCAGTCTTTGTGGTTTGTGGAAATGCGAGCCTGCTCAGGGCAAGAATGCAAGTTTTTTTTAATGTTTTTCACTGCAATAAACACAACCAAAATGATAAAAAAAAAGTTTATTTTGGTCTATTTTTTGGATAAAATGTTACAGACTGTGGATTTAATATCGTTTATATCATTTTTCAAGCTTTTTAACTTAAAAGTGCATTGTCTAGTGGGGCGACTGTCAAATGCTTTTCTCCATTATTGCTTTGTCTGGAATGTTTCACAGTATGGCATTAAACCTTTCTAGCTTCAAACCAGACAAGTTACAGGTCAGATCTGTGGAGAGGCGACCCCGCTCACAGTCACACTTGTTTTTCTAGGTATTTTTGAGCAATAAAACCACCTGTAATGGTCGACATTTAATCTGTGAACATTTATAGCATTTAAACTGCACAAATCTCTCAGTCTGCGCTAATATCGACATCACAAAATCAATGTTTAATTTTAATTCTTGAATCAGACTGAGTGAACAAGTTCTTTATGTTTTATTCATGACCATAACATTAGTTTTGCATCAGTAGTTTTACTAATGCTCGTCGTTGTTCTCCTTTAAGTTTTCATCTTTCTTCCCTTGATCGTTGTGGATAAATTCTTCATGGACAGAATCTGTTCTTTGTCGACCTTTTTGGATGAAGATTTGGTGTTGGGGCAGATTTATGAAGCTGCTCAAAAATATGCGACGCGTTTCCACAGGTATTTCGCCGTAGAAAAGCATCGACCAGAAGTTGCACGACTCGACATCGCGGCACTTCCTGCCGTTGTGATAATAGTCTATTGTGTGTCATTTAAAAGCTGCTGTATCGTACTGTATATGCACATCTTTGTGTGTTTTCCACGAGGACGGTGTGTGACCTGCTCAAAACGCAATCAAACTAACATCTTCCACCTGTCTGTCTCGCGCTTGCCGCAGGGTTCAAAGTGTGAGAAACAACGGTAATTAGCATTCAAACAAAGCGATCGCAGCATTAGCATTAAGTCATTTGAGGTTCTGCGACACATCAGCTCATAACTCCTCCATAATTCATCCCATAATGTATATTTGAGCAGAGAGGTCCCCGCGGTTTGGACATGGACAGGGGACACGAGGACACGTCTTCTACACTGGCGCAGAATTATAGTCTCGGTGAATGTTCCCTCTGAGTATTTCATTATTCATAAAAGCATGCGCACTTTAACAGCCATTAGCCCGAACTGCAGAGCGGGGCAGTACTTCTGTTGTGCTTGAGTGTACTACTTACAGTACAAGTACCTGAAAGCGTACTATTATGAGACAAAGAGCCTGTGTGTTCTTATTACAATGCATTTGTTTTTCCGCTTTGTGCATTATTTATCTAGCCCAGTTTTATTCCGCTGCTGCTATTTGGTGTTGCAACAGTGGAATTTCTAGACAAACTAATACATGTAGGGGTTTATTTTATTATTATTATTTTTCTATTGGCAATGTTTTGTTATTTATTATTATGATGTATTTTATGAGAGTTTACTGGAACCTTTTGATGTCCTGTGGTAGTACAGGAAGTGCTCCACTGCGTTTTTAAACTCCATACAGCTTCACTACAATCATTTGGATCATTCCAGCAGTAGAATTGACAATCTACTGAACTAAAGGTAAAGAAAAGCTGTTAACTTGGGAACTACGACTTCATTACTTCTTTATTTGAAAGGACAATAAACAGAGACATTAAGTTAATAAAAAAACAGATGTTGCGCACTAGATTCTGGCTAAATAGCTTCTTCCATCTGCAGTCCCTGATTTACACAGATAAATTATACAATGCAGTTATAGTCAACAATAAGAACAATACACTGTCCACTCTCAGACACACACACACACACTATACAGTATCACACATTAACAAAACAAAGCCTTACCTATTTACAGCATCACAAAGCCATTGTACAAAATACATATTAACCTACCATTTCTACATATCACTATTACATCAGTCCATAGCTTACTAAAAATACAATCTCCCATTGTTACGCACATTACTGTATAGTGTGTGATATTATACACTCGTTATCAGTACTGCAGGTTTGGTTATTCCATAGACATCTTTTAATGGGACGGTCCAGAATTTTGGACATAGAGGTTCATTTCCTCGTGAGCCAGAGTGTTGGAGACGTGTGGAGACACTTTTTTAAATCTTCCATCCAGTCCTTGTATTTGCAGAGGTTGCTGGTGCTAGGCTAGTGCATGTCAATGGGCATAATTGTCCTGCTTACCCACTCCACAGAGCACCCAAGGAAAACTATTATAACTCCAGACTGTTGATGTAAAGTCTGTGTTAATAGAATAATGTCTGAAATAAAACTAACCTTGCATCGTATGAATCGTCGCATGTTGAGGGACTATTTTCTCATATATCAATCCACCGCTGCTGAGCTTTCTATCAGGAAGTACAACTCACTGCTGCTGCTCAGACATAAATCCTTCAAATGCAACGGTTGGTTTGACTTCTAAAATTATTCTATCGACACAAACATTCAGTCTGGAGGCTTTTTTTTTGCCTCAGGTGCTCTGTGGAGTGGGTAAGACTGTTTTTAGTGTCAGGTCACCTATGGCCATTGACATGCACTAGCCTAGCACTAGCAACCTCTGCAAATACAAGGACTGGATGGGATATTTACAAAAGTGTCTCCACACGTCTCCAACACTCTGGCTCACGAGGAAATGTAGCCCTATGTCCAAAATTCCAAACTGTCCCTTTAAGCTCCACAGCAAATGTGACATAGTTTGTTTGGGTTTTTAGTCCACTCCTATGTTGAATTATAATAAAAGAGAAGGCTGTTTGTGTGAATGAGGTTTTGCGTTTTGGTACGATCCACTGCCCCCTGGTGGAGGCACGTGTGGCTCTGGTTGTCACTGCAGATGTGGATTGGACAAAGTGTTTAAGAGGTGTGGGTGCAGAGTTATTAAGGATTCTACGCACTTGAGGCTAGTCTTTGTATATTGTCGAAGTTGAGCAGTGTGTATTTTTGTAGGATATGGCAGTGATGGTGTTGTCGTGCAGAGTATTTTGAGCTTTGGAGATGCAGACAGACTGTTAATAAAGTGTTAGTCAAACATGTGCGAATGAAGCAAAACACAACTTCAGCTATGTTTTTGAGGAGGTAACAACATTATAACATGACATAAAGCTCACAAGAGTCAGTTTATATATGTATAATAGGACCTTTAAAGAGGGCGCGTGTCAAAAATGAAAGTGAAATATATAAAACACGCTCATACGTTGTTTTTCAGTGAGTATAGCATTTTCAAAACAATAAAAGGGAGCATGATGAGCTAAATATGCTTATATCATAGATTATACTGTAGTTTGGCGAAGTTTACATGATCTAATAGCATGCAATTGTGATATTTATATTTATTTTGATTTATTTATTTGCTTTGTTATATATAAAAAGACATTCAGCCCTGGTTCTTTCCCGTTACAATTTCTTTTATTCACCTGGATTTCCAAAAGGACCCAAACTCTCCTCAGTGCATATTTATCAGCTCTGTCCAAAAAGGTCTCGCACGTGGCGGGAATTGCACCCTCGGCCTTAAAGTGGTAAATATGTATGACACGTGGAACCCCCCAGCGCTCCCGCCTGCACCTGTCCTGTCTCTGTGTCCTGAGTGTTAGTATGATGGATGGTGGTCAGTAGTGGTCAGTTTTAGCAGTCCACACACAGAGCGAGGACCGAAGGCTGTGGGCAGCTCTGTGAAAAGGTCAAACGCACATGATAAATGAAGCCCACATGAGAACATGACTATAGTACTGATGTGCGCTATGTCGGCCAGCCGAGTGGAAAAGTACATTTGGTTCAGTAGGTCGTGATCATGACATTTTTGGATTTGAAGTTGAAGACGGTTGCTGCAAGTTTCTTCAACACTGCAAAAAGGCCTATCATAAAATACCAATTTTGAGGTAAAAATGTTTTATTTTAAGTGAAAACTTACCAAGTTTTCTTAAAACAAGATGAAATATGAATCTTGTTTTAAGCAGAAAGTATTTATGGCAAGATTTTTCACTTACTGGTTTGAGAAGGAAGTTAAAGAGACTTAACCTGGCTTGATTTAATATAAAAAGTGCTTAGAATAAGTTGTAATATCTAGATAAGATATATCAGGATGGAATATCTTGAAACAAGTCAAACAAGAGCTCCTCCAGCGGGGCAAAATACGCCCGTACTTTGAATTATTGTATATAGAATTCTAGAATCGGAATTCCACCAATCAGATTGCAGCAACAGAACTTAAAGACACTACAAAGCTTTAATGTGTCAAAGCTCAAAGAAGCAGAGAATGTGGGTTGTTCTCGCTTTCAGCAGCAGAACATTTGAGAAGAGAGTTCAGATCTTTCATGAAGACAAAGCTTCAAAGACTTCAAAGCTTTGAAGTGTCCACAGACGGATGGACGGACAGACGGACGGACGGACAGCGCCATAACATAATACGTCCCGTCTTACACAACGGGCGTATAAAAACTCATCTTATTAAGGAAAAAAATCTTAAAATTGATCTTTTCAAATGAATCTGCTTAATTCAAGTCAGTTTAACTATGCTAGAAAATCCTATGCTAGAAGTTAAATTCAAGTATTTTTAAGACCTTTTTAAGAGCATTTATATAAAAACATTACACCTATTTCATAGACGTACCAGCAAAGAAAAACAAAATTCTTCAGTTTGTTCAATTATTTCTCAAACAAATGAATCTGGGGAGTAAAGAGACTCTTCCCCATAACTCCAGCATCAAATGTGTCACTCGGTAACGTAAAACCAACGTTAAAAAACAACATAAGGCCTTTAGAGATTGTTTTTGATTTTACATGTTTCTGCTCAGCTTGTTTCTTGTGGTGCTGGAGCGCGAGATCTTCAGTGATGTGTTTGAAGGATTCTGACCTGATGTGCTGGGGCTGCGTTGTGTTCTCAATGATTGATTTATTTAGGTTACATTATTTAACCAAATAATGGTGGTTGACAAGTTAAACTTTTGACGAGAAATGCGAGAATACGGAGAAGTTACGTACAGCACAAATTAGATATCAAAATTCAAGACTTTTTCATGTCTTTTTAAGGTATTCAAATTCATACATTTAATGCTTTTAAGACTTTTTAAGACACTGCAGGAAGCCTGGGTGAAGAGCATGGAGCAACACACCGGCAAACTAATGTCATTCATTTCTTCTATGATTTTAACATGCAGATTTTAAAGCAGACCTATTCTGCAAAGTGGACTTTTCAGAGTGTCTAACCGTGCTATAGTGGTTTCCTTCTCATTCGCCCTCTGAAGTTGCATTTGGAGTTATTTGTATATGTCTGAGGAAACTTTAATCTTATTCTCGATGTCGCAATGTTGTGTCATAATGTCTATGCTGTGTTTTTTTGTTGTTCTATTTTCTTTTTTTCCCTCTATAGTAGTTACTTATAGTTAGTACAGAGAAAGACTTATGAGAGATAGTAGTCACAGATAGTAATCTCATAGTTTTCTGATTCAGTTAGTAGTAAAATAAAAGGTAGTTATGTCAAAGATAGACTCACCTGTTTAGCTTTATGTGAGGTTGATTGGGGTGGGGGGTGTCAAATTATACTTTTTAAATCACTGTAAATCGCTTTGTGTTGCATTTTTTTGGATGAAAAGCGCTCTATAAATAAAGTTTGATTGATTCTCAAGACTCCATTTTTCTGGTCTACCCCCGTCGTCATCACCACCAGTGCACGTTCGCTGCTTTGTACTAAATTTGTTTTCCAGTTTTATTTTCTTAATCAGTGATGCATGTTGCAGTGTTGCGTAGTTATTTTGGTACAAATCTTTAAAACTTCACTGGTCTCTAGTGCGATGTGCAGCTAACCACAGGAGGGACCCACAGCATGCGGTGCTTTGTTAAGTTGTTTTAGATCAATATTGTGATTTCAAATGCGCAAATTATAACAAAATGATCTACAGGAGCGGTGTTGTACGTTATAATTATATGTCTTCTTTAAGTTAATGTTTCTTTACTCAATGTTAATCTTTACCCAACTTTCTTCTGTTTGATCAAAATGTGTCTTGCCCCAGTACATATATATTGTATAAGCAGCTCTTGAGGTCCACTGTGTGCTGTCTTACATCCTAATGATTCACGATGATGAGTTTATGAGCACGTTTTACAAATTTCAGAGCCCAGAGCGGAGTTTTGTTGTCATAATGATGCTAAAATCAACTAGCATGCTAAGCTCGCACTTCCTGATTCTCAGACAGTGGAATGCTTTCCAAATATGACGCAGCCAGCAGACAGTGGACAAGTTTTGACCTCAAGAGCTGCTTATAAAATATATATCTGCACCGGGGCAAGACACAATTCGCTCAAATACATGGAAACAAATCAGGTACACGGCCTTTAGTTTAAAGGTCTACAGGCAACGACTGACAGCTACAACTGTTTTCTTCATGGAAATGCATTAATGCCACACTGTGAAACATCTGCGTAGCCTCCATTAGCGCAGTGACAGTGCACACATGATCAGGACTCTGCGGGCTCCTAATGCAGGGAATGTAAAAATAAGTCTTTGCAGGTTGCTGGTTGAACACGTTCCCACAGGTGACACTGACAGGTGAAGGACAACCTGACACCTGTCAAACTCCTCTCCCTGCCAGAGGGTGTCTGCACAACTACGGTGGCCCCATAGGTGCAAGCCCCGCTCAAATCTACTCTCAGATAAAGCTGCTGAAGGTGTGTGGATGTGAAAGGGAAAAACTTCATCTAAAAATAAAAATACAAACTTGTGTGTGAGAGGAACCAAAGACAGCTCTACTGTCGTGTCACTGTGCAAGACACTTCACTGATCTTTATTCGTGGTGGGTGAGTTAGTGGCAGTTGAGGGGGCAGACAGCGCAGATAGGGAATGTATGTATCCTGCGCCCTCACTGTTTTAAAACAAGCAAAAACTGCAATCACAACTGAACCTGTGTCCCCAGAGCCTTAATCTGCAGATAGACACACATCCAGGTTTGTCTCATTCTCAGTTTATGGACATATGAAAGCTCAGAACCTCCAGAATTTCCTCCCTGAGCTGCAAAGTCTGCACTAGCACTGACTCGTGACTGGCTGTAGGTGCTGAGGTTTAGGTCGTGTCCATTCATTTTAGGTTTGAACACACTGGATTCACGTGAGGCTCATTCTGCTTTCTGACTGAACCAAAATACCAAATTATAACATAAACAATTTGTCCCTTATGTCCAATATTTTGTAATTAAACATAAATCTGCATTATAGTTGTTCTCTTTTAAAGTTATATTTGATTTGAACATGTTTACCTTGTATCTGGAGACACAGTTCCTTTAATAACAAACATAAGCATATGTTAAATGTGAAATTAAAGTGTCAAAGACTGGTTTATGCCCACAACAATACGCCCAAACTGACTGTAGCCTAATTATTACAGAGACAAAATAAAAGAATAACTTTAGAACACAAAACAGAGAACATTGTAAAGAATTAAAAGGTCTCAACTTGACAGTAACAGCTCCGCTCACAAACTCCCCTTTGCGTCATTGTGTCCGTTAGAATAAAACCTATGACTAATATTAACTTACAATCTTCATTATCATCTGCATTTGACCCAACTTTGAACGAGCGACCGCAGTGCAGCACCAGGCACCCATCTCCAGATCTTCTCCAGTCGAAAAGCACCCACAAAAAAACCCAGCACCCAGGTAGGCCAATCCCCACCCTACGCTCGGCACACTTGAACGCAGTGTGCAGCGGAGGTATGAAAAAGAATTGGGACAGTGTGTACTTCAGACTCGTGTAGTGAACGGCAGAAGGAGAAACATCCAGTACTGGGACCTGTCAGTGGTGTTGTTAAAGACGGAGTATTCGGCAAACTCGATTTTTTTTTAGATTTCCATGTTATAACGTCTTCCCCTCATCAAAAACATGTCTGAAGAGGTTTTAGATGTCATCCATGCATGTTTCAGTCATTTGCAATCTCCCCCAAACCCTATTCGAACCTTTCTCGCGGTTAGCTGTAAGATTCTGTGCAAAGCTCCCACACGTCAGTTCTCTATAAATATACATAAACATGATGCAAAACTGTACACGGCAACTTGCCAAACCTGACTGCATTGTGATAGCGCTCTGAGGGGGACTGACTTTTGATGTAGTATGGTTTAAACCTCACAAGAGTCAATTATAGGACCTTTAAGTTGAAGTAAAGATCACAAAATAACTTAATAATAATCACTTTTGCGTTTATATAGAATGTAAAATAATTTGTTTCATGTTTGTTGCACATACAGCCACATTATTCTCTTCCATGTCCATTGTTCCTCGTGAGTTTGCTCAAAACGGACACAAAGAATGAGAAAGAGCCACAAAATCATTGCTATTGAGTGTCCGTGTTGAGTATCGTTGCAGACTTATGCTGATATCGAACCATCTGTATCGATGTCGGTCAGTGTTTATACTGGAGCTGACATATCGCCCGTCCCTAAACCAAACTCCACACTCATGGTCTATTTGGGAATCAAACGGCGGACCCTCGGACACCTCTCCACATGCGATGACAGCGATTGCACGTGGCTTACATAAGTGGTCCATGCGGCGGAGCGCAGTGCGAGTCCGGGCTCTGGTGCCTCTGTGCTGTTGCATCAGGCTCTGCACAGGCTGCTCCTGTTACAGAACACCTCCATGTGGAAGTGGAGCAATGCAAATCATCCGACAGTCTACTCCCACACCGCCACAGCGCAGGGACGTGCACGCTGTCACCACTCTTCACCTAGATCATTTTTTAAAGAAGACACAGTGTGCTCGTGTCCGACAAAGTGACACTGCGGGCCCCTCCTGTGGATACCTGCACATCGCACTAGAGCAGAGGGTTTTCTTTTATTAAAATGACCGAATCTTACGTCACAGATTACAAAAATAAAATTGAAGACTGAAGTAATCTGGCGAAAATGGGAGTTGAGCAAAATGGAATCTTTAAAATAAGTTATTAAAGACGACTTAAAGACAACTTCTGGTGAGTAAACATTGGAGGGAAACAACTATAACATGGTTGAAAGCTCTGAAAAGTCCATTTTGCAGAATAGAATTAAATTATTGTATAAGTGTGTAATGTAATTGGCTGATTTATGTATTTTTTATAATGCAGATCCACAGTCTGGCATTATATGATCCCCCTGTTTACTGACTTGCGTATGTTGTTATGAATACATAGCTTAGCATAGTTTAGCTGGCTCATCTTTACACAGATCAGACTTGTAACTTGGGTCTCCTTGGGGATAGACAAATTTCATGAACATTTGAACCAAAGCAATAACATCAGAGACAAACATATTGTGACCCATCCACCAGAAAAGTTGCATAAAAACACCTTTTCTCTTTTTGGGATCAGTATTTCACATGTTCTAACTTAAAATCATGAGCCACTTATAACGGGGTGGATACAGGTTGGAGACCCCTGGTTTAGATAGTATCGATTAATATATGATTTTTGTTCTTTTTGACAGCCCTAACCTGTATTAGGGCAAGACAAATTTTGCTCAAATGCATGGGGAAAAATCAGGTACATATTATAATGCTGTTGAATGAAAAACATACCTCGAGTTGTGTTTTGTTTCATTCACAGGTCTTTGAGAAACCCTTTATTATTAGTCTGTCTATCTCCAAAGCTCAAAATGCTCTGCCTCATCTTGTGATGTGTTGAAGTGTTAGAGTGAACAGCTCCTTTCACCTTTCGTTCTGTGGAGATTCCAGTGCTGAAATCATCCAAGTGATTCTAGTGAAGGTGTATGGAGTTTAAAACAGAGTGGAGCAGAGTGTTTTCAGTTTGAGAGAAGAATTCAGCCTAAATATGCAGGTTTTGTGTGTTAAACTTGTGAAAGAAACAAAACACAACTCCAGGACTGTTTGTGATGAGGAAACTACAGAAAATAGCGTAATATGGACTCTTGAACATGAAACATACTGTAATTCCACTGCAAATAGAGTAGTTTAACCTTTAAGGCTGATCCAAGAATATTTCCTATTGTAACAGACGTGAACAAACAGCCCTGATTTGGTCCACTGGAGACTCAGAGTGATGTTATCTTCTGTGGACGAGAACAAAGGACCTTAGACCCTGATTTTCAACAAATCTTCCTTCTAAACTGTTTGGAATTATGTGAAATCTCTGTTGTAACTTTCATTCTTTCAGTTTATCTTTGTTAGAGATTTGCCACCATTTTAAGAGGACGCAAGAGGAATGCCTTTAGTTTTTCTCCAAACAAGTTCATACATCTTCATAATTCACACTTTTAATGACTGGGTGCAAATGAAAATATAACACCCAAAGGCTGTTCTTTAAAGCAGACCTGTTCTTTCATGTTTCAGAGCTTTTAACGATGGTAGAGTTGTTCCTTCTTCTTGTTTACCCTCTGATGTTGTATTCAGAGTAATTCTTGCATGTTTGGGTCATTTGGAGCTTTATTCTTCTTGGTCATTGGTCCGATCTACCCCCGTTTTCACCTCCACTATTACACACTGTGACGTACGTACCTTATTCTCCTATTTCATTTTCTTAAAGGGACAGTTTGGAATTTTGGACACAGGGCCTCATTTCCCAGTGAGCCAGAGTGTTGGAGACGTGTGGAGACACTTTTTTAAATATTCCAGGAAGTGCTTCAGTGTGTTGTTAAACTCCATACACCTTCACTAGAATCATTTGGATGATTTCAGATCTTTCATTACCCAACACTACAAAACTACCGCTTCATGACATCACAAGGTGGAGCAGAGCATTTTGAGCGATGGAGATGTAGACAGACAAAAAATAAAGTGTTATGGTATGTTCAAAAATATTCTGGACGCCCCTATTTGGACGCCTTTGCATTTGAATTCAGACGCCCCCGATGCGCATCTTGGAGGTAGAGGTAAGATCGGGCCTAAAAAATCCAGCCCGACCCGACCCGCGGGTATTAAAGCCCGACCCGACCCGAGCCCGACCAATTAACTTGATTTGCAGGACCGAGCCCGAAGCAAACTCAAAATTTCATGCGGACCTGCGGAGGGGAAGATTATTAAGAGGGCGTCGTTCACGTGCACAGAGCATGCTCTGCTCTGGCTCATGCTCTGCGCACGAATTGAACTGTTTATTTATAATTTTAAAAAAGTCAGCGAAAGAGAAGCCCGGCCCGACCCGACCCGAAATTCGGGTCGGGTCAGGTTCGGGCTTGGGCTTAAGATCTTACTTCTACTTGGAGGTCGCATAAAAACGGGAGAAAAATACTTGATGTGTCATCTGTGGTCTGTGAGTGCCGTGTTTTCCTGGTCGAGACTGATTTTAGTGTATTTATGACATAAAACACATAGGGCTCCAGGCTCCGAGCTGTGGAGGTCCGGGCCTTCGGTTCTCAGCTTGGCTCTCGTCCCTGATTAGTTCATGTGGTGCGTCCAATGCCAAAAGTTCATCTTTTTCAACTTCTGACGCTTACACCTGAACGCTCAAGATGTGCCGCCTCGACGCCAGAATCGTCCTGCGCAGACGCCTGAAGACGCGCCACAAAAATGCAGGACGCCCTAGTTTCGGGTCCACATAGACTTTACATGTAAGCTGGATGCCCCGACGCTGCAGTCTGAACGTACCATTACCCAAACATGTGTGACTAAAACAAAACACAACTCCAGGTATGT
Source organism: Odontamblyopus lacepedii (assembly GCA_034769755.1). Lineage (NCBI taxonomy): Eukaryota > Metazoa > Chordata > Actinopteri > Gobiiformes > Gobiidae > Odontamblyopus > Odontamblyopus lacepedii. The sequence goes on from CM068359.1 coordinate 34,097,920, forward strand.
TCTTGAGGAGGAAACACCCTTATAACATGACTTAAAGCTCACCAGGAAATTCAGCGTAAGATAGGAGCTCCAACATTTAATTTGCACATGCATTAGCTGACAGCATTATCTTAGAGCATTAGCACGTTTTCCAAAGCCGTGATTAATCCTGATTTAAAGGTAATGCCGTGACCTCTCCTTAGCCCCTTGTCTGACCCCTGGAGTAAAACATCGTGCCCTCTCAGATCTGCCGGGGTCATGTGACTATAATCCCCTCGCGTGATTGGCTCCCTCCTGTCATCTCAAAAATCTACTCAGTTACAATAACATGTGTTTGTAATTAGCAGAATAGAATAGAATATCTTTATTTGTCACTGTAACAGATAAAATTAAATGAAGTGCAGTCCCAGTGCAAAGGTAGCAATAAATAATTAAAGATAAATAGATAGCATCAGCATGGACATAAATATCCACATTTTAAAATGTAAAATGTAAGAACTATGCTTTGGCAGCACCATTCAGTGAAATAATGGCCGTTGGGTAAAAACATTTTGTAGTTTACTGTTTGCATGGTCTAATATATCCTGATACAGAAAATAACAAGTGGAAAGTGATTAATTTGAATAGAATAATTAGTTACTTTCCACCCTTGGTATTTAGGATTTATTATACACATGGTCTCATATATCCTGATTCCAGTATTTTGGTATTTTCATCTTTGTTGTAACTATTTTCATGATTAAAATCCCCATTGTTTCTTCTCACACCAAAACCGGAAGTGATCTCAAATCAGATGAAGTTCAGATTAAATTAGTGTGAATGAAAAAAGAACTGGCACCATTTGTACTCAGCTAATGCACTCATTTTCCTAACTCATACAGTCCATCAGCAGATTAGTGGCGAGTCCGCAGGTGCCCTAAAGCCCCCTGCCCCACACGTGAGCTCTGTCTGGGCCAAACGCAGTCACGGGTGGGTACCTCCAGTCTCCCCTCACCCACGACACACTGCACGAGTGACACCTGTGTTTCTGTGCGACGAGGTGAAGAACAGAACACAGCGAAACCAAAGTCAGCACGAGCGAGAGGGAGCTGCACGTCTTCAGCCCCCTCGCGGACACCAGGGCGGCCTCGTCCTTGATTCCTCTCCCCGATTCTGCAGGAGACGGGAGAGGAAATCCCGCCCACAGAGGAGACGCAAGGAGGAGAGAGGATATAAACTCCTCGATGTGACAATAAAGTTTGATTCTTTTATTTGATGTCTGTCTCCTGAAGTCTGCCTCGTGTTTACTCCGTCATTCCCTGGTTTTCTCTGGGACGCCATTATGACACATTTGATGGACGGCTGAAAAATGGAGGCTCGAGGAGAGGAATCAAGGAGATGGAAGTGAGGAAAGAGAAAAGAGACTTGGCCTTGGTTTCTTTTCTCACAAAAGTTCTCTGCATTTGACTGTCTCCTCTGCGTCTGTGGGCTGGTGAGGTCAGGCAACAGAGTTTATGAAAGTTAAAGAAAGTCTAGAATCAGTGTAAGTCTGAGCCAGTCTCTAATGAGTGTATGATGTTGATTTAGTCCTCAAAAGGCATCGATAAAAGTATTTTTTATATGTTTTTGATTGTAAACCTCTTCACATCAGCATCTTTTAGCTTTGGTTTAGTGTTTGCAGACAGCGCATGTGCAAACACTAAACGAAACACTATATTGTGGAACCATTCGTGCTTCTGAATCTCAGCTCAAATCTCAACAAAAAACAATCAAATGGAAAAACAGTTTATTTCATTATTCCGTTTTAGTGTCAAACAAAAAAAAAAAAACAGATTTCGACTTCTATTTCCAATATTTATTTTAAAGCTTATTTGCCTATGCCTATTTTAATTTAGATATTTTATTCTCTCTGGTTTATTTGCCCCGGAAGTTCTGCTGCTTAACACGCTGCCTGTAAATTCAGAGTCAATCATGGATAGTTCTATGTCAGCTGAACACAGGAGAGTTTGTCACCTCGCTGCTTCCTGTTTCACTATAAAGCTCACCGGATTATAAGGCGCAATATCAATGAACGGGTCTATTTTCATACATAAGGTGCACCGGATTATAAGGCGCATTAAGGGAGACTGATACTTTAGCCCAAGCATCCGCGATCCATTGGCAGATCTTGGCGTAAGTCGCCCAGTGTCGCCTCCCTGTCTTGGTGAATGTGAGTTCACCTTCTGTCGTCCAACGCTTCCACACAGCTCAAAATTTAACTTTGAACAACCTGTTGACACCGATATCTAACGGTTGGAGTTCTTTGGTTAATCCACCCGGAATAATGACAGCACCGAATTAGTTTGCTTCACTTGACCGTGTGAGTCAGCATGTTTCTTAACCGGTGCCATTTCGGGTCCTTATACACACCATAATATGATGTTGAAGCACAGTGCGTATTACTCCGCGAGGCTCCCGACTACGGTCGCTGTAATTCTCCGACAATTCATCCAATCCATCCTTCATAGCTTAACAAAGTCATACTAAAACATTTTGACAGATGTTTCAGCGCCGTGTACCACATAAAATCGGTCTGAAGTCAGTAAGTAAACAAGAATTAATACATAAAGTGCACCAGATTATAAGGCGCACTGGCGATTTTTGAGAAAATAAAAGGATTTTAAGTGCGCCATATATAGAAAAATACAGTACTTTCTTTTAGACATGAAAGTAAACACATCAATATAAAAGAAGAGGACATGATTATCCACAAAACTGCAATGATTTTTCAGGTAAGTCCTTCGAGCAGCAGAACTTCCAGGCATATAGACCAGAGAGAATAAAATATCAAAATTAAAATCGGCACCAAGACTGTTTTTTGATTGGTGTAATTTGAAACAGACTTTTAATTAAATATTGGCACTAGAGGAACAGAATAATGAAAATAACATGCAATGGCAAACGGTTTCCCATTTTACTGTTTTTTCTTCTTAATTGAAATTCAAAAGAACGAATGGCACATGGACTTTGAACTTTCCAGGATGGGCAAAAACATCTACGAAGAGAAAACTGTGGCCAATCCCTTGAAAAAAATTACACTGTGATCTTAAAGCGCCCCTGTTCTGCAGAATGGACTTCGTGCACGGTGATTCGTGCATGTTTGAACGATCTTTAATGACGCCATCTTGTCATTCAGCTCCCGTTTATGGTACGTTTGAGATGAGGAAGCAACGTCATAACACAGATCACAGAAAACAGTGTCATATGGGCCCTGCAGGCGACATTATGACACTGCAGAATTTAGTCACAGAAACGGTCGGTGTTACATAAAGACCCTGCATGAGCCTCCATACGTGTGAACATAGTGACACGCGGTGATTCATTTCCAGTTTGAGATGATCTTCCTCACATGTGTCAGCGGTGACTCACTGTTAAACCCCTCTGCCCCAACCTGCGCCTTCCTCCTCTTCCTCATCCGCTCATCTCCTTCGTCTTCTCTTCTTCATGATCTCCTCTCCCTCCTCTTTTACCTCTTACTGTTTTAGTCCATGTCTTCAGTTTTTCCTCTACCGAATTGTTTCCACGCGTTTGTGAAAAGTTCTCGTTCAGTTCTCGAGGTCAAAATAAGTCCACGGTTTACTCTCCGCGTCTAAATATAAAGCGCCGACTAATCATCAGGAAGTGCGAGTTAGCATGGTAGTACAGTGTGGGAAATGGCACACAGGGACGCGCTCACTGTTGCACCGTTGTCAGCTTTCAGGATGCCGTTCTCTCCTCTTCCTCCTCCTCTCCCACCGCTCGTTTCGCTCCTTTCTCTCCTCTTCTTTCTCCTCTTCCACATTCTCTCCCTCTCTTTTTTCTCTCCTCCTTTCATCTCCCTCTTGTTCCTCTCCTCTTTCCTCTCATCTTCTCCTCTCCTGACTCCTTTTCCTTATCGTCTCCCACCTTCCTTCTTCTCTTCCTCCTTTCCTCTTTCCTCTGCTCTCCTCTTCCTTCTCATCTTCGTCTCCGCTTCTTTCTCTTCCTCCTCCTCTCCCCCTTCCTTCTTCTCTTCCTTCTCTCCTCTTTCCTCTGCTCTCCTCTTCTCCCCCTTCCTTCTTCACTTCATCCCCTCATCATTCCTCTGCTATCCTCTTCCTTCTCTTCCCCTCTCCTCTTCTTCCTCTCTTCCTTCTCCGCTTCGTCTCCACTTCTCTCTTCTTTCTCTTCCCCCTCCTCTCCCCATTCCTTCTCTCCTCTTCTCTCCCCCTTCCTTCTCATATTCCTCTCCACTTCTTCCTCTTCTTGTCTCACACCTTCCTTCCTCTCTTCCTCTTCTCCTCTTTCCTTTGCTATCTTCTTCCTCCTCCTCTCCCCCTTCCTTCTTCGTTTCCTCCCCTCATCATTCGTCTATCATCTTCCTTCCCTTCCTCTCCCTCTTCCTCCTCTCATCTTTCCTCTGCTATCCTCTTCCTCTCCACTTCTCTCCGCTTTCCTTCTTCTTTTCCTGCTCCCTTTTCTCCTCTTTTCCCCCTTCCTTCTCATCTTCCTCTCCACTTCTTCCTCCTCCTCTCCTCGTTCTTTCACTTCTTCCCCTCATCATTCCTCTGATATCCTCTTCCTCTCCATTCCTCTCCTCTTCTTCCTCATCGTCTCCCACCTTCCTTCTCTTCCTCCTCTCCTCTTTTCTCTGCTCTCTTCCTTCTCATCTTCCTCTCCACTTCTTCCTCCTCCTCTCCTCGTTCTTTCTTCACTTCTTCCCCTCATCATTCCTTGATTCCTTGATCATTCATTGATATCCTCTTCCTCTCCACTCTTCTTCTCTTCTTCATCATCATCTCCCACCTTCCTTCTCATCATCCTCTCCTCTTCTTCCTCTTTTCCTTCCTCTTCCCCCTCCTCTCCTCTTTCCTCTCACCTTCCTCCTCTTCTCGCTCAACTCCTTTTCCTCCTCCTCTTCCTCTCCCTCCCTATTATCCGCTCCACTTTTCTCTTCTTCATCATCATCTCCCACCTTCCTTCTCATCATCCTCTCATCTTCTTCCTCTTTTCCTTCCTCTTCCCCCTCCTCTCCTCTTTCCTCTCACCTTCCTCCTCTTCTCGCTCAACTCCTTTTCCTCCTCCTCTTCCTCTCCCTCCCTATTATCCGCTCTACTTTTCTCTTCTTCTTCCTCTTCCACCTCCTCTCCCCTTCCTTATTCTTTTCCTCCTCTCATCATTCCTCTGCTATCCTCTTCCTTCTCTTCCTCTCCACTTCTCCCTTCTTCCTCCTCTCCCCCTTCCTTCTCATCATCCTCTCCTCTTCTTCCTCTTGCTCCTCTCCTCTTCCACCTTCTCTTTCCTCTCGTCTTCCTCCCCTTCTCTCCCGACTTCTTTTCCTCCTCCTCTTTCCCTTCCTCTTCCTCCTCCTCTCCTCGTTCCTCCTCTCCACTGCTCTCCTCCTCTTCCTCTTCCTTCTCTTGTCTCTGTGAGGTGTCTGGTTCATGTGTGTGGACAGGTGCCAGAGGGGGGCATTAGTCAGGCTCATTCTCACACTTCATGATTAAACATAACCACGGCAACCGAGCCCAGCGTGAGAACGGGACTCCGCACAAACAGATCAGGCTGTGGATCAGACACGTTTGTCCCTCATTTTTACAGAAATGTGTCTTAAAAACATGAAGAACAGAACTAGTTCATTTGAAACACTATCAGCAAGTTCTTCCTCACTTACTTTTGCATTCTGAGCGTCCTAATTATTCAACATGATGAGTTTAGCACTTTCAGAGAGAACTTTGTTTTGTTGTGACGGTAATGCTGACAACAACTACTATGCTAACAGTGCACTTACTAATACTGTGACAGTAAAACACGTAGTCTCAAGATCTGCTTATACAATATATCTGTACATGGGGCAAGACACATTTTTCTCAAACACAGGGACTTTAACAATATTGAATTTTGTGAATATAGATTGTGGCTCTGTTAGGCCGGGTGTGCACTGTGGGAATTTTGGACTTTTTTGAGACGATTTTCCACTCTGACTGTTTTTGACATCAGGCTGAGTTTTGGCTCAGTCGTGTGTCGTGCTTCGTGTAGTAAACATGGGGTATCGAGAACCGATTAATACCTCACGACCAGCTCCTGATCAGTCACAAGAATATCAAACCTCTTTGAGATCCAGTCGCTTCTCGTGAGGGTTTCGCACTGTTGAAGTCGTTCCACAGGCTCAGGCCAAACTGAACATGCACAGACACAGAGAATGGCACAGATTGTCAAGGGAACGCGTTTGTGTTTTGCAGCATTCTCCGCACCTTCTGTGTTTTCCTACTTCCGTGGTTTTGTACTTCCAGAACAAGAACTCCAGTCACAATGTGGACGTACAGTGTGCGCAGGCAGATCGCATCAGAGCATTGGTTCGTATAGTGTGAGAACATGAATCGTGAGCTGTGAACTTTGAAACACTGAGATTTGGTCGTACAGTTTGAGCTGGGGCTGAATGAAACCATTGAAAATATAGCACAGTGTACGCCCGGCTTTACTATGTCCTAAGGTAAGACACTTGGGGACACCACATTGCCTCTGAATGTGGTGTGTGAGGGGGGTGGTGTTCAGAGGGGCAGATGGTGCAGATTTGCAGTGTCACTTCCATCAGTCTGTCCCAGGGCCACTGTGGCTATAGCAGTGGATTATCACCACTGTGTGAGCTAAACAGTTCATATATTTTATATTTCTCTAGTTCCGTGTTTCCCATTTTGATAAGACTATGGTGGCACAAATTGCATTTATTTCAACACAAGCGTTGAACATATTTTTTATTGTATTATGAGCGCCTCCCTATACAGTAAATGCTAACCTTCTGTCGCATTCCAAACAGGAAGTGAGCATGGACGCAATCTGGATCCATCGACAGTCATCATTTTGGTCTTTAAATGTTCATATTAGCCCACTCTTTGTGATCCTGGGGTGTTTGCTTCGCTATTTTTTCCCTAAATTTTCAACTTTTCATTTTACTTGACTGTTAAAAGCCCTTCTAGGGATGGGTGTTGCGAATTAGCCATATAAACACTGTGCTCCATGCATCAGATTATTTTGACACAATGATCTATGTTTATTGTATCTGTCCCTATCAAATAAACAATAAATAAATCAAGATATGAACATTAATAACAGACAAATCAGGCGTCTTCTTTCTTCAAGGTCGTTCCTGATTGGCTCTTTGGTTGCATTTCTAAATACTGCTAGCCTCGATGAGCTTCATTTGGAGCCGAACGCACTCCCTCAGTCCACGTCTTTATACCACCTGCGGCACCAGGAGACCTCAGACCACCTCCGAGCCCGACAGAGGCGAGAGATCCAACACGACCAGCGCAGCCCCGTATGTGTGTCCTTGTAAGTGGCTGATGAAAAGTCCTGTGTTATTTTAATGAGGTACGCTGCTTTGATGAGCCTTTCTCTCTCCGCAGTCCACTTGTGCTGACTCTCGCTCGCTCGGAGGTGATGAAAGCCCCTCTCCTGCTCTGACCGGCCTTTAATATCGCGCCATTAAACTTTAAACCCAATAAAAGATTCAGTGCAAGTGAAGGAATGGACAGATTTAGACCTATGTATTCTGAGCGGGGCGCAGCAGGCTTCACAGTGCACCAGTTAGACTTGTCATCTCACTAAAACAGTTCATTTATTTTACATTTCTCTAGTTCCCTGTGTCCCATTTTGTTAATATTATGATGTAATAATAATAATAATTTAATCTGATTCATTTTGTGGAATACGATTGTCGCTTACTTCTTATACGTAATCTTTTAAGTTGATCTATTTATTTGACTAAAACACACTTAAGATTATTATACGGTCGTCCCTCACTACATCATGGTTCATCTTTCGTGGCCTCACTATTTCATGGATTTTTGTGTGTGCAATTTTGCGTTCTTTTGTTTTTACAGTCTATGAACGCGCATTGTGTTCTATGTTCTGATTGACTGAGGGAGAACCCGTGCATATTTGACTGTTTTTTATTGGCTTTGTTTTATTGATTATCAAATCTGTGCGTTTATTTTTATTTTGCTATTGTTGTTCTTATTCTGTATTTGTGCAGCACTTTGAAAACTGTTTGAAGAGGGTAAGTACAATTAATTTCACTCCCAATTACGTCATTAAATGCACTTTTACTTACCATATTTTTCATGGTTTGGGTGGTCCTGCGACTTATACTCAGGTGCGACTTGTATATGAAATATTTCAGTTCACATCTAAACGTAAATGTAAACATGGGCAAGTTACAAACCCGAGGCACGCCGATTATAAGTCCTTTATTGCATCGAAGGACACCAATGCATTTCGACCAGGAAAATATAATTTCATGTTGGTGCTTTTCACACTGACAGCCACAAGAGGGCGCTCTAGGCTTGTACCAGCATCCGCTAGCCTATCATGCTATTCCTCCTGTACCACTGTCACTTCTTTCACCAACTGCAGCAACCTCGCACCTATTTTCTTAGTTAAATCCAGATGGCAACTTTTTTTGGCCAGGCAGTGAATAATCCACTGACTCTTGTCCTTTAGTCCGACAGAAGTTTCTCTGTATCAGTGTAACCAGTGCACTATATGCAAATGAGCCATGCGGCTTTAAGTTTAGTTTCTGTAAAACATAAACCAATGTGCACAAATACATTATTACTTATGGTATATACTGAGCGGAGCACTGGAAACGTCTGTAGAGCGGTGGTAGAGAGGACCAATCGAGTAGCCGAAAGAAAGTTTGGAGTGAGCGAGAAACTTGTTTTTAACTGGAGAAAAGTGGAGGAAACTTTAACTGCAATAAAGAAAACAAAAGCTAATCGCAGACTAAAAGTTGGATTTAGCTGGAGTTGGCAAAGTTACTCAGAAGTGACACAGAGAATGAAGAATTCGGAGTGAGATTTGGAGTGAGATGGAGAGTTCGGTAAGCTTATTCTGTTATGTTGCTTATGCTCTAGTTTTCTGAATAACTGTTCGTATGTTACCTGAACAAACCAGACACACGTTCAGCCTGTTGTTCTCTCTATTGGTATTTCTATAACTCTCCTTTCAAGATGAAATGTCAAATCTTGGTCTCTGATTTTATAAAATGAATTTACCCAAAAAGTGCGACTTATAGTCAGGTGCGACTTATATATGTTTTTTCTTCTTTATTATGCATGTTTTGGTTGATGCAACTGATACTCCGGAGCGACTTATAGTCCAAAAAATATGGTATTTCATTTTCTGTTACAGGTCACTCACTGAAACACCAGATTTTAATCACTTAGGCACTAGGCTTAGGCAATGGACCAGCTACATTACACCAAGTCAGATTTGTGGAGAGACGACCCTGCTCACAGTCAGAATACCGTTATTTCTAGGTATTTTTTAACTACAAAACCAAACACAAGTTTTTGTAATTACATACTTTCCACTCTTTGTACTTTCTGTACAGTGGTCCCTCATTTATCGCGGGGGTTATGTTCTAAAAATAACCCCCAACAGGCGAAATCTGCTAAGTAGTCGGCTTTATTTTCGACAATTATATGTTTTAAAGCTGTAAAACCCCTCACGCACACTTTAAACACTTTTCTCAGACAGGCTCCGCGATCTAAACTGAGGAGCATGCAAAATTGCACCAAAAAAATATGTACAAAAGAGTGAGGTCACGAAAAGTGAACTACATTATACTGAGGGAGGACTGTATTATGAAAGCCAAACAGATTTTACATAATTACGTGGAAGAATTTTGGTTCAGCCACTTTTTTTGTGAAGCGGCTCACCTTTCTGCAGCTGTCTCCTCACCACAGGAACACGAGTGCGATTCCGCGGGTCTTTCATAAACGTATATTTACATCCAGTCTGAATAGCACATGATGAGGGCCTTAGAAATGGTGCCTGTTTCCATAGAGACCGGCCTAAATGTCCTCTGTTCTGATGCGGACCCAGATGTTACGGATTCGGTTCTCTTGTTCATAATGACTGAGAGGTGAAGGTAGTGAATATTCAAATATAAATCATAAAACATCTTCTGTAGGTTCCTTAAAGGTCCGATATTACACAAAATTGACTCTTATGAGCGTTTAGTCGCATTATAATGTTGTTACCTCCTCAAAAACAGACCTGGAGTGGTGATTTGTTTCATCCACACATGCCATGAAGCGGGACTTTTTAAGTTAATAGCTCCTTTTACCTTTTTTCAGCAACAAGTGGCATTTCCGGTGCTGAAATCATCCAAATGTTCCTAGTGAAGGTGTGCGGAGTTCCAGTATCACCACATCACATCAGAAGGTGTAGCAGAAAGGAACAAAATATAATCTGTGCTGTCTGTGTATAATTTTAAAGTCTTTTCTTGTCCAAAAATTAGGAGGTGCTCTGTTAGCATGCTAGTTGCTGTTAGCATTACTGTGATGGTGAAATTCTCAGGTCTCTCACCCTCTGGTCTCTTATAAACTCATCATGGTGAATACCGTATTTTCCGGACTATAAGACGCTACTTTTTTCCCAGACTTTGAACCATGCGGCTTTAAGAACAGAGCGGCTAATCTGTGGATTTTTCTTCCACCACTAAGGGCGCTCTAACCAGAATTTCAAAAACAAGATCGACGGAAAATTAATGCAAAGAAGAATACGCTACTTTTTATTTAGCAGATATAACACGCACGACAAATTACTAACTGGTAATTATTTTCAATTCCTCGCCCCTTCATCATGAGAAGTAGGGCTGGGCGGTATACCGTTTGAACCGGTATACCGGTAATTTTTATTTTTATGATATGAATTTTTTATTTACCGCCATACCGTGTGTGCGCGCATATGTCGGCAACACAGAGCGGCGGAACGTCGCACAGCGGTAGATTGAGCGGGGGCTGTTTTTCAGTGTTACACCAAACAAGCCAACAAGCCAGGTAAGGATAGCGAGTTGAGTAGAAAGTAAAATCTGCATCTTCTCCCCAATCTCTGCGTAACGTTGGCACTGCAGCACAAAACACTACACAGACGTCCCTGGTAGGCGCGTTTGCTAAAAGGGACCGTCTGTGTAGTGTTAGGCGCGTTTGCTAAAGGGACCGTCTGTGTAGTGTTAGGCGCGTTTGGTAAAGGGACCGTCTGTGTAGTGTTTTGTGACACGGGCGAGAGCGCGGAGCGAACGCGCCTCCGTCTAAAGGGACCGTCTATGACAAGAAAAGCAAACGTTGGAATGATATTACCAACTCTATCACACTCCACTTAGCCAAAGACAAAAATACCGTTAAATACCGTGATACCGTGATAATTTAAAAAAATACCGTGATAACAATTTTTGGTCATACCGCCCAGCTCTAATGAGAAGCACGAAGGAGTTTGTATGATGCAAGTTTTAAGTTGAAGACATCGATCTTGCTCCAGGAAGGAAACCGCTGTAGAGCCCTGCACCCGCGGGACCCACAGGACCCAACACAAAACAGTGCGGCGGGACCATGGATGTAATAAGAACATCTGAAAGAACATTCTGAAAGCTTATTGTGGGCGGGAGCAGTACTGAAAATTCTGTCCCGCGCAGACCTCTACCGTGCTGCTGCTGTAAGCTCGGCGTCAGCGGAGATGATTAAAGTGACTTGTGGTTTCACTGCACAGGAGAAAAGATCAATTACCGGTTCTTTTCTGTTTTTGACCTCGGTTTAATCAGCACAGTTGCTGCTGTGTTAAAAGGCACTGTTCGGAAAGAATCTGTTCAGGTACATAAATGTACATTTACAGTACAAAATCGTCCTGTGTATGCAGTAAATATCTGATTTTTCAACATAGGTATCAGCGGCTTATAGCCCGGTTGCGGCTTGTATAACTTTTTTCTTTTCTTTTTTTTTAAATAGAGTGGATGCGGCTTATATACCGGTGCGCTCTAGAGTCCGGAAAATACGGTAAATTAAGATGCTCTGAATGCAAAAGTGGGGAATAATTTTGGACCACAGCAAACTGTTTAAAATGGATTAGTTTTTAAGTTAAGTTTTTAAGACTGTTAAAATCAGGTACAGAGCCATAAATTAATATTAAAACTACGGCTGTCAAAGATAACGTGTTAACGCATGCGATTAATCACAAGAAATATCGCACTAATGTTTTTTTTTACACAGATTAATTTCACACAGTTCATTTTGAACGCTCCTCTATGGAAAGTGCGGATGGTGACCTGAAAGGCGGCGCAGGTTATTAGGTCAGTGATCAGGTCCATATGCGGATGTGAAGACGACAGATGAGACTGTGACTGGTGCTCAGCGGCAAATTTCTCTTCAAAAAAGTGCCCGACGGTACTTTAGGTAAAACTAAAGCAGATATTTGCAGCGATGAACTCTCTTTCCACAGAAGCACAACAAGTTTAAAATACCATCTTAAAGCAAAACACGGGTTTGATTCAGCGGCAGCAACGACGCTACGTGTACCAACAACAAGCCGAACACTAACAAAACTACCAGCGATAGAAAAATGTCAATAATATAACTTTTTTGATTATTAACTGTGATTAATCGTGATTAATCAAAATTCTAAAGTGTGATTAATCTGATTTTTTTTTTTATTGTTTGACAGCACTAATTAACACAGCATTAAAGTACCCATTTAGAAGTATACTTAAGTATTTTATTCCTTAATAAAAATAGAGCTGAGATCCACAGAAGAGACTGGGCCTGTTTCCTGTGTTTGTTTTCTCACAACACTCAGTCGTACTTGTGGTTTAAGAGGTTTTACTGGAGTCTGTCATTGTAACGGACAAAAAACCCATCATTATATTTACACTGTGTGACCAATGAGCTCCTTCGTTTCACACGCATCACTGAAAAAAGACAAATCTGATTGGACGACCATGTTTGACTGGGCTTGAGAAGCAGCAGAGCGCGAGGGGCCCCAGGCTATGGCCACAAGACTGTTTTACCACCACCGAGTGTGGAGTGAATGAATAATGACACACTGTAGTACTCCTTTAACAAGCCTGTAAAGTGTATTATACATTTAAGGAGTTATTATTATTATTATTATTGTTGTTGTTATTATTATGAATGTACATGTGCATTTGGCCCTTTATGACGTGTCAGAGAACCACATTAAAATGGAGCAAAACCTGACACAGCTGCTTGGTTTAGATTTGAAGTCTCCTCATCATTTCTTCCACCCAGGCCTCTTATTGTAGCGTCTGCACTGACCTCATTTCCACAGAAAAACGTGTAAGTATGTGGATGGTTTTCACAGAGAGGAGCAGGAGTCTCTCGTCGCTGCTCAACAGGGTGACTGGTCAATAGAAAATCAAATTGGGCACGTACCCGGAAACACAGACATTCATATCAACCGACTGGTCTCCATAAACGTTTATCACACACCCGACCTATTGTGATTCAGGCTGCTCACTATTACCCGTCGAGCCCCAACTCTCCGCCATTTCTCCATGTTTGTTTTGGTTTGTTCGGCTCTGGTTTCCGCACAAACCCCAGTGTTGCTCTAGTGATTGTTTAGTTTAGGACATCGAATGGAAATGATTCATCTGGAGCTGTTCAAGGCGAATTCTCAAGAGTTTGTGAACGCACAGAAATCACAAGAATTCATCTGGTGAGGACATTTAAGGGAGAATTCTGTGTACGGCGTAAGTGTCAGAACAATTGTACTATTCTGTGCTAAACTATAGAGAGCTGCTTCCTTTTCAAACTGTTAAAATGACAGACGGCTTTCAGAATGTGAAATATAAGCGTTCACAGTCAACTTTGTCTCTGCGTTGCAACATTTTAAAGGGGAACTCTGGCACGTTTGAAGCTAAAGTGCGTTGCTAGAGGCGGTCGAATACTGACAGAAGCCAAAAAACGGCACAGATCAGTGTTGCCTCGGCAGAGATCTCGCTGTGGCAGTGAGTCTGTCAAGGCAACAAACTAGTGTAATGATGGGGGCAAGTTCTTAACTTCCATGTAAAATGCCAATTTGCTTCACACTGAAGAAGCTTTAACTTTAACCCATCTTACAACAGCCACGAGTCTAACAAACAAAATGCTCTGCCATTAGTGGTCTGGAAACATTATAAAACAACTTTATATGCAGCCTTAGCCTTACCTTTGTTAATTTCCCACTGCGCATGCGAAAGCCCAAAAGACTCAATATTCGACCACCTCTAGCAATGGACTTTAGCTACGAACGTGCTGGAGTTTCCCTTAACTTGACACCACAGTTTGGAAATCAATGTACAATAAGAAAACAAAAACAAAGTAAAAGTAGCAAATAAGAGGAAGCTAATAACATTCCAGTTGATTTCCCAGCAGGATTTGGAGCGTGAGTTTGTGCCTTACCTTCCCGACGTACTGTGGCTCCGAGCCCATGTACTCCTCCAGCACAAAGAACTGGTTCCAGACCCATCCTCTCTTAATCCTGTTCGCCCTCTCTCTCCCGTGCCTCCTCAGCCTCGCTCGCTCCTGCACCGTCCCCGCCGCCGACGTCACCCCTCCTACCGCCGGGCCACGCCCCCTCTGCGCCGCCCTCTTCACCCCGCCCCCGAGAGACGCCGCCCTGGATTTAGTCCTGCCCTGGAACCCCGACTGGGAACTGTAGTCCAAAAGCACGAACAGGACCAGGAGAGACAGGGCCGCATTGTTCCGAGCGATCATTCCAAATACGGTACGAAACGGTACCACCAGACTAGCATCCGATTGTGAAGCTGGTGAGGATGTGGTGACTACGGAAAAATTATAATCCAGATTATTGTTGAGAGAAAAAGCAGGTCTCTTTTTGTTTGAGAAAATGTCTAGTTTGTTTAATGGCTTCCCTTTGGTGTCTCAAAACAAAAAGTGCAGCTCAGCCATGGTTGAACGCTCCCATAATGTCCAATATGTCCAGGGAATCTGTAAAAAATAGAAAATAAATATTACAAAAGGACAGAAACCAGATGCAGAGAGAGCAGGGAGATCATGGCAAAACCACACAGTACAGGAATTAGGTAAAACTGCACCACCAAAATAATACTTTATAGCAGGTTCTAGGATTTTTTTTTGATTTTTTGACCTTTGTGGATGACTTCAAGGTGCTATAAAAGGGTCTGTCACATATTTGTATCCATGGAAACACATGCAATTAACCTGCAATCTTCCACATTCAGACATTAAAATAATCTTTTTGTTATTTATTGAATTACATGTTTTTAAGCACTAAAAATACATTGGTAAACATGCACTGTTATTGTGAAAGGGGTCGCCTCTCCACGGATCTGACTCATAACTTGACCTGGTGCTCTTGGTGGGAACAAGGAGGTGGCAGACTGTGATGTGCTGCACCTTTAAAGCCACAGTATGTAACTTTTTACACAAAAATAGACTAGACAAACAGCGTGTTTTTGTTTGCTTGCCGTTGTTTTCAAGGGTCTCCTCCTGCTTGTTTCCATGGAGAGGCTGTTTCTTTGGCTATAAATGTCGACAATATGGCTAAAAACACATCTATCTCTGCGGAGAATGTTCAGAAGTATGATTATTTCTTTGGAATCATTTATTTATTTAGCATGTATATAACATAACAAATAAAAAAAAACATTAGATAAAAAAGTAGGTGCGGGAAGAGGCAAAAAACCCAAAAGGGCGCATATTAAAGTCTCCTTATGAATACATTGAAATTGAACATTATGGCTGTGCATTAATAAAATAAAAATATATAAATATTTACGAACCTTAGATTAAATACATTCGATTCAAACATGGATTAAAACACATTGAAACATACACAATTGAAAGATGATCAAACATTATCGTGAAATATCAAACATTTCTTCAAACTCTTTTTAAACGACATTTCTGATGCCGTTACTAATCAGATGTGAAAACTGCTCCACAGTTTACGCCGCTGTATCGAATCAGCAGAACTGAGCTTTTCATGTGAGACATTTTGGAACAGTATTATATCTCTGCACTGGTTTTAAAATAAAATGTGAAATGTTTAGGGATGGTAGTTGAATTATAAACAATTTTATATATAAAAATACAAATAGGTAAATATTCATCTCATAAATATTAAGAATTAAGTTAAGTTTGAGGAATACATGAGCAGACGATGTTAGTGACGTGGAATGAGTTACAACTGGAACAAAACGTATTTGCACCAATAATATTTTGCTCAGAGTAGTTGGGAAAGTGCAGCTCACACTATATTACACTATGACAGATGGAATAAATTAAACTATAGTATAATGTAAGTATAAATTTTAAGTCCAGAAATTTGCAAACTTTTCTTATCATACCAAGAGATTTATTTATTTCTCTGTTCACCCAGTCAGCGTGCTCTTTCCAGTTTAGATTTTCATCAACAATTACACCCAAAAATTTGGTAGAGGGTGATATGGCACCTCCGGAAAGTTACACACAGTATCTTTAAGTAAGAACGTGTCAGTATTTTCAAATTGAGTTTCTTTTACTGTTACGAGTCCAGCTTTAGGGCAGCTAAGGAGAGACACCCCAGGGAGCTCAAGCACTTAACTCACACCACAGAGCACTAATTACACGTCCTCAGAGTCCACACTCACCCGATCGACTATGACGTGAGAGGCGTTCAGGTGCACTGGGGAAACATATGCACAGCTCCAACACTCACACACAGACAGATCATTAAATGAGACACACGGGTAATGCAAGATACAATATCACCAGTGACGGGAGCTGTGGGGCGTTCGATGCACTCGAAAACAAAAACAAAAACCAATGCACAACCATAGACAACCTATATGAGATATGCTCTTAATAACATGGAAAGGCCATAGTGGGACAGGAGCTGTGGAGCGTTCAAATGCACGGAGGAAAAGAAAAAAAAATGCAGCTGCACAAACCTAATATACATCCACGGGCAACCTATAATACCAGAGGTGTTCATGAGCACTGGGAAAACACAGTACAGTCCTACCGTATACCACCATGAAGAATAATGACAAGAGCTGTGGAGCACTGGAATGCACTGGAACAAAATTGGCAGAATTCCTAGACACAACCATGGAGAACCTATATGAGGGGCGTTCAAGTGCACTGGGAAAACACAAGCGAGTTCTCAGTACAGAACACGGAAAGGCCATAGTGGGAAATGCACTGGGAAATGTCCGTCCCGCAGTCACCAGCCTAGACAGTGATTTTAAATTTGATAAGCAGATAAACGACGTCTTAAAATCAAGTTTGTTTTTTCATTTGCGGCTTTTTTAAATCTTTTTGAACAGGTCATACACACTTTTATTTCTTCACGTCTGGACCACTGCAACACACTTTACACGGACGTCTCTCAAAATGTCCGTAGTTCTGCAGCACGACTTTTAACAGGAACCACAAAAAATGAGAACATGTCACACCAATCCTTGCGTCGTTGCACTGGCTTCCTGTTCGATTTACAGTTGATTTTACGATTTCACTGTTTGTTTTTAAAGCTTTGAATGGACTGGCCCCACGATACATCTCGGACCTCATCCAGATTTACTCCCCCGTGCGCGCTCTGAGGTCTGAGGGCTCCAGCTCCAGATCTTGGGGCCTAAAACGAGACTTAAAACCAAAAAAACGCGACTTTTTATTTTTGTCTTTTTTAATGTATTGTTTTTATTTATGATTTACTGCCTTTTATCGTATTAATTTGTCTGTGCAGCACTTTGGAAACTCTCATGTTTATAAAATGTGCTATAGAAATAAAGTAGAGTAGGATTGAAAAGCAAAAACCCAACAAAAAACACCCCGAAACAAAACATGCACAACCCTGACATACTTCTATGGACAACTTATAATATGAGAGGCGTTCATGAGCACTGGGAAAACACATGTTCAGTTCTAAACCACCATGAAGTTATAACCGCAATGGAGCTGTGGAATGTTCAAATGTACTGGGAAAAAAATTGGCACAACCCTTAGACACAACCATGGACAACCTAGATGAGAGGCGTTCACGTGCACTGGGAAAACACAAGTGCGTTCTCAGCACAGAACATGGAAAGGCCATAGTGGGAAATGCACTGGGAAAAACAAAAACAAAAAAAAACATGCACAGCTCTGACATGCTTCCATGGACAGTGTATATTATGAGATGCCTTCATGTGCACTGGGAAAACACATGCACAATCCCACAACCATGAAGTTATAATGACCGTAGAGCTGTGGGGCGTTCAAATGCACTGGGAAAAATCGTGCACAACCCCAATACACAGCCATAGCCAACCTGTATCGCGAGAGGCATTTGTGAGCAGCGGGAAAACACAGGTGCGCTCTTAGTAACACAGAAAGGCCATAATGTGACAGAGGCGCTGCGGAGCGTTCAAATGCACTGGGAAAACACAGCCGTGCTCCCTAAACTCATTACACGCAGTGCATGCACTTGATTAGATTGCGTGGGAATTAGTTTTGGCTCTGAATGGAAAATGATGATCTCGTACAGGAAATCGGCGTGGAAATAATTCAAGACGCACGGATAGAACATGGTAGTAGCTGTGTGGGAATGTTTGATTTTTTTTATTGATATGAATTCATAAAAACTGGTACGAAATGTAAACACGATTTTGCGATATTTTTAAATATACAAACCAAGGCAAGATTTAAGATTTAAGGTCCTATTTTACGCAGAACTGAGTCTTGTGAGCTTTTACTTCCTCAAAAACAGACCTGGAGTTGTGTTTTAGTTCATTCAAACATGTCTGTCAAAGCTCAAAACGCTCTGTTCCACCTAGTGATGTCATGAAATGGTAGTTTTAAGATGTATTTTTTTTGCTTTATGCTACAATAAACAATAATAATTAAACATGGCCACATGAGGCTAAAGCAAAACATGGAGCTTCAAAGTTTGGCAAATTATCCAGTGATTCCAGTGAAAGTGCAGGGTACAGAGTTTAAAAACATAGTGGAGCGTAGGGTTGGGCGGTATCCAAATTTTGATACCGTTAAACCTTCTCAGCATTTTACAGTATTCGGTTTTACTGTGACTAATTAAGAATTTTGTAGCTGCACCTAAACCCTTCAGAAACAGAAGAGCAGCTTTATATTTGAAGATGAGGCACAAGTTCTGACCAAACCAAACTTTGCAGCGCGTTCGATCAGCGCATGAGCTGTTTTTATCAGCGCTTATACTGTATGCAAATTAGCCGGGAGGTTTTACGTTTCGTTTCTGTAAAATGGAAAGAAATGTGCGCAAAGCTGCATTAAACACATTATTACTCAAAGTCTATAATGAGCGGAGCAGTGGAAATGTAGAGCGGTGGTCAAGAGGAACAATCACAGCCCTTATCGTCTGCGGCTCTTCCCCCTTCGCTGTCTGTGTCGTTTTGACGTGTAGTTAGAAAGTTTCGGAGGTTCACACCGGTCGACGCGGACGCTGTGTGTAGGAGGTGCACGGCGGTCGAAGGAAACACATTTTGATGCAGAACCATAAATTGGGCTTTACCGTCTCCTCCGTGAAAGTCTGACTTCGCCCTCGAGCGGGAACTTTCTCCTCTTCAGCGCCTCGTCCCCTCTCGACTCTCGGCTTCAATAAAACGTCTCCATCACAAACTTTTCAGCTCAACATCGCACACGAAGCGTCAGTCAGGTTTTTTTTCTTCTTCCTCGCTGCGTGTGGATGGGAATCTCCGAGCGTAACGACATTTGAAGAGGAGAGAGAGCGGAGGGGAGAAAGTCCTGCTGTGGGTTTAGGTCCTTGTGCAGAATTTTTGAATGATGTAATGAAACTGATACCGTTGCTACTTTTTGAAACTGCAGGATACCGTATTATCGCCCAACCCTAGGTGATGCCAACTCCAAGGTGTGTCGTAAAAACTGTAAATTATACTCATACGCCGCGGTGTCACCAGTGATGTTTTAAAAGGGTTAAAAGTAGTGGAATCTGTCCATGCAGCAGGATAATTTTATTTGACAAGTTCTCTTAAAACAAACTATCTCTAGACTAGAATGAAGCAGTCTCTGGTCTAGTAAGTTGATAATAAATCTGATGAATAACCTGATATAAGTGTTAAAATCTTGGCCAGATCAGTGAAATTTGCAGTGTATCACTTTTCTACATTCAAACCTCAAATCACTTTATAAAAGCAGTCACTCATTCACACACACACACACTACACTACTACAATACTCTTTCCTCGTGTTTACAGCTTTGGGATCACTAAGACCCTGTGCTTTTGTGGGGAATTGCTGGCAGAGTTTAAAGTAAACAAAAGTGTATACATGCTTTTCTGAGTCTTGTGCAGGGGCCTTAGAACAGTGTTTAGTGATTATGACTTTTCAGCGGCGCACAGACAGACTGACAGAACATTCAGTTCTTTGTAGTTACACTACAAATTACATGTTCAATCAGAACATGTAATTTGTAGTGTAACAAAGAAGCCGACCTGAAACGTCAAAACATTACGGATTTATGAAAACCTGTGACCGTGAAAACAGACCGTAATTGTCTCCCTCAAGGACACAGAAACAACAGCGTTCAGTCGTGGCAGCTGCCAACCTGTGGATTTCTACCAACAATGATTATGCCGGGAGTGGGATTCATACCGGCAGCCCTTGGATAAGTGGACAAATATGGGTTTGGTACTTTGAACGAAATAATAACTTATTATTATTATGATTATCTTTGTTTTGATTGGTTTGTATTGTGATTTTAGGCTCTTTCTTATTCTGTAAAGCACTTTGAATGACTCTGTGCTGCACAAATACACTTGTCTTGCCAAATAATGAGCACAGCTATGAGCATCAGGACATGCGTGCTAGCATGCTAGGTGTTGTTAGCTTTACTGTCAGCATCAGAAACCATTTTATTGTCAGGTCATCAGGAGGTGCGTGTTAGTGTGCTAGTTGTTGTTAGTTTTACCGTTAGTGCGCTCTGGTTTCTGAGAACTGTGAACTCGTATAAACTCTCAGCAGTGAATAATCCAGATGCTCTTGAGGAAAAACAAACCTCTGTCTATTTACATTGACAAACGATTTAAAGATGTCATCTCTCCCACATCGTTCTCCAGGTGAAGGTTCAGCTCGTGTTCCTCAGACTCAGGTGAAGCTCCTGACCGACTCTTTTGAACGCTCTTCATCCTTTTGTTCAGAATAAACTTAATTAGCTTGCACAACACAAATGTATTTTTAATGTGATCTTATATGGTTCAGTTGAGATGAATGCAGCGCCAGACAGAAGCCGCGTTAAATTCATCAAAGAAGCAAAGAAGTTGAACTAAATCAAATAGTGACAGTGACAGATTTAAAGATGGGGTATTATGCAGAATAGGTCTGGCCAGTAATACGGTAGTAAGGTTTCCCGAGGTATTAAAAAGTAGCAACAGTATCAGTTTCATTACTGTCATTAAAAAAATCTGCAGCGCATAAGGACCTAATATAATATTGTAATTTACTGATGCCTAAAAGTGCTTGCTCAGCACAAATGAATGTGTGTATTTTCAATTTAATACTATGTCCTGGTTCAGTCCTGAGTTAGTCCTGGTTCAGTCCTGAGTTAGTCCTGGTTTAGTCCTGGTTTTGTCCTGTTCAGTCCTGACGATTGGCTCAGCGCTTGCGGTGTCTATATATTTATACTGCAAAGGCACAAGCTACAAAATAATTCTTAATAGTTAGTCAAGGTAATACCGTATACCCTGATAAAATGAGAAGGTTTAACGGACAAACAAAAAAAATTGGACATCGCCCAGTCCTAATGCAAAACTAATTTTTTGAGCTTTCTACCATGTTCTAACACCCCCTCATCAAAACAGGTCCGAAGACGCTTGAATCAAATTCCTTTTCAGGGAAAACACCTCCGACCCTCTCAACACTTCTTCTCCATGAAACGTATTCATCTCCAGGGACAATGTTCTAAAGCATGGTTTTAACTTTCTATTTTCACACAATCATGCAGGCGACGTGCCTCATCCAGATAGTTAATCTTGCTGTTCGTGCTTTGAAACCAAATGCAAGAAAAGCACCCCGCGGAGAGAGGCAATGGCTTTGAGCACTGATGTTGATTGCGGCTCCAGGAGGAATATTTGAGCACTGGATCATTGATGGATATTAGTGGAGAGGATTATGAAAAAATGATTGTTTTTTAGAGCTTTTTAACCATGTTTTAATGTTCCCTCATCAAAAACATGCCTGAAGAGGCTTTTGATGTCATCCATGCATGTTTGAGTAATGTAGTGATCTCTCCCGGGCCCTTTTCAAACCCTCTTTATGGTTAGATGTAAGATTCTGTCCAAGGCTCTGCATGTACATCATGACACGACAATTCTCCACAACAACGATACACAACTACTTGACAAACCTGATGCGATGCAGTAGTTTCATTAGTGGGATGCACGCTCTGAAGGGGGAGTGACTTAACTCGGAGAGCAAAAGGAGGAGAGACTCAGGGAGCCAAAAGCAAAAGTGAAACATGTAAAATATCCCATCTCATGGCAACAGATGGCTTGGCTGCTTGGTACTTGGTGCGTTTGAAACTTTTTTTTTTTTTAGCTCAGTTTTTAACATATCTTGGGATTTTAAGCAACTAAAAAGTGCAGCATGTGCAGTTTAAAGGACACAAGTAAGGGACTGTTGGAATTTGTGAAATCAGCTGCTTATCCATGGAAACTGCAAGATGCTAGCTAAGGAGGTGGCTATGGGCATTTGAGTTGCTCCAGGTTTTTGTGGCAGAAAACCTTCAGAAGAAACACTTTCAGGGAATGAACACAAGAGACTGTTGGACTGTGTGAAAGTAAAGCCGAGCGTACACTGTGCGACTTTTGGCCCTTTTTGAGCCGATTTTTCACACGTGCGATTGTTTTTGGGATTGGGCCGAGTTTTGGCTTAATCGTGTGTCGTTCTTCGTGTTGTAAACATGGGGTTAACAAGAATAGATTAATACATCACGACCAGCTCCCGATCGGCAATCGTAGGTCGCAGGAAAATCAAACCTGCTTGAAATCCAGTCGCCTCTTGTGAGGGTTTTGCACTGTTGAAGTAGTTTGTATAATGTGAGAACATGAATCGTGAGCTGTGAACCCCGCGATTTGCTTGTACAGTTTGAGCTGGGTCTGAGTGAAACGATCGAAAATATCTGTGACGGAGCAGACCCGTCCCTAAGAACGCTGCCCCGGGGGAGAGCACGTGAAGACGCGCGCACCTGTTTCACGGCGCGCCCCGCGCGCCAAACTCTTTTTACCGAGCATACACAAACTTTTCCATAACTTACCAGCGGGTTCTGTCACGCCTAAGGGTGCACACTTAGAGCGTCAGTTTTGTCCTAAAAACCCTTGCTAAAATCGGTCAATTACTCAGCCTCGCGCTGCCGTCTTCTCCCTCCTTCCGTGGTGCGGGCTGGCAAACCCGGACACATCCGCGCCGGTAGTTTAAATCCTCCCGTTGCGCGGGTTCCGGGGTCATGTGAGCCAGAAGTGATTCACATGGCCAATTATCTATATTCTCACTTTATTTAATGTGATTTCATGTGTTGTATTTATGTTAAATAGGAGCTGTTGTCGATGCGCTATTTTGGACCCCTAAGTTAGTATCCATTTAGTGGTAGGAATGGAGTAACGAATGTTTCAGGTGGGGAATTATGTAATGTGGGAGGGGCAAATGGGGGTATATAGGTGCGCTCTGCAGCCCAGCTCGCAGTCTGGTTGTGGTTACAGTGACGGTAACATGCAGTAAGAGCGCAGGAGCGAGAGAACGTGCAGAAAGACTAGAGAGAGACTTAAAGGGGAAGTCTATTCTGGTTTTTTGTTTTTTTGGTTGCCTGTAAATATTGCACCTTTTTTTTCACTGTGGGAGCTCACAATAAAATCACCAAAACGCATTTCCTGACTGAGCCTGAGTGTTTTTGAAGAATCCCGCCACAATATCGCACAGTGTACGCCCAGCATAACTTTATTGGCCAATCAAATCCTGCTACCTTCAACTTACCACTCCCCAAGCCACTGATATCAAGTGTTTTTATGTTCTGTGAATCAGGAAGTAGCACTGTTAACACGCTAGTTGTTGTTAGCATACAGTGACGGAAGAATCTTGCTGAATAATTAGGATGCTCAGAATACACCAGGAAAGTGAAGAATAACTTTGGACGACTGGAAACCAAATGATCCAGTTATGTTTTTTACCAATTTAAAAATCATGTACCGAGCCTTACAATGACGATAACACTAAAAACGTGTCAGGGTGAATAATGCTGTGAGTGGATACCGTGATTATAATGGAGAATGAATTTTGGACATTGTAACATTCCAACTTACCAAATCCGTGCAGTAGCAGTTTGCTGTTTCAGAGGAACGAGACAAAGAGGAACATTGTTTGTTGGTGTCAACGCAGGGTGAAATTATTTGATGTGAGAAAATGAGACAGAGCTAAAAGTGGAGAATACACCAGGGTCTGGAGTCAGCAACTTCCACCAAACACCCGAGCTCCAGCAGATCAGACCGAACAAGAGAGGAGGAGGTAACCTGAGTGCAGGACGTTTACACCAACAGGGACTTAAAAGGGGGAAAAAACATAAACTTTTGTATATTTTGTTTCGCTTGAGAGCTCAGTTTAGCTCTCACTGCATGATGTCACCAGGTGGTACTCCTAAAAGTCTCACAACACAATCGGTGTCCATCCCGCTAATGAAACTACTGCACATCGCATCAGGTTTGTCACGTTGCTGTGTTCAGTTTTGTATCACGTGTTTGTAAATTTGTGCAGAACTGTCATGTGGGAGTATGGGTGATGTAGGCTTTAGAGATTTAGAGATGTCCCGATCAAGATTTTAGGGCTTCCGATCCGATTTTTTAAGGAGTGCTCTTTCCCATACTGATCTGATACCCTAAGGAATGGAAGGAACCTTACATGGATTGAAAGGATTACTTAAGTGTTTTATTACGCTTTCAAAACCTCAAACAGCACTGCTTAACTTTTGTAACAATCCTTCTCTATGAGGCAAGTCATAATAACGAACACAGAGTATATATTTTAATCCTATGCAGTTTAAGCCTTAGCAAAATTCAAATTGTACATTGAAAGAATAAATAATCAAGTGGTAAACCCGTAACTTAGCTACTTTAACATTATTCTTATGCAAATATAGTTTAGCCTATGTTTCCCTGACAGACAGCGGTTGATCATCTAAAGTGATGAATTCAGTGATCCTCTGTGCTCTTTTCTTGGACTTGTCGCCATTTCGAAGTAGCTTTTCTCTTCTTTGAAATGCCTCCTCCAGTGTTTGCTGCTGTGGCTTTGCCGTCTTGCGCTTATAAACCTCAAACTCGTCCAGATGATTCTTTTGTAAGTGACGAATCAAATTAATCGTGTTAAAGTGGCTCTGCTGGTTGGTTTGTTTGCAGCAGTTACATGTCGCAGTTTGACTCTTGTTTTGTTTTAGTCCCACACAGCATTTGCATTTACAGCTGCCATAAAGTGCATCAGTGTCGCAAAAACATGTGAAACTGGATCGGCCCGATCACGTGACTGAATCCGATACTGTCCGATAAAAGAGCCGGATCAGGAGCGGATACCGATACTCAATATCGTATCGGGACATCCCTAGTAGGCTTGCGGACCTTGAGGAGATCTCTAGATTACTCAAACATGCATGGATGACATCTAAAACCTCTTCAGACATGTTGTGGATGTGATAACGTGGTAGAAAGTGAAAAAGAAAGTGATTTTGCGCAATACCCCCGGTTTAAAGTCCACTCTGCAAACATGCTTCTCTCCACAGTGTGCTTTTCTTTTCTGCTGTTATTTTCAATCTCAAACAAATGCATTCTGCTTCAAAGCAACACTGCAGCTTTCTGGAGGAGTGACATGACCTGCATGTTTCCACAGAGATACAGAACCAAAATAAAAGAGCCAGAGTTTATGGAGATCCAAGTTTTCCGGTGCAATAAACGCACAGGGTTGGGGAAGTATTCACGGAAAAGGAAGTCGATTGGTCTCAGTGGAGTTTTAGCCTTTTAGCTCCTTTTAAAGAGCGTCGAGGAGAGCTGCAGCGGCGAGTCTAACCCAAAGTGAACACATCAGGACACTAACTCCCATCAGACTCGATCCACAGTGAAAAGGTCACAGAGGAAACACAGATAATCCGAGGTGAGAAGAGCAGCCAAATGTACTCAAGTCTCCGAACTGGTGCTTCAAATGTGTTTAAGGGAAAAAGTCAAGAGTGTTAAAGTTAAAAACAACATTGGGCCTATATCTATATATTTTCTGAGCGCTCAAACCTTTTAAGCAATACAATACAAGCTTATTCAAACATACAGGGATCAAAATACAACTCTGAATAAGTTAAAGATGAGGGAATACCACTGATACATGGTTAAACGCTAACGTTAAAGTTGATTTTAGATCATATTTTGTGATAGTATAAAAGTACTTTAGAGTTTTTCAAGATGTAAAAGCCATGAGAATGTATGGAAGAACATTAGAAAGATGAATAAAAGCTGCTGTGTTACATCTTAGTCGTGTAATTTAATGAAAAAATGAACAAAAACAACAATTAAAGATGCATTGTGCTACTTGCTTTGTCTGAAATGTTTCACACTATGGCATTAAACCTTAGTATCTTCATGAAGGTCAAGCTAGACAAGGTTTCAGGTCAGATCTGTAAAGAGGCGATCCCGCTCACGGTCAGAATGTTAGTTTTTCTACGTATTTTTGAGCTATAAAACCACCTGTAATTGACTAAATGTAAAGTAGAGCTGTTTAATGTCACACTGTGGAACATGCCAAGCAGAGCAATGACGTACAGTATCCATAGAAACAAGAAAGTGACGGACCCCCGACCAAAAAAGTTGCACAGTGCACCTTCAGCTTCTCGCTCTCGGCTTCTGCAGCAGTGATGTTCTCTTTGAAAAGTTCTCCTCAGTTCATATAGCAGCAGTGCGCCTGTATCGTGCTGCGTTCACTGTTCTTTTGTTCGAAACGAGACGCGCCACAAGCTACAGACTGAACTTTTATGTAAAATACTGTCAGTCTGTTTCTTCAAAATGTAACTGAACTCTTTAAAGATTTAAGAACAAACGAGATAAAGTGAAACATAATCCTGTTTCTTGTCCCTCTGTTTAAAGGGTTTGTATTATCCTGTTTCTATGATCTATGTTGTAATGTTTCCTCATCAAAAACGTACTCGGAGTTGTGTTTTGTTTCATTCGCACATGTTTAACACACGTCCTGCATATTTAGGCTATTTACACTGGAAAAAACAATATCTAGGTAAGCTAAAATGACTTAAATTAAGAGGATTTTACTTTATTTGAGTAGATTCAACTTGACAAAAAAAATTATCTGCCAGTGGAATAAGTATTTTTCTTTTAAACATTTGATTTTGTTTCTCATTTTATGTGCAAAAAGTTGTTGTTTTTCTAATTTTAAGTGTAGCAAGGGGTATTTTCATATTTTAAGTGCAAAAAGTCTTATTCCACTGAAGATAATTTTACTCGTCAAGTGAAATTTGCTCAAATCATGATAAAAGTTTCTTAATTCAAGTCATCTTAACTTGGCTAGATTTATTTTTTTTGCAATGAGAGCATTTTGAGCTTTGGAGATGTAGACAGACTAATAATAACCAAAATATTGTGATATCGTGTCGTCAAAGGTCTCACAATAATATCGTGGAGCATCACAATATATCGAATCCCAAGTCTCTTTGCTTAAATGAACAGTTCTGATGCAGAAATAGCAAAAAAACAAAGGGAACTACATAGACCATGATCCTTTGCTCCGTTTCAGTGCAGACGACATGAAGAAATAACTGTTCTAAGCACTTTTACATCTTCATTCTTTGGATTAAGTCTTGTGTCGGCATTTTTAGAGGAAAATGTAGCAGATTCACAGTTAAAATATTGCAATAAACATATCGTACTGTGAGATGTAAATGGTGAAAATATCGAACAGAGAGATTTGGATATCGTTCCATCCCTAATGACAATAAATGTTGTACCAAATGACTGGTCAAAGCATTTTATAATGTCAGTCTTGTTATTATGTAGAATATCGTAATATCGTGAGCTTTCCCATGATATCGCAATAAATATTGTACCGTGAGGTTCATACCGTGACAATAGAAGCTTTACCCATTGTCCAACCTCAGATTCAGGAGGAGCAGTGTGTTTTTGTCCAGGCTGTGGAACGCTGGACCAGCTCTATACTCTCCATCGGGAGCTCGAGGGCTCATGGGAGTTCACTCACCTGAGCAGCAGTCTCTTCTACATTCTGTTCAGACGGGTGTGGAATCAGACCAGAGAGCGTGAAAAACCTCTGTCTAAAGTTGGGACGGTCCAGTTAACCTAATCTATACCACGTATCTCTCAAATGCAGAAAACATCTCCTCCTGAATATTCTTGCAACATTCAGACTAAATATTTAACTACTTTTACTTGAGATCAATAAGCATTTGGTGCTTAACTCTTGGTGCTTAACACTCTGCTTAAATCTGCACTGTTTCTCTGTCCTTCATGTTGTTTTTCATGTACATTGCAAAAAAGCTCGTCCAAAATTTAAGATATTAACATTTATCAGAAAATGCCTTAAAAGTAGTGAAATGATTTTGCTGCATGGATAGATCATTTTACTGGACAAGCAAATCTGAAATCTTAAAATAAACCACCTCTAGACTAGAATGAAGCAGTCTCAGAACAAGTAAATTGAGAGTAAACCTGAAAACAAGATGAATAACCTGATATCAGTTTTAAAATCTTGGCCAGATCGGACAAATTGCAGTATCTCTCTGACTGGTTAATTCACCTGTCAATCACGCCCTCTGAAATCAAGAAACAGCTCCAGATCCAAGGTTGTTCACCGGAGGAATAAGGTTGGAGTTCCCTGTTCTATGCATTATCCTCGTACAGGAAAAGCAATATCCGAAACCAGGCCACACGTCTGAGTCCAGCTGCTCCTGCTCCACACACTGCCCCCTGGGGTCTGGGGAGACTGTGCCAGTGCAGTTTGTGTGAGCGCAGATGAATGAGCTTCTCCAGAGAATAGACCGAGCCCAAAGAGCTCTTCCAGAGGCCAGACCCATCCCAGCACAGCCCACTGCTCACACTCCACTCGATATCGACACACAGTGAGTTTGACCTTGAAGCTACTGCTGCTAAAAACCCTCGACCCTCAACTTTCTTCCATGGATTTGGGAAAAATGTGTCTTGCTCCAGTGCAGATATATTGTATAAGCAGCTCTTGAGGTCAAAATAACGGCTGTGTTCTGTCTGCATCTAATTAAAATCTATTTAAGGTCCTATATTACGTCAAATTGACTCTTGTGAGCGTTGAGCCATGTTATAATGTTGTTAACAGGGCCCCACCGATATGGATTTTGTTGCTGCCGATATGCTACCGATAAAATGGGATTTGGAGCTCCTGATATAATTGCAGATGACGTAAAAATTCACTGTAAATCTTCAATTGTTTATAAAACTTAAGTTTGGCTCTATTGGATTTTCAACTGGGTTTATTTAGGCGACATGTATTATTCTTCTGCCGCTTTACGTCATATTTAAAGACAGTCGGTCGGCTTAATGGAATTTTTGTATGACATTCTAGCCAGTAAAGAAAGTGCTGTAAGTAAACTACTGCTATTAGCTTTTAGCGGTAAATGCGTGTGCACCGCGGTAATTAATGATCTGCTAAATGCTGATAATTCACACTTCTGTTCACAGCTCATTTCCATATCAGCGCGTGTCCACTAACATATATACGGCCACTATAGTCACTTTACAGTCGCTAACAGAAGAGAAAACAGCCTGTTTATGTGTGCGGCTACAGCAGCTAATCGCTAACCAATGAGAAAGAACCAAAACAAGCTTCAAAACGGACACATTTCCAACACTCAGCCTCACACAGGCTCCTCTCAGATCACAAGTCTGCACTAAGAACTGTCCTTTTAATCCAGACTCAGACCGATCATCCATAAAAAGAATAAAATCTCAGTGTTGCGCACATGGATCTATGACTGCGAGTGTAAACAAGTGCACACGGGGTTGCATTCAGGGGCAGTACAACGTCACAGACACAAATGACTGCAGATAAACACTGATGCGGCGCCACATATGAGGACATTTATCTGTCTGTAAATTGGATTTAACAGGCAGATTTAACAGCTTTATAACAAGGTAAAACATGTCCATGTGAAATATCAGCCCATATCGGCAAGATTTAAGACGATAGACGATATGTTTCCAAGTGCCCATATCGGTCAATAATATCAGCCAACCGATATATCGCCTAGTTGTTACCTCGTCATTAGAGTTGTGTTTTGTTTCATTCACACATGTTTGAGTAATCCTTTATCATTAGTCTACATCTCCAAAGCTCAAAATGTTCTGT
Organism: Odontamblyopus lacepedii; assembly: GCA_034769755.1. Classification (NCBI taxonomy): domain Eukaryota; kingdom Metazoa; phylum Chordata; class Actinopteri; order Gobiiformes; family Gobiidae; genus Odontamblyopus; species Odontamblyopus lacepedii. The sequence goes on from CM068359.1 coordinate 34,128,060, forward strand.
TCTACCTTGTGATGCCATGAGGCAGTAGTTTTCAAGTTAACAGCTACATTTGACCTTTTGTTCAGGCAATTCCAGGTCTGAAATAACCAAAAGGATTCTAGTAAAGGTGTATTAAGTCTAAAAAGTGACAGCAAAACTCAGGTGCGGTGCCTTTAGGGTTTACATGTTTCTTTCCTGAACATAATGCTTGAATAATGAATGACATAGGACTAAAAGCTGTTATTTTGGGCAGATAAAGATTAGTGTTAACTAAAGTGAATGAAGTGAGGTGTTCTCGTGTAGTGAGAAAAAGCCTGAGGCACACACAAAACACAAAAGTTGTAAATAAAAGGATTAGTCCTGATTGAATAATAATAATAACAATAATAATAATAATAATAATAATAATAATAATAATAATAATAATAATAATAATAATAATAATAATAATACAGTGGTTTTATATAGCACTTTTCACGGTAACACAAAGACGCTTCATTTGTCTGTGTTCATTCACTGTTACAGACATCTGCTGCTGGGTTAACATGCTTTTAACACCAGGCTCATGCTCTGTGAATAACCCACAAAAAACACTGATTGAGCTGTTTGGAGTCTAAATATGGGCCTCGGCTTTCACTTGTATCTGAATCTGTTCATGTGGACTCACTTCTTTGCATTGGTTTTCAAAGTCAAAAACCTGATTTCAGACTTTTACTTATAAGTGTAATTTATGCAACATTATAAGAATATGAGCGATCGCAGTAACTACGGCTGTTCAAATGCCCCCTCCCACATTACACAGTTACACAGAGCTCTACTGGACATTCAGACAGCCCCCTGTGGCAGCATGATGGTGCAGTGGTTAGTGCTTTTGCATCACAACAAGAAGGTCCTGGGTTTGACTCCAGGGGCACAGGGTCTTACTGTGTGGAGTTTGTATTTTCTCCCTGTGCCTGTGTGTGTTTCTCCTACCACTAAAAATATGTACAACAGGCTCCTCCTCTCTGGGGCCAGGACTGTCCTGGAAAAGAAATCTCAGCAGGACTTTCCTGGTTGAATAAAGGTCAATACATTTAGAGCTCCCTGTAGTACATTATAAGAATAGTAATTGTACATAGTACATGTAAAGCCCTGTGTCGGTAATAACGTCCGGACTGCCAGATTGTGTATGTGCAGACACATTATAAAAAGATCTGACCTCAGTGTGGACACTTAAACCACTAAAGGTGCCACATTAACCTGAGGTGAGAGACGTTTTACAGTCTGTTCTGAATTATACAAGAGGAAGTGTCAGGCTTAGGAAGGACAAATAAATATTTGTGATTGGTTCAACACCAAACGTGTGGGAGAAATGATCTGCTGCTCTCAGCGTTCTCATTCTGTCCACTGTGCTCAGGAAACACAAGTCAGCTTTTAGTTCCAAGACATAGAGATTGTGGGATTTGAAAATAAGACAAGAAAAAGAGAGAACCATAATTTGTTTCCTAATGGGGAAATCCCAGGAGTAAAAGTAACAGGAATGTTGCAGCCAACTCTGACCAGCGCTGGTCACTAATCAGTAATATAATCCATTTCTAAATTAAACTAAATATTAAATATGTATTATTTATTAATAAGTTAAATGTATTATACATAATCTAAAATATATATATCATGGGAACAAATGTGCACTAAACTCTTTCATAAAAGTCTTGAACAGACTCCCCACTGCTCCAGCGTCACAGCTTGTCTCACAAACGCTTCAAGATGGATGTTGGCATTTCCACTTCTAAAATCAAACACACATTATGGGCAGTGATTCAGTGCGCGCCTCTGCACTGAAACGATTCAATTAATCACTCTAAATCATGATATTGATTTGAGATCCCTGACACTGTTAATATCCTCGGTGATAGAAAGAGCCCCAGCCTCGCTGCGCTCCGGCCCCAGATGGAGAGTGCGCGGTGGGCAGGTACAGAGCGGGCGAAGCGTGTCGGGATGAGAGCTCTGCTGGTGCAAATGGACAGGTGTCTGCTGTAATATTCTACGCACGGCTTCACCCACAGAGCGCACTAATGATGCTGTCAATCAGGTTTAGAGTGGTGGGCACCCAAGGGAGAGCCTGGAGTCGTCACGGCAACAGAAGCATAATGCAGGTGAAGTTGAAGAAGTTTTAAAGTGCTTAAAGATGTGAGATAATCCAGAAATGTGTGTTAGCATGTTGCTGTTGTTAACATCACAGTGAAACTCTGCTCTGCTTTTGGAGAAACCATCGTCACTGCAGCTGTCAATCACCACGACTCTAATATAACAAAGCAATAATGTTATGTTGTAGCTTTTACTGATTTAAAATGTCTCTGATCTGAAAGGTCACTACTTAAGTCCCAATCATGCTTCAGTGCTAGTGCAGCCTCTGCAGCTCAGTGACAGTACAGGCTGAGGCACTGGCAGCTCAGGTTCAGTGGTGATTGTGACACCTTTTAAAACCTTAAGAGTGCGGGCTGCTGGGAAACCTCTGGAACCAGTGCCTACCCCTCATGCTTCACTGCAAGAAGGTTGTGGGTTTGACTCCCGTTTCCTCTGGGTACTTCAGTTTCCCCCCTCAAGCCAAAACATGCACCGCAGGTGAAATTCTCCAGTTAAGGTAGACCAACGTGACCAAGACTCGCAAACAGTATGCCTTACCCAAGGACAAGTGTCTTGCCCAAGGACATAATTGTAACAAACCCCTCACTGCAGGTTTTAAGACAACTACTCTAGCACCCAGGCCACTGCTGTCCTGGAGTAATGTAAAACTACTACTACTACTGCTACTACTAAAACTACTATTGATATACACCTTTGACCACCACCAATCGCTCACTCACACATCCATGTGCACACAGGCTGAAGTGTCTTGCCCAAGGACTCACAGAATGTTTAAAACAACAAGAGAAAGTTGTTTTTGCCATGTCGAAGTGTGTGGCTAAAACAGTGCTCTTCTGCTTGTATTTCAAACTGTATTTCACAGACTTGTGGCTGTTTCATTATTCAAACAGGAACATGGATGAGAACATGGAGGACATTCCCACAGAGTGTGTCGGAGCTCGGTGTACCAGAGCGCACCTGAACACAGCACAGAGGAGCGCTCTGTGAGCTGTTCAAAGACTCCATGCTGAACTGGACAAAACATGACTACTGACAAGACTACCCAGGGTTTTATTGCTCGGTGTACTGGAGCGCCCCTGAACGCAGCATTTTAATGTTAAAAAACAAAAAAACAAAACATAAAATTGGTCAGTGGCTTCACAGCAAGTGAAGTTATCCCCCCGTCAAACTCAAACCTACACAAGAACTATGTTGATCGTTTGTGCTGTTTTCTGCTGCAAAAAGTTTCATTTGTGCTGCTTTAGTTTTTGAAAAATTAACAATTCTTTTACAGGTAAAATTGGGGTCAGTCGGCCCCCAGGAAGCTTAAAAATGCACTAAAACGCCCAAAATGGAGTCAGTTATTTGTGCTTCGTTTGTGCTGTTTTAAGCTGCAAAAAGTTTTGTTTGTGCGATTCTGGTTTTTAAGATATTTGCAGTTTTATTTTCGGCTAATGACGTCATCCAGCCCCTCAACATGTTAAATTGCCTCGAAACATTTGTATTTCGTTTGTGCTGTTTTGTGCTGTGACAATTTCCATTTGTGCGACTATATTTCTAAAATTATTCATTATTATTTTTATATAATTTCTGCTCAACTGACAGCGCAAAACTAGTGGTGATAAACGATCTCAGGCTGTGGAAAAGTCTGTATTATTTTATAAAATATGAATCAAAAGCAAATTACTAAAGACTGTTACAGACTTTTCCACAGCTTGATATTGTTTATCGCCACTAGTTTTGTGGAGTTTTGCTAAAGCTGCTGTCTTCAGCTGAGCGGAAATGACGCCCTATAATAATGAATAATTTTAGAAATATACTCGCATAAATGAAAACTGTCACAGCACAAATTAAACACAAATGTGTAATTTTCTGCCTGTTTTGAGGCTATTTAACATTTCAAGGGGCTGGATGACGTCATCGGCTGAAAATAAAACTGCAAATATCTTAAAAACCAGAATAGCACAAACAAAACTTGTGCCAGCACAAAACGGCACAAATAAAGCACAAACGACAGACACCATTTTGGGTGTTTTAGAGCATTTTTAAGCTTCCTGGGGGCTGGATGACCCCAATTTGAGCTGTAAAAGAATCATTAATTTCTCCAAAACTAAAGCAGCACAAAATAAACCTTTTGCAGCACAAAACAGCACAGACGATTGACAGTTTTTTGTGTAGGTTTGCGTTTGATGGGGCCAACTTCACGCAGGTACAGCAACACGGTGGGTCAGGCTTTTGAGTTTGCATGTTCTCCCTGCGTCTGTGTGGCTTTCCTCTGGGTACTAACATGCACCATTCATGCACAAAGACCAAGATCTAGTTCAGAGACTTTATTTCATTCCTTTACACTGTGTCTTATTTCGTGTCTAATCTCCATTTCGGTCTCTCCACCCACTCCAACCTTTACCACACATCTCCCAGTGACAATTCGAATGTGACGTCTTCTCCTCCTCAGTTTCTCTTCCTACACGTCAACTATTACAGGATAAGTCATCTGTCATGATTTAAAAGACCTAACAGAATAGACAAAGAGAAAAAGAAACCGAGAAAGAGAGAGAGAACAACAGGCAAACAGAAAGGAGCAGAGATCAATCAAGAGAAAAAGTGATGTGCGAGAGGAAAAAGTGAGAGGCACAAAGAAAGCGAAGCCAGAGATAAAGACAAATAGAAATACCAAAAGAAAGACGCACGGAGGGAGAGAGCGAAACAAAGGAGAGAAAGACAAAGAGATATTTGGAGAGATCGGGCAGCTCTGTCATTAGGCGAGGACAGCAGATCTTTATTAGGTGGAGAGCAGCGAATAAAGAGTTTGGTCTCGGGATTGGACTTTTAGAGCAGAGGTAATAAGAGGACTGTGGAGAGGACGCAAACTGTTCAGACGGAGAGAGAGAAAGATATAAAGAACAGAAAGAAAGACCAAGAGAAGAGAAAGAGAGACACACAGAAAGACGGAAAGAGAAAGATGACAGACTGGGCTTTTAGAGCGGAGATAATAAGAGGTTTCACAGTCTCGCACACCGTTCAGATGGGGAGAGAGAGATACAGAACAGAGAGAAAGAACAAGAGAAAGAGACAAAGAAAAACAGAAAGAGCTAGAGAGAGAGACACAGAGAGAGGCAGAAAGAGAGACAGACTTTTAGACCTGAGGTAATAAGACTGCTGCTCAGACAGAGAGAGAGAGAGACACACACAAATACAAAACAGAGAGAGAGAAAGACAGAAAGAGAAAAAAGCAGAGACAGAAACAGAGAGAGACAGAAAGAGAGAGACGACAGACTGAGCTTTCAGAGCGGAAGAAATAAGAGCTCCCACAAGCTGCTCAGACAGAGAGAGAGAGAGAGAGAGAGAAATAGAAATACAGAACGGAGAGAGAGAGATGGATAGAGAGAAAGACAAAGAGACCAAAGAAGCCAAGAGAGACACAGAGAGAGACAGAAAGAGAGAGAGAGAGACAGACTGGGCTTTTCGAGCGGAGGTAATAAGACTGATGCTCAGACAGAGAGACAGATACAGAGCAGAGAAAGAGAAAATCAGAGAGAGAGAGCGATACAGAGAGGGAGGCAGAGAGACACAGAAAGAGAGAGAGAGACAGATACAGAGCGAGAGAAAGACAGAAAGAGAGAGAGAGAGACAGACTTTTAGAGCTGAGGTAATAATACTGCTGCTCAGACAGAGACAGAGAGAGAGAGAGAGAGAGAGAAAGAAGACAAATACAGAGACAGAGAAAGACAGAAAGAGAGAAAAAAGCAGAGAGAAACAGAGAGAGATAGAAATAGAGAGAGAGAGAGAGAGAGACAGACTGGGTTTTTAGAGCAGAGGTAATAAGACGTCTGACAAGCTGCTCCGACAAAGAGATAGACAGATACAGAACAGAGAGACAGACAGAAAGAGAGAAAGACAGAAAGAGAGAGACAGAAAGAGAGAGACACACAGAGACAGAAAGAGAGAAACAGACTGGATTTTAGAGCGGAGGGAATACGAGATCTCACAGTCACACAAGCTGCTCGGACACAGAGAGACAGATACCGAACAGAAAGAGAGAGAGACAAACAGAGAGAGAGATACAGAGTGGACTTTTAGAGCTGAAGTAATAAGAGCTCCAACAAGCTGCTCAGAGAGAGACAGATACAGGACAGAGAGAGAGAAAGACAGAAAGTGAGACACAAAAAGACAGAAAGAGAGAGAGAAAGACCGAGAGACAGGCAGAGAGAGACACAGAAAGAGAGAGAGACAAAAAGAGACATAGAAAGGCAGAGAGAGAGAGACAGACAGAAAGAGAGATGCAGAGAGACAGAAAGGGAGAGAGAGACAGACTGGATTTTAAAGCTGAGGTAATACGAGGTGGTCTCACAGAGAGAAAGACTGATACAGAACAAAGAGAAAGAGAGACAGAAAAAGAGAAAAAAAAAGAGAGCGGAGGTAATAAGCGCTCCCACAAGCTGCTCAGAGAGAGAGAGATACAGAACAGAGAGAGAGAAGGACAGAAAGAGAGAACTAAACAGAGAGACAGAAAGAGAGACAGAAAGACGGAAAGAGAGACACAGAGAAACAGAAAGAAAGAGAGAGAGAGACAAAAAGAGACACAGAAAGACAGAAAGAGAGAGAGAGACAGAAAAAGAGAGAAAAAAAGAGAGCAAAGGTAATAAGAGCTCCCACAAGCTGCTCAGACAGAGAGAGGGAGAGACAGATACAGAACAGAGAAAGACAGAGAGAGAGACAGACTGGGCTTTTAGAGCTGAGATAATACGAGGTCTCACAGTCACACACACTGGACGCTGACAAAGAGACAGACAGATACAGAACAGAGAGAGAGAAAAGAGTGAGAGATAGAGAGCGAGAGGCGGCGAGAGAGACGGAGAGACAGAGCGAAGGATAGAGATGTTGAGAGCGAGAGAGGCTGACAGAAAGAGAGAGAGAGACAGACTGGCGTGTTCGAGCTGAGGTAATAAGACGTCTCCCAGTTCCACACGTGACCTGACCAAGGATTTTTTTTTATTTTATTTTTTAATTTCTCCTAAATTGGTTTTATATGAAAGGACACGGGGCCGGAGTCATTTTAAAGCGGAGGATTTGAGGTGAAAATGCGCACGTTTGTGAGTTGCTTGGAAATTTGACAGAGTTTGTATAACAACTTCCCTTCAGAGTTTCTGCAATTTGTTTCTTGAATTTGACCATTTCCCCTGTACTTCTTAATGCAAATGAATGGTTCCTTAAATACTTGACTGTAAATGGTAAAAGCCGGTTTATTTAAGGTGAAGGGTCTTGCACAGTGACACAGGAACATAATGTGTCTCATGGCAGGAAACCGTCTGCACAGGAGGATAACGCATGTTGTGTGTATGTAATGGAACCTATATATTATATTAATATGTAATGTGAATGTAAAGTATTAATATGTGTATGTAATGGAACCTATATATTATATTAATATGTATTGTAATGTAAACGTAAAGTATTAATATGTGTATGTAATGGAACCTATATATTAGTGTGTGTGAGTGTATATGTATGTAGTGTAACTTATATATTAGTATGTGTAATGTAACCTATATACTAGTGTGTGTAATGTCATTTGTATATGTATGTAGTGTAATCTATATATAAGTATGAGTAATGTAATCTATATACTAGTGTGTGTAATGTAACTTATATATTAGTATGTGTAGTGTAACCTATATACTAGTGTGTGTGTGTGTGTGTGTAATTTGTATATGTATGTAGTGTAACCTGTACATTAGTGTGTGTGTGTGTGTGTGTGTGTATGTAATGTAATTTGTATCTTATGCAGTGTAACCTATATACTAGTGTGTGTAATGTAACTTATATATTAGTATGTGTAGTGTAACCTGTACATTAGTGTGTGTGTGTGTGTGTGTGTGTAATTTGTATATGTATGTAGTGTAACCTATATAC
>CM068359.1:34138557-34543557 GCA_034769755.1 Odontamblyopus lacepedii
ATGAACTCTCTTTCCACAGAAGCACAAGTTTAAAAATACCATCTTAAAGCAAAACACGGGTTTGATTCAGCAGCAGCAACGACGCTACTTGTACCAACAACAACAAGCCGAACATGACAACCCGCGGCAATGATGTCAACAAAACTACCAGCGATAGAAACATGTCGATAATAGAACTTTTTGATAATAAATTGCACTTTTGTCAAAATAGTGTTGTTGTTTTTAAGAATAATTAACTGTGATTGTGATTAATCAAAATTCTAAAGTGTGATTAATCTGATTTTTAAAAATAATCGTTTGACAGCACTAGTTTTTTCACAAGTTGTCTACTATTAAAGACGTTGTACCTTATTTTTACCGTTTTAACAATGTGGAAAACAGAACTAGTTCATTTGAAACGGTTTGCAGTGGTTCAAAGTTACTCCTCACTTCCTTTACGCATTCTGAGCATCCTAATTATTCACCGCGGCGCGTCTCAAAAAGCATTTTTCGGTCATGCTAACACCAACTAGCATGCTAACAGCGTACTTCCTGATTAGCGGGTAGTACAAATTAAACTCTGTTAACTTATTTGCTTATGTCTGTTATGCCAAGTTAGGAATAGGAAGTGATTCACGGACAAAAAAGCGAAATAAAAACATCAGGATCGTGTACGTTTTAAAAGTGCACTATGTAACTTTTTTGATCGGGGGTCCACCGCCTTCTTGTTTCTATGGATACGTCAATGCTCTGCCTGAAATGTTCCACTGTGGGACATTAAACAGATCTACCTTACAGTTTTTTGATGACTAAATCTAGTTTTTGGAGCTTTCTCTCATGTTACTGTATAATGTTCCCTCATTAAAAACACGTCTGAAGAGGTTTGAGATGTCATCCATGTGTGTTTGAGTAATCTAGAGATCTCTCTCTGTAATGTTTTGTGCAAGGCTCCGCCCACTCACCTACATCACCCAAGCTTCCACACGACGATTCTCGATAAACAAAAACATGATACAAACTGTCCACTACAACTGCACAAACCTGATGCGATGTGCAGTAGTGTCATTAGCAGTTTGTAAATTTTTTAGTGAAAAAAAAAAAAAATCTTAGAAATGAGGGAATATAGGGCTGACTTCATCTGCCTGGAATGTTCCACAGTATGACATTAAGCAGCTCTCCTTTACATTTATTTAAATACAGGTGGTTTTGTAGCTCAAAAATACCTAGAAAAACATATTCTGACTGTGAGCGGGGCCGCCTCTCCACAGATCTGACCTGTAACTTGGTCTGGTTTGGTCTTCGTGAAAATAGAAACATCCAGACAAAGCGCTAACGTTTCCATGGAGAAAAGTATTTGACGGATCCTCCACCAGAAAAGTTTCATAACGCACTTCTGGCATCTCAAGTTTCACAGCTCACCTTTAACCGCACGAGCCACACGACGTCACGCGGAGGACGACCTATGTCAAAACCAGCCGAGGAGAAAAGATAAGGGAGGAGGAGACGAGGAGGTAGGACGGAGCAGAGGAGACAGGAGCGGGGGAGACAGGTGCAAATCCCTGAAACCCCACAAGTCATCAATCTCCCGCTGAAGTGGAACAAGCTCTGCCCCATTTGGAGCCAGCGGCTAAACGCGTTAGCCTCATTCATTTCAATACATCACCGCACTTCCTCTCCTGACAACACATAGATCAGCGCATACATTATACACACACACACACACACACACAGACACACACAGAGCATAAGCGTAACATATGGCTGGAGAGGAAGTGTGCCGTTTGCATTGTAGCCTTGGAAAATCAAATTAGCATCTGTCAGAGTGTCTTGGAACGAGATGAATATGTTTATGAATATATATTGTATACCAGCGGAGTACATTGTCAAACATGATTTTATTTGATCAAGTGTGTGTTTTCTTTTTTACAACAGTGGTCTAGAATTAAAGGCGCCGTATCTGATTTTCGCAGTTAAAAATGTGAAAAACAGAATTAGTCAACAGTTTGCAGTGGTCCAAAGTTATTCCTCATTTACCTTAAGCATTCAGAGTGTCCTAATTATTCAGCACGATGAGTTTATGAGCAATTTTCACAACTCTCAGAGACCAGTGCAGCGTTTTAAGCTAAGATCATCTAGCATGCTAACAGTGTGCTTCCTGATTATCAGATACACCAGGATAAAAACGCTGTCTAATTAGATGCAGACAGAAAACAGCAGACTTATTCTGACCTCAAGAGCTGCTTGTACAGTATATTTGTATTGGGGCAAGACAGAAAATCAGTCTAATAAAAAACTATATATTTTTTGGTTTATATATTTACAAGGTGATTTACCTCAGTCTACGTTCCTCCTCTACGTTCCTATGGTCATGAGCTCTGGGGAATGACCGAAAGGACAAGATCGCCGATACAAGTGGCCGAAATGAGTTTCCTCCACAGAGTGGCCGGGCGCTCCCTTAGAGATAGGGTGAGGAGCTCGGTCACACGGGAGGAGCTTGTATTAGAGCCGCTGCTCCTCCACGTCGAGAGGAGGTGTTCCGGGCATGTCCCACCGGAAGGAGGCCCCAAGGAAGACCCACGACACACTGGAGGGACTATGTCTCTGGCCTGTGAATGCCTCAGCGTCCTCCCCAGAGGAGCTGGAGGAAGTGTCTGGGGTGATAGAAGTCTGGGAGTCTCTGCTTAGACTGCTGCCCCCATGACCTGACCCCGGATGAGCGGAAGAAAATGGATGGATTGACGATGCAAATATTATTTGCTTTGTCTGTTATACAAACTTAAGAATAGGAATGGATTCACAGACAAAATCGCTAAATAAAAACACCAGGATTATGTAGAGTGGATTTAATATGAACTAGGGCTGGGCGATATGGACCAAAAATATATCTCGATATATTTTGGTATATCTCGATATACGATATATATCTCGATATCTTTACAGGAAAAATATAGCGCCCCCAAACTACTGCAAAAATAAATGAAAAAAACGTATCTCATTAATATTAATTTAGTACAGCACTTAAACACTCTGCACCCCTTTTTGGACCCTCACACACAGTTTAAGAACCTCTTCTTCAAGAGAACTTCCACTGGCACTTTACACAAAACTGCTTCAAAGTGAATAAAGTGTGTAGGATTTTTAAACCTGTATTTTCTAATTCCAAACTGGAGTTACATTCTCTTGTTTTAAAATGGTATTTAGTCTCTGCACATTTACCATATCAAACGCACAATGTGACAAACAGATTTATTTGGCATTTGGCACAGGCTGCAGAGAGAAGCCCCGCACGCTCCCGCACGCTCCCGCACGCCCCCGCACGCCCCCGCATGCCCCCGCACGCTCCCGCACGCTGGGATGAGTTTATTGGCGACAGCAGCGGCCTTAATGAAAAATGACCGCACTCAGTATTCAGACCTTGAGTCCATGACAAGACCGAGTCTAAATGCGCTCGAGTCCGAGACAAGACCAAGACAAAGCTCTCGCTTTAGCGGAGGAGGAAGTCCAGGCGTGGGGGTGTAATGAGCGGTGGGACGGGTGTGGGTCCTGCTGCGGGGCGTGGGGTTTTGAAGCGGAGTTTGTTCGTATGAGTGACGTCGGCCACATGCGGAGCTCGTACGTTGGGCTCGTGCGCGGTCGGAGGTGTCACGTGGTTGCGCTCGCGCTGGGAAACGTGCATTTAGAAAGTTTAACTCGTCACGTTACGTCTGTGCGCAGCTCCTTATTGTGGCTGCAGAAGCTCTTGCCCACATGCGCCTGTTTTGTTTTCCACGTCCGCACGACGAAATATTTGCTCGCAAATGCAAGTGAAATGGGCGCACTGTAGAGCCCTGGTCCTAGTCTTGGTTTAGTCCGCGACCGAGCCCCAGGCTCCGCGGCCGAGTTTAGTCCTGGTTTAGTCCTAGTTCTGGTTTAGTCCGCGGCCAGGTCCGGGCTCCACGGAGGAGCTCAGGGGATATAAGCAGGAGGCGGAGGCGAGCGCAGCACAGAGAAGGCGAAACAAGCGAAGCGGCGAAACCAGAAGTAAACATAAGCATTATAGCGATATGTCAGAATTCATATCGAGTTTCAAAAATATCTCGATATATTTTAAATATCGAGATATCGCCCACCCCTAATATGAACCATAGACTGTATATAAATGGACATAGCTAATGCTAGCTTCTAAATAGGAAGTGTTCATGGGGGTGCTTCTGGCTCCATCGGCTCTGGCTCCAGTTGATTTACATTGGAATATCTCTCTCTGTAACTGCTGCAGTGGGATTCGTCATTTTGGTCTTAAAATGTTCGTATTAACTCGCTTATCATGATCCTGGTGTTTTTATTTTTGCTATTTTCTTCGTTAATAAATTTCTATTCCTAAGATAGAATTCTGAAGCCAAACGCTATGGGTGACGTCACACTCGCTCAGTCCATTTCTATATACAGTCGATAACACGAACATCTCGAGACCAAAATGAGCCGCCGGACACTCCGGTTACAGAGAGAGGGCCGACTGTGCCTTAGTACATCCAGCCGCTGAACTCACAACCTCAGCTGAATGCCAACCGAACCATCACAAAGTCCACATCTCCAGCTGACAAACCTGACTTCCAAAATGCCATCGGAAAAAAAAATAAATCGAAAATACACTCTTCTATCTCCCATCCCCGTCTAATGCTGTCTGGAGCGGACTTGTGTATCATTACGTGGGCCGGTCGAGTCCGCGCTGACATTGACTGATGGTTTAAAGTGTGGGAGTGAAACATCAAAGTGCTGTCAGCCCTGAGAACATCTTTGATTTGAGACGCTGCAGGAAAAGTGTTCGCTCTGACCTCCACTATATCTCCCCCTTACACTTCTTATACTAATGTGATCATATTTGAGACTTCTGTGAATGAACTGGGAGAGACTGGCAAGACTATGTGACATTTGCTTCAAGAGGGGGTATTTTACTTCTATGGGGGTAACACATCATTATTTAGATCATCATGTTACCTTTTTATTGTTTTGAAAATGCTTTATTTGCCAAAAACATCGTATCAACATGTTTTATGAGTTTCACTTTTTGAATCCCCCTCCCTTTTTATAATAATAATACATTTTATTTATTAGGCGCCTCAAGGTCGCCTTACAACAACACAAACAAATTAAGTACGATTAAAACAGTTAAAAGCCTACAGTTAATGTGGGACAGTATTTAATTGATTGCGCTCTGTGCTAAGTTACTCCTCCTTCAGAGCGCTATCACAAAACAATCAGCGCACATCCCGCTAAAACAGACCGTATAAACTATTGTATTACAAAATGTGTCATGTAGCTGTTATCTATCTCTGAAGTAACTACGGAACAGCTTTGTATTAAATGCTCAAAGATTATGAGTCTTTGTGGACCAACTACCATCAGTAAATAGTCTTCAGTGCGTCAATTTATAAGACTAACCAGGATATCGGCAGAACCAATATTTTGGAGCCGAAACCCATCCATCCATCCATCTTCTTCCGCTTATCCGGGGCCGGGTCGCGGGGGCAGCAGTCTAAGCAGGGGCTCCCAAGCTTCCTTCTCCCCAGCCACTTCCTCCAGCTCCTCCGGATGGACCCCGAGGCGTTCCCAGGCCAGCCAAGAGACATAGTCCCTCCAGCGTGTCCTGGGTCTTCCCCGGGGCCTCCTACCGGTGGGACATGCCTGGAACACCTCCCGAGGGAGGCGTCCAGGAGGCATCCGGACCAGATGCCCGAGCCACCTCAACTGGCTCCTCTCGACGTGGAGGAGCAGCGACTCTACTCCGAGCTCCTCCCGTGTGACCGAGCTCCTCACCCTATCTCTAAGGGAGCGCCTGGCCACTCTGCCCACCCCAGGCCTGGCTCCAGGGTGGGGCCCCGGTGACGCTGATCCGGGCGACGTATCTTGCCTCTGTGTGTTGCTCATCATTAGGGGCTTCTGAGCCGAAACCGGATCCAGCAAATTTTTATGGATCAGTACCGATATTTGATACCAGTCTCAGTTTCGGTGCATCCTTAGTTTTGTGTGGGGTAGTTTTGTTTTTGGCGTAGGCTTGTGGGCGGAGCACTGCGCAGAATCTTACAGCTATAACCGTAAGGAGGGTTTGAATAGGGCCCGAGAGAGATCGCTAAATTACTCATACATGTAAGGATGATATCTGAGACTGCAGCCTGACCCAAATCTGATTTTTTCGCCCCTATGCGACCTGGATCTGATCAACACAGATCCGATTTTTTCAAATGCGACCCAGGCCACCTGGATATGTGCTCCTAAAACATATACATATCCTTCAGTCTGAACGGCCAGGTCGCATTCATCCGACCTACTTGTCATCAACAAGCGAGAGTTTGGCTATTGTGCTGTAACAAGCTCCTGTTGTGAGCCAATACAGCCCAACGCCGACGTGTTTGCTACTGAAATAGGCCGAAGACGTGTTTCCTCCCGCGAGAGTCGTACGACAGCGACTTTAAAATCGCCAGGTGCTCAATGTGGCGTCCATGTTTAGGCGACTTCCATAAACACTGAGCTCACTCGCTGCGTGTGATGACCTTGTGTCCTCCAATGCGCGTGCGGGACACTTTTCGGGCGTTTAACCTTAACCTTAAAGGGGTGTGATGCAAAATCAAAAATTTGGAGCTTTCTCCCATGTTATAACGTTGTTCCCTCACCAAAAACATGCATGAAGAGGTTAGGGGCTACGTTCAGGCTGCAGGGTTCAGATTTTTGTGTGAAATCAGATTATTTTGCGAGTTCGTTCACATTTCCAATTAAATGCGACTAGTATGTGATCTCCAGTGTGAACTTTAAGTACATTTAATTAAAATCATATTAGTAGTTTCCGACACCATCACTCCTACTCGAGTTATATTTTTTTGACAGAACAGTACTCTTACTTGAGTTAAAGTTGTGCTTCCCCTGACAAAAGCTTCATGCGGACCATATGAAACGATCTGACCATTTGTGTTTCTTGCACGATATGAATTAAGTTGTCTCATTTTGCGTATAATTTTTGTGCATTAATTCATGTTTTGTCCATCTAGTTACCGTGACTTCAAATTGTACACGATTAACAACAATCTCAGTTGAATATTGGTTTTCTCACATACATTTTTACTCTTCCATGACCATCCTTTCCACCACTCCTTTGTTCTTCCGTGATCTTACGTGAGCACAGTATTAGTGCGCTCCACCTCCCTCCGCTGAAGTGAATCCTGCAGAGTGGGTTGCAGCAGTGGCAGAATCAGTGTCAGATGTGTTTGTCTGAGCGGTGAGTGATGAGTGCAGAGTCACTCATCACATGGTCTCAGTTCCTCGTCAGCACAAATACTACGACTGCGATGAGAGAGCGCGACGGGAGGAGGAGGACTCAAACACGGATCAAGAGTTTTCGTTTTCAAAGCCGCTTTATTCCGTAACTCTGTGGTACCACTGATTCTGTTTAGTTCTTCACATCATGCGTGTAGTGGAAGCTACAGATGTTATGCTGGAGTCCACAGCTTGACAGAGGCTTCGATCTTTTGAAGCAGAAGGTTTGGAGTGAGTGTTTGGAAGCACCTCGCCTCGTTTCAGTTCTGCTAATGTATTTCTATCACATGCAGTTCTGACAGGAAGCCAGCAAACAGCACTATTCTCGGTTATAGTTAGTGTTTCAAAACTATTTCAGTCCAAGGCAGAAGTTTCAAAGTGATTAACCCTTTCTGCCCTATTATTTCCATGCATCAAAATGTCAGAAAATGTCTCAGGAGTAAGTGCTTTTGCCCCGTTTTACCAGGATGAGTTCAGCTTTCAATATCCGGCAGTTGTTCAACATTACTGTATGTGTATTCATGTGTAATAACAGTTGAAATAGAAAAAAAAAAGACAAAATAACAAAAACACACACACAAAAAAATGAAAAAGCACAGAAAAACGACTTGTAAACTACCGCCGCTCTCTCGAAATCTCACCACTCTGCACTCCATACTACAGGCTCCGTGGCCGGTGCTGCAGAAATTTACCGTAATAACCCTTATATGGGTCGAACGCGCAACTTCTCTGCTTTCAGGAACTGTGAATTTTTTCGATAGCATGTGCAGTTGTGGAGATACGGTAATGAGAAGTGGCTCATGGAAACTGGGACCGTGGGCTCTCCTGTCGGTCTATGGGGGTTAATGGATTCATGAAGTTTCAAACTACATCACGAGTAAAAGCTGCTACATAAGAAAATAAATGAAACTGTTAAAGAAGACATATTGCACTTGAGCTTGAGCTTGCAATATGTCTATAATCTACAGTCTATGTGGATCATTATGTTAAAATCTTCACATTTTAAATCACAATATTAGTCTAACATGAAATGGAAGCTGACGTCGCCATAAACGTCGTCACAATAAAGAAGGATTGGCTGGACAACAGAGTATGTATCGTTGCAGAGCACACTCACGAGCACCATTTTTATTTTTCATTCGCACCAAAATGACTACACGACGCTGCCAAATCCTACATGTATCACTGAAAACTAAATTGGAGAAGTGCTGAAACATGCTCAAACCACTCCAAATACAATTTCAAGAGGGGGAAATGGTGAGGGGAAACAATTATGACGTGGTTCAAAGCTCTGAAAAGTCTATTTTGCAGAATAAGTGCGTGATAAAAATAAACTAATTATTTTACGGTTCTCAAGCAATGACTAGCACAGTCAGTACTGCCAGAATCACTTTTTATCTTTCATTCATGTGCACTGCTTTTATGTATCACATGAAAACACCTGCCTGACACTATCCCAGACAGCAGTTTCTGTTTAATGGTGCAACATCACAGTGGCAAAAAGGATTAAGCGAGCGAGGATAAAAGCTCAAATTAAAACATGTTCCTGACCCAGGGTTTGAAATCAGTTGCAGAGCCTTCAGCTGAGGGTAAATCATTCACATCAGCCGCATTTTTGTACAGCGCTTTTCTTTCAAAGCGCTTTACATCAAGGAACCCATTCACACAGCAGTGAACACCGACACCGAGGGCGAGATGGGTTAAGCGTCTTGCCCAAGGACACAATGGCAGCGTTTATCTGTGGAGTCGCCCCATCAACCTGTGGGTGAATCTGACCGCTCAACCAATGATGATTCGGCAGGAGATACAAGTCCATAAAAACCAGGCCAAACAGACCATAAAACAGTTTTTACCCAGCCATTATTACACTAAATGGGGCAACTAAAGCAGTTTTTATATTTATGAACGTGGAAGTGTGTGGTTGGGACATGTGTGGGTGTGTCAGGTTTTTATGCACTTTTTATGTACTGTACAAGTGTTTCTATATTTGTATCTTTTTACTATTTTATTACCTTTGCACTGAATGAGGAATGCACTTAATTTTATTGTATTTGTTATACTGACAAATAAAGATATTCTAATATTCTAATTCTGTCCAGAGCAGGATTCGTTTTGCCAACCTTCAGACCAGAGGGCAAACACTACCAGCTGCCTCACACTGAAAACTTTACCCAGCGCTACTTTTACCACAGCTTCCCTGCTCTTTTTACTGTAACTGTCATGGTCAAAAAACAAGCGTTCTACTGCCTCCTACAGGATAAGGAGAATAACGTTTTGTAGGGGTGAGCGGCATGGTAAAAAGCGCACATCACAATTATGCTGGAGCCAGATCTCGATTTCAATTCACGATTCATGTCAACCTTTGAGACAGTTAAAATCCTTTAATTTTCTCAAAAATCGACAGTGCACTTTATAATCTGGGGCACCTTATGTATTAATTCTTGTTTGCTTACTGACCTTGAACCAATTTTATGTAGTCTACAACGCTCAATTTTCTGTCAAAATGTTTTAGTATGACTTTGTTAAGCTACGAAGCTGCACTGCTTGATGGATTGTCGGAGCATTACGGCGAATCAGGAGCATCGCGGAGTCATACGTATGGTGCTTCAACATCATATTATGTTGTGTATAAGGAGCCCAAAATGGCCCCTGTTAGAAACATGCTGACTCACATGCCCAAGTGAAGCAAACTAATTCGGTGCTTACCATCATGGGTGGATTAACCAAAGAACTCCAACCGTTAGATATCGGTGTCAACAGGTCGTTCAAAGTTATGTTTTGAGCTGTGTGGAAGCGTTGGACGACAGAAGGTGAACTCACATTCACCAAGACAGGGAGGCGACGCTGGGCGAGTTACGCCAAGATCTGCCAATGGATCATGGATGCCCGGGCTAAAGTATCAGTCTCGCTTAATGCGCTTTATAATCCGGTGCGCCTTATGTATGAAAATAGACCCATTCATTAATATTGCATCCTGCACGGGTTCGGGTACCCGCGGATACTCAACGGGGGAACTGCAAATTTTAATGAAATGAGTGTAAAATTATTGTGCTGTGTGGGTTGATTCGGACGCAGTGCGGGTCTAATCTGCACTTTACAAACATCATGTGCAAACAAAAAACAGGGCTGTATTTTAGGGAAATGCAAAAATGCCGTTGTTTTTACAAGATGATTAAATGTAAAATCCATATGACTTTGCTACACGTGCGCATTCCCGGGAATTTCTGCCACTTTTATTTTCAAACTTCGCATGCGATGTCCTGCAGTTCAAAGTCACTCGCGAGGAGCTGAAAAGAAAATTAGCAAGTGGAGAGTGTAAAGTTGTGGCTCTTGGGACTGATTTTCATTCGGGTACGGTTCAGGTGTCTGTATGGATTTATAACGGGCTGGATTGGGTGTGGAACTTTTTAAAAATTCTGTCGGAAAACAGGTCGGGTGCGGATTGAGGTGTGACGGGTACGGGCGGGTGCGGTTTGTCAAAATCAGACCCCTGCAGGACTCTGATCCGGTGTGCTTTATAGTCCGAAAAATACGCTACATTAAGTTCTCTGCTTCTTCTGAACATCCACACGTCACTGTGATTGGTCATGTCCAGCTGTCACTCAGAGGCTGTTCAATAGGGGTGTGTAGGAAAAGTGTGTTTGTCTATAGAGCTGCATCCGAGAGGAAATGAGTGAGTCACGATGTGCAGGTCTGACCAAAATAGCAGATCGTCACAGGGATCAGATCAAGATTGGATTTTCATCAGCGCATCAGCCGCTCGTAATGTCATGGATTTGAAAACGTGATTTTGTTGAGGTTATAATGTAACCTTGGTTCTCTCAGTGTCTCTCCATACTCAGTGCCATGTAACGGACTGAAAATAGTCCAGGGACATGCACATATGCTCAGCACTCAGACTCCTCAGCCCATTTCTGTCAGCGTGAAAGCTACACCAGCTTTCACGCACAATATTTTTATCATGAAAATTAGTCAATGTCAACTCAAAACGTATATTGCAAAAGCTGCTGTTAGTTTTAATATCAAATTATAAGGTGGGTTGTTTGATAAGAGCCTGTTTCTCTGACTTTACCATGTGAAAATCCAGTTGTAAAGTTGTGCATGTGAAAACTAGTCATACCAAGTGCCAAAGAGTCTGTGAGCACTGGGAATGAGTCCCTTCTGGATCCAAACATAATGCAGAGACTGATTTTTACTGGTACAATCTACTATTCCCTTTTCCCTACAACTTTCCCAAACCCTAAACCAAAGAAGTTCTTTTTGTCTTCTTATGTACTCTAACTTCTTGGGTTTTTTCTACATTAGCCATGAAAAAACATAACATAAGCTGTCAAACCATACAAAAAACTCCGCCAAGAGCTACTACACCCCGAAGATAAAATCCCAGAAGAACAAAAATGCACATATAATCCAATACAAATCATACATAGGGGAAACGGGCATTTCACATCTGAAAAAAGGAACAACACCAAAAGGAATGCGAAAAGGAAACATCAGGGAGACTCACCAGAATCCCAATACGACAAAGCAGAACAGGAAAATCAAAAATTCGCCATATCAGACCACTGTAAAAGAAACATTATGGATTGGGACGGGGCACCGGTCATTGGATCGGACAACAAGAAGTTCAAACGAAGCAAATGAAATTAAGAAATTAGACATGGACCTTGCACCTTTCACAGACCTGGGACGTCCACCTCCAGACAGCACTGGGTGACAGGTTCATCAGGCTGACCACGCATACAGGAAGTAGGAAGGACGTGACCAACAGGGCTGATCACATGTATAAACTAAGCTCCTTTCAAACCAAACCTGCGCCCATAATGTGGACTGACGAGTGTGTGGAGAGAGGGTGACGCTCTGGAGTGAATGAACTGAATGAGGATTTTGATGAGGACGATGATTTTAAGATGCGGAGAGAACTGAGCGTGAATGAGGATGCAGGATTGTAATGATGCTCCGGTCGTTATGAAGACATTCTCTTTGTTTGTTCGGGTTTATGAACTAAAACATCGACCTACAACAACCAGCAACTACAACCTGGTACAAAGCATCTCTCCTGTTTAGGTTCATGTGTATTGTGCACTGTCCCTGTCTCATTAAATAAATAAACTAAACTAAGTAACAGCAGCTGATATACAACACGTCACGTCAACACCAACACCAGTGACAGTTCTGGAGACGGCAGCAGCAGCAGACACATGTCAGCACTTTGTAAATACACTTTTCTCGGTCGTCTTGAAAAAAAGAACCCAAGAAGTTACTTTCCAAACTCTGTATCCATGAAAGTACAGCATCTGCATCTTAAAGGGCTCACATTACACTATTTGAGCACCTTTAATCCACAAATGTACTCATTTCCGATCAATAACAATGACAACACTGTACGCAGCAAACATTCCTGCAACCTAAAATGGACTTCTGTAACATTACCAAAACATGACTTTCAAAGAATTACTCAATTAAAAGTACATTGTTTCTGTCTTTCTCTTTTTCTATCTGAACAAATATATGAATTTCATAAATATTTAGGAATTACTAATGTTATAATAGAATATTTATACATATCGATGTCCACGGAAGCAAGTGACACCTCTGGGCCAAGTTATAGGTCAGATTTGTGGAGAGACGATGTCGCTCATAGTAACAATGCAATAAACAACACATTTAATTCAATAAATACAAGGAAACAACGGAAACAAACAGCAATGCATATTTAAATCACGGTGAGTACAATCGCCAAGCTTTATATCAATTCACAGCCTACAAAATAACGTAAAGGACCATATTACACTATTTTCTGATCTGTTATAATGTAGTTTCCTCATCTCAAACGTACCCGGAGCTGTGTTTTGTTTCATTCACACGTTGAACACACAAACCCTGCATATTTAGGCTGAACTCTTCTCTCAAACTGAAAACACCTTCTTCCATTTTGCAGTGTCATGTGGTAATCCAAGAAACACTTCAGTGTGTTTTTAAACTTCACACACCTTCACTAGAATCATTTGTATGATTTTAGCCTTGGAGTTGGCCGTCTCTACTGAACTAAAAGTAAAAGTAAAAGCTATTTTCACTTGAAGTCAAGGTGAAACGGAACATTTTGAGCATGTGTGAACATGTGAATGAAAGAAAACACAACTCCAGATATGTTTTTGTGGAGGTAATAACACTGTAACATGGCAAAAAGCTCACAAGAGTTCACAAGAGTCCATTTTGTGTAATATAGGACCTTTATGCTTGTGGGAGGTACAGAACAGGGCGTCTTCTGGAGAGGTGGTGGACAGTTCGACAGTTCTATAAAAGCGCACGTATCCGCCGATGGTTTCCTCACAAATCAAATTCAGAACGCGGCATTTACTGTGGACAGGATGACATTACGCGCAGATGAGACGCTCAAATCTCCGTGGAAATAGAAGCAATTTGAACGCATCAAACCTCCACGAGACAATGCATCATCCAGTATTGACTGCGCTGATCAGACGCATATGGGCTGGGGGTGGGCGGCGGGGAGACGGGCTGTTCGTTTTCCCGGGGAGGATTGAAGCGTACGTCAAAAGTGTTTCCAGTGGGACCAGTTAGGAATCAGGGAGAGTAATTTTCGACGTATTGGTCAAAATAATAAAAGGCCAACAGTCAAAATCAGTGGCTGCTGTTAAAATCAAAATGTGAGTCTTCGTCGATTTTTGAAGAGACTATTAAAGGGCCCATATTACAGCAGGAGTGGGCAATTATTTTTTCCATGGGGCCACATGAGAAAAAGAAAATATTGTGGAGGACCAAAATTAACTCGATTCTGCTTAATATCAATTGTATTTCTTTATATATATATATATATATATATATATATATATATATATATATATATATAAACAGTAAAAAGCATTGTTTTGACAAGCTAATACTAGTAAGTAGGGGTGTAACGATATCCAAGTCTCACGGTACAATATCGTCACGGTATGAACCTCACGGTACGATATTTATTGTGATATCGTGGGGAGGCTCACAATATTACGATATTATACATAATAACAAGACTGACATTATAAAACGCTTTGACCAGTCATTTGGTACATTTATTGTCATTAGGGATGGAACGATATCCAAATCTCTCTGTACGATTTGTGGAGGTTCACAAAATTGTGAATATGTTACTTTTTCCTCTAAAAACGCCTTCACAAGACTTAATCCAAAGAATTTCAAAGTGCTTAGAACAGTTCTTTCTTCATGTAGTTGTGACGGAGCAGATCGCGGTCCGCGGGGGAAACATGGGAAAACGCGCGCTCCCCCGTTTCCTTGTTTGCTGCCCTCCGCGCCCCTACTCTATCGTCCAAACGCACAATAAACTTCACTTTTACGTATCCTCGGCCGCGACTAAGGGTGCACACTTGAAAGCGCCAGTACTATCCTCCAAAAACCGGCAATAAATCGACCTTTTACTCACCCTCTCGCTGCCGCCTGCTCCTCATCGGTGCGTAATGGCAAACCCGGACACCTCCGCGCCGGGAGCTTAAATCCTCCCGTTACGCGCGCTCCGGGGTCATGTGAGCGACACGTGACTGGCCTGGACAATCAAACTGTATTTTATTGGTATGTGTTGGAGGTCATTTATGGATGTGAGATGATAGCTGTCTGTGTGTAACTGTTGGCCCCTGTAAGATTTCTCATTTGGTTGTAGGAATGATGTAGTTAAGCTTTTAGAGGGGAGTTACGTAAGGTGGGAGGGGCGAGGGGTGTATAAAGGTGCGCCCTGCCGCTCAGTTTTTGTCTTGACTTGTGTCGTGTCGTGTCTACAACGCAGGTAGTGTTAGAGAAAAAGCAAAGAAACTTAAAGGAGAAGTTGATTATTTGCTTGTAAATAGACCCTTTTTTTCACTGTAAATATTTCCTGCGCACATTTTTGCTCCTGTTTTGCACTGCGGAATAAAAACCCTAAAAACGAGCATCCCGACTCAGCCTGAGTGTCTTGAAGAGGACCCCGTGACCGCAGTCTGCACTGAAACAGAGCAAAGGATCATGGTCTATGTAGTTCCCTCTGTTTCATCAGAACTATTCATTTAAGCAAAGAGACTTGGGATTCGATATATTGCGATGCTCCACGATATTACTGTGAGACCTCTGACGATACGATATCACCATATTTCAGTTATTGTTACATCCCTACTGGTAAGAGTGGATGTTATGACTAAGCAATCCAAAAGTAAAGTTGTCTTACAAAAAAAGTCATTTAAAAAACACCTCGAAAATAAAAGCAACGCCGCTTTCATCCATGCATGAGGAAAAATTATTTTAACCTCCTGAGACCCGAGCTTTTGTCTGGTGTGCATTTTTCATTTCTTCTTGCTATTTGGGATAAGTAGGACCTACTAAGTAAGTCTTCTGTGTGACACCATTGGTTAAAAAAATTTAAAAACATTAAAATGTATAAATAAATTACAAAAAACAAACAAACAGCAATTAGCTGTTTATTTCAAGCCCTAAACCTGCCAAATGTGACGTAGGTCGACCGTGAGCGGGTTGGGGTTCAGTGAGTGAGGTTAAAAACACACAAAAAGGCCTGAAAATGTGGTCCACAGTTTGAATTTTTTCTGGTTTTCAATCGTTACAAAAAAAAGTAGAGGTGCAAAAAGTGGAGACAGGCAGCAGTTTCCCTATAGCAGCAGAAACGTCCAGCAATTTATAACTGTAAACTCATCTAAATATTCCCAAGTTTACCGAACAACATGTACAATCAATAATATAACATCGTCCCAATGTCTTCAAACGAGGACATGACATTTACTGATGCTCTCGTCTGCTGTGGTCAATAAAATGGGTCAAATTTTAATGCCAAATGAAGAGACATTAAGATACATGAAGAGACATTATTGTACATAAATACATTGGTTTTATTCATAAATTTTGCATCTAAACTTTACCATGCAGTTTTTTTTACTTTCGGGAGCTGCTGTAGAGGATTTTAGTTGATTACAGGTGAAAGTTTAAAATAATTGAAAATCATGGTGCTAAGAGGCAAAAATGTAATGTCCTCGTATGGGGCCACAGGGTCTCAAGAGGTTAAAAAATGTTTATTTTGTAATTCCAAATCATCTTAAACGGGTCAGTCAAGAGTCAGCCATATGGCCGTATGTGTCCCGCTTATGGGAAGACGCTTGGAAACAGCGAATGATGAATTTCCGGTGCAGTTACCGACAATGGGCATGTGATAAAACCGTAAATTCTGCGTCTTCACAACCTGACAAAGATTTCCACGGGGGACGGGACTCTAATCACAGCTTCCACGTCACTCACAGGCTTCTGGTCGTGAATGTTGATCTGCTGAACATAACGGAACGCTACGATGGCATTTTTTATATACTTTTAATTAAGTTAGACAAAGTATAATACACAAATTAAAAGGCAGTTTATAAAAGGAATAAAGAAAGAATACAATGACATCTACATGAAGAAAACTGGGACATTTTCTCAGTTTTCACAGATTTGAACAGAGTTTCTATCGCCAACAGAGCCCAAAGGAAGTCGTTCCACACATGTTACTGTGTCGTGATCGCACTCTGAAGGGGGAGTGAGTGAGCACGGAGAGTAAAGGGAGCTGGACTCGAAAGTGAAAACTCATAAAATATGTCAATACGTTGTTTTCGGGGAATATAGAATTTTCAAAACAATAAAAGTCTCTCCAAATATGTTGTTTTTCACGTGATTTTTAAAGGTGTAAAAATCCGGTGTGAATCAGGTTTTGTTGCGCTTCTAACTGCAGTCGGTTTCGCTCATACAATGGGAGTGAGGCCAGGCTGTAAGGATAAAAAAGCCTTGTACTTGGCGGAGGAGTGGAGGAGTGAAGGAAGAGGAGAGATAACCTTGAGAAGCTGCTTTGACTGAACTGCACGGCTCTGCACGAGTAGGACAAGCACTAAGGGTCAAAAAACAACTTTATGTAAGGATCAGATAGTGACGGTAATACATTTAGTTTTGTGTTTATTGTGAGAAGAAGAGAGCGCAATTTTCAGATTATGCGCAATTATTGACCCTATAACAGTGAAATCCTTCATTCACTTTTATTCAGCTTTATCTTTATGAAAAATAAAGTCAAGATAATAAACATAAACAGCTCCCTCCTGCACGTTTTTAGGCATTTACATTCATTTGAAATGTGTGAAATGCTTTTAAATTAAATCTTAAAACATCTTTTGACTAAAGCTTTTTGTTAATTGTTTTTATTGGTTTTATGTTGTGCTGACAGGTTTAGCTTTTAGGTTCATGAACTTTTTATTCACTGCTCTTTTTACCTGTAACACTTTGAGATTATTTTATGTAAAGTGCAATATAAAAAAAATATATTATTATTATTATTATTATTATTATTATTATTATTATTATTATTATTATAAATGGCTTAAAGATCCTATATTACACAAAATTGACTGTTGTGAGCTTTAAGTCATGTTATAATGAAAAACATACCTGGAGTTGTGTTTTGTTTAATTCGCACGTTTATCTTTTTTATTTATTTTATTTTATTTATTTATTTATTGTAACATCTGGTTTGCGAGGGAGTCCTAAATACATGAACACAAACAGCAGTTACAGAAAAAAGAAAGTGCAGATCAAAAGAAAACAAAAGACAAACACAACACTAGTGCTGTCAAATGATTTTTTAATCACACTTTAGGATTTTGATTAATCACAGTCAATTGCAGTTAATTATTCTTCAAAAAGAGACCAAAAAAAAGATATTTTTTTTTGGACAAAAATGCAATTTATTAATTTATTAATCACACTTTAGAATTTTGATTAATCACAATCACAGTTAATTATTCTTAAAAAAAACACTATTTTGACAAAAGTGCAATTTATTATCAAAAAGTTTTATTATCGACATGTTTCTATCGCTGGTAGTTTTGTTGACATCATTGCCGTGGGTTGTCGTGTTCGGCTTGTTGTTGTTGGTACAAGTAGCGTCGTTGCTGCCGCTGAATCAAACGTGTTTTGCTTTAAGACGGTATTTTAAACTTGTGCTTCTGTGGAAAGAGAGTTCATCGCTGCAAATATCTGCAAACTACATTAGTTTTATCTAAAGTCCCGTCGGGCAGTTTTATGAAGAGAAATTTGCCTCTGAGCACCAGTCACAGTCTCATCTGTCGCCTGTCGTATGGACCTGATCACCGACCTAATAACCTGCGCCGCCTTTCACGTCATCATCCGCACTTTCCATAGAGGAGCGTTCAAAATAAACTGTGTGTTTAATCTGCGTTAAAAATAACATTAGTGCGATTGTTCTTTGTGATTAATCCCATGTGTTAACGCGTTAACGTTGACACCCCTACACAATACACAATGAAGGAAGAAATAGATACTTCACTCTGAATTTATCATCCCCACACATATATTTATAAACTCTAGAAGGAAAGCAACTCTATGTACAAAAAAACAAAAATGTATTCTGGAAAACAGGAGCAGGATGTTCGTAAGAATCCGAAGACGCCTTAAACAGGTGGATTCATGTAACAGATTGAACTGAGGATGGCGAGTTCTTCTATTCACTTGGGGCTTTGAAGTTAAACCAGCCAATTTCTTTCTTAATAGCGAGAACAATAAAAAATAGTTGTTCAGTGTGGCGTGAGTTATGCGCTGATCTAAATGGAATCAGAAAGTCTTTTAAATAAGGTGGGAGCTCTGAGTAATAACGTTAAAACACAAATTGTAAAAAGTGGATGTAAGTGATGAATACATTTGACTTCGGCGTGTTTTATCGGGACATCCTACAAATACTATTATAAATGAATATAAAAGATGCTGAGGTGTTCTGATAAGTTATCTCTGCATAGTCGAGCATGTGTATTTGAGTTATCCTTTATTATTCGTCTGTCTACATCTCCAGGTATGTTTTTTCATGAGGAAACAATGGTGTCATGTGGGCCCTTTAAATTTGTTTCTAAAATTGTCCAACTTGATCAAAGGTGGAGTATCGAAAAGTTATAGTCAAGTAAAACTACCTTACTTCAAAATATTATTACTCAAGTAGAAGTACAAAGTAGTCGTCCAAGAAATGACTCAAATAAGAATAAAATCTGGTTTATAATTTGAAGTTAATGTAATGTGTAGGACAGAACATTAAATAATGCACAAACTCTGGTGTTTTCAAAGGATATACACAAAAATAAGACAAACTAAATCATACCTGAAGGAAGAAACCAGACTCTTGAACGTCTCTTTAAAGGATTCGGATCCCCTAAAACATCTGAAAATCACATCACTGCCAAACAGTTGCTCTAAAATAATTAATACATGTCAGTTTAATAGTCTCACAGCTCAATAATCAGATTTTGAGTGCGCACGTATTGACACTATTGACACGATAGGCCGTTTTAAAGTGGCTCTTACGGATTTGAATTGATTCTTGTCAAGACAAATGCTCTTTGCATGAGACACTGTGAGGAGAAAAAAAAACGTGACAGCTAAATACAGTCAATTCATTTTACATGCAGTACAAAAAGTATTATCTACGTCAGTTAAAATGACGTAAATGAGAAACTGACATTTTACTTTATTTGAGTAGATTCAACTTGATACGTAATCTGCCAGTGGAATAAGTGTGTTTTCTTAATTCACGCAATGTTCAGTTTTGTTTATTTTAAGTGCAAACAGTTGTGTTTCTTATCTTAAGTGCAGCAAGATGTATTTTCATATAGGGTTGGGAGGTATCCAAATTTCGATACCGTTAAACCTTCTCAGCATTTTCCCGGAGTATACGGTATTACTGTGACTAATTCAGAATTATTTTGTATTTTGTAGCTGCACTTAAACCATTCAGAAACAGAAGCAGCTTTATATTTGAAGATGAGGCACAAGTTCTGACCAAACCAAACTTTGCAGCGCGTTCGATCGCATCAGCATCAGAGCACGAGCTGTTTTTATCAGCGCTTATACTGTATGCAAATGAGCCATGCGGGTTTAAGTTTTGCTTCTGTAAATCGTAAACAAATGTGCGCAAAGCTGCATTAAACACATTATTACTCAAAGTCTATAATGAGCAGAGTGCTGGAAATGTAAAGCGGTGGTAAAGAGGAACAATCACAGCCCTTATTGTCTGCGTCACTTCCCCCTCGCTGTCTGCACTGTTTTGACGTGTAGTTAGAAGTTTCGGATGTGCACAACGACGCAAACACGTTTTGACGCAGACCCATAAATTGGGCTTTACCGTCTCCTCCGTGAAAGTCTGACTCCGTCCTCGAGCGGGAACTTTCCTCTCTTCAGCGCCTCGTCCCCTCTCGACTGTCGGCTTCAATAAAACGTCTCCATCGCAAACTTTTCGGCTCAACATCGCACATGAAGCGTCAGTCGGGTTTGTTTCTTCTTCCTCGCTGCGTGTGGATGGAAATCTCCGAGCGTAACGACGTCTGAATAGGAGAGAGAGCGGAGGGGAGAAAGTCCTGCTGTGGTTTTAGGTCCTTATACAGAATTTTTTAATGACGGTAATGAAACTGATACCGTTGCTACTTTTTGATACCGTATTACTGCCCAACCCTATTTTCATATTTTAAGTACAAAAAGTCTTATTCCATTGGTAGATGTGTTTATTTGTCAAAGGAAATTGACTGAAATCATGATCAAATGGATTTGAGTTTCTGCAGTGTTATTTTCAGTAATGACTCATACAGAAGCTACGGACAGGGTCACCTTTCAGTCCAATCAGACTCATTGTTACTAAGAATCATGGGAAACCAACTGCCTGATATTATCCCAAACACTTGATTTTCTATTCTGGTGCTTTGTGGCACTATTATACAGGGTGTCCCAGAAAATCATTTCGCAGTCCAATCATTTTGCCAATTCCTGTTGAAATAGCCTCCAATTTTCACTGAATGTATAGAAAGAGATCAAGATTTTACATATAATTTACATATAATGTCCCGGGTGCGCGGGAGAGGACCGCTGGATGGGGCTGGGATGCTGCTGCTGCCGTTACCGGATTGGCCGGACGCCTACCGCCCCCACCAGTCCGCGGAGGCCACGTGCGGGGGCGAGTCTACCTGTTCGTGGCAGCTCAACATGTCTTGTTGCAGCGAGCCACTTTCGATTTGCTTTTGATTCTGTTGTGTCTCTTTTGGATTTTGTAAAACGGGCTGTTGTTATTTTGAGACACTTTGTTATGTTTAGTTAAACTCTTTGTGTTGGGTGTACTTAGTTAGGGTTCTTGGTTTAGTAAATCCCTTTTATTTAAATCCCTTTGTTTGTTTGTTTTTCCATTACCCTTCCTTGTTTTTTGGGTCAATTGTTTCTTTCCTCACTGTAAATAAATTGCACTTTTCTTAGTTAAACCATACAACATCTTGTTTTTTTTTTGTGCGTTCCCTTTTCCCTAGCAAGGGAAACGTAACAGGGTTGAGTCATTTACTCCCAAAGAGAAGTCATTTTGTGTCTTAGAATCTGCTCGCACACAGTCGCTGAAAACTGCAGCAGGCCTTTAATGCAAAATCTGGGATAAACGTCTAATGATGTACCGATACCAATACTGGTATCTGTCCGATACTTCCATAATATACTCACACTCGTTAAACATTTGATGATACCACGCACGATACCACTATTACACCACACATTCCGCAGTTTCCCGAATAAGCCAATATCCCGGTGATGAGAAACCAGAGCAACATGAATAAAGCGACTGTAGCGACATCAGTGAAAAAGCTGCTGCACTCGTACGATCTCTGAAAAGTTTAACATGAACCATCTCCAACGTGACATACGCACAGAACAGACTCACCATCAGCAGAACATCCCTCTGTCAGAGAAAGAACACTCATAATCCACTGAGTTGTGTTCTTTAGTCCCACAGAAGCTGAACACATCAGCGCAGCTTATACTGTTGAATTGAATTTTTGAATTGAATTGAATTGAATTGAATTTTATTTATTTTGGTTGTCAACATTCATAAAAATAAATAAATAACATTTACAAATACATTTCCTCATTGTGTTGGTCACAACCAAAAAAGGATTGGGCTGAAGCAACTTGCTTATGCAAGCCCCCCCCTCAACATTACAACAACTCAAATATTCTACCTTGTTCTCATTATTTCCCGTCTTTTTACTCTTTACAACAATGTGTACATGTTAATCATTTCATATTTTAACCTTTTTTTAAACTGTATTAGAGAACTAATCAACTTAAACTGATCGTCAAGCTCATTCCAGAGTTTAGCTCCTAAAACAGACACACATCTTTGTCTGACATTGGTTCTGACTTTACTTAATTCAAACCGCAGCAAACCTCTTAGGTTGTACAAACTATTTCGTAATTTAAATAAAGATTGTATTCCTACAGGAAGATCATTATTCATAGCACGATACAGAATTTCCATGATTTTAAACTTAACTATGTCTGCAAATTTCAATATATTAGATTTCACATAAAGTTCATTGGTTGAATCGTGGAATCCAGCATTATTAATGGTTCGTACGACCCTCTTTTGTAATTTAATTATTGGATCTAAATATGTTTTGCATGTGTTTCCCCAGATTTCACAACAGTAAGACAGATAAGGAAGCACAAGTGATGAATATAATAAATGCAAACTTTTCCTATCTAATAAATGTTTTGTTTTATAAAGTATGCCAAAAGTTTTTGAGATTTTACTCTGTTTATGCGAATGCGGTTTTAAGTTTCATTTAAAACGTAAACAAATGTGCAAAGCTGCATTAAACACATTCTAATCAAGATTCAAAGGTTCAAAAGTTTATTGTCACGTTTTCATACTCTCAATCAAAGCTAAATTAAATAATAATAATAATAAAATGAAAGAAAAGTTCAAAGCTCTTCTCGGGGAGGCAGCCTGGTGTGTAGAGAGCGAATATCATTGTTGTTTGGATTTTTTTCTGGGTTTATTACTTTTTTTTTTTTCTTGCACTTCCACATTTGTAAGATTGGTAAAGTATTGGTATCGGCAAGTACAGAAATGACTGTACTTGTATCGGTTTTCAAAAAAAGTGGTATCGGTGCATCTCTAAAAACTACAACAGCAACTGGCAAACAAATCTGGGCTTGTTACCGAACGTTTAAAGAGGAAGTCTGTGTGTGCAGGGCTACAGGATATGACAGACACCAGACACCGTCATTGAGGTAAACTTAGTAGTTTTCAAAATAATTGCTTTTTAAATTAAGTCAGACTTTTGGGGACATATTTCGGGGCATATCCCAGACAGTTGTTTCCGTGTCATGGCGCAAAATCACAGCAGCAGAACATAATAAAGTGGACGGGGCTAAAATTCAACCTAAATCATGTCACCGACTCGTGTAACATGTTCAGGACTTGTTTTGAGTTTCTTAACATATACAGCATAAGACACCAGATGTAAAGACGTCCAACAGCCAAAAGCCAAAAGCCTGAATAATGCGTTTTATACGAATTTCAGCGTCTCTCCTGCCCCAGAGCAAGGAGAGCGAGCTTTGAACACGTGTGAACTGCCAGGAGCCCCCCGGGGGACTGCACAGGCCCCTCCACTGTCCTAACTCTAATTTATGTGCAAAAATACGTCCTCAAAGTGTTCGTGCATCGCAGTGATGAATAGTCCCCGCATATTAAAGCCGCGCATTTAAATATGCGCCGTAACTGTTCCCGCTGCCGTATCGCTGCTGATGTGGAGAAACGCAAACGCCAAAGGAAACGCACGAGGTCGGCGAAGCCCACAGAAAAGCCTTAAAGATCCCGTATTACGCAAAATGGACTCTTCTGAGCACAATAAAACAAATAGAATAGCGCACATACATAACATACATTTAGCGGCAGAATTACGCAGGATTTGAGAGGGCCGAGAGAGGCTGAGAATATAACGATGTATTATAAAAGAAGAGGTCACAGTCAACACGATAAAAGAATAAAAATAAAATTATGTGCAAAGGAATTTAAAGGCTAAAGCTACATGAAGCAAGCTAAAAACATTGTGTAAAAGCAACAGAATACATAAATAAAAGACATCACAGTCACAATAAAAAGAATTAAAAATAAAAGTAAGATTAGACTAAAATTCATAAAAAGGCAAGTTGATAAAAGTGTGTTTTAAGAAGTGATTTAAAAGATGTTAAATCACTTCCTAGTCCGTCCGCTTCTCCAAAGCTCAGGATGCTCTGTTCCACCTCTCGCCGTCATTTATCTTATTTTATTTTTCAAGTAAACGGCTCCTTTTCCCTTTTGTTCAGTAGATATGTTCGGATATCCGGTACAGTGGAGGTGCGTGGAGTTTAAAAACACAGTGGAGCGCTTCCTGTATCACCACATGACGTCTCAAGGTGGAACAGAGTGTTTAGAGGTCCTAAATACGCAGAACGTGTGTGTTAAACATGTGTGAGCGAAACAAAACACAACTCCAGGAATGTTTTTGACGAGGAAACAATAAGACGACACAGAGCAGAAAAGAGCACGGGCCCTTTAAGGAGCCGACCGCAAAATCTGCACCGACTGTTTGACATGAGCAAAAAAACAGTTGTGATTTATGAGCTAATTGTTGGTCGAGAAGCATTTGAGAGAAAAACTAAAACATGAATCATAATGTTGGAGGAGCTGAGTGCAGCCTCGGCTCTGACGGTTTTCACGAAGAAACTGCAACCAAAACTGAACCTGTGTCACCAGAGCCTTAACCTGCAGAGAGAGACTGAACCAGGACTGAGCCAGGACTGAACCAGGTCTGAAACAAAGACTGAACCAGGACTGAACCAGGACTGAGCCAGGACTGAACCGGGTCTGAACCAGGACTGAACCGGGACTGAACCAGGACTGAACCGGGACTGAACCGGGTCTGAGCCGGGACTGAACCAGGACTGAACCGGGTCTAAAACAGGACTGAACCAGGACTGAAACAGGACTGAACCGGGACTGAACCAGGACTGAACCGGGTCTGAACCAGGACTGAACCAGGACTGAACCGGGACTGAACCAGGTCTGAACGGGGACTGAACCGGGACTGAGCCGGGACTGAACCGGGACTGAACCGGGTCTGAACCAGGTCTGAACCGGGACTGAGCCGGGACTGAACCGAGTCTGAGCCGGGACTGAACCAGGACTGAACCGGGTCTAAAACAGGACTGAACCAGGACTGAAACAGGACTGAACCGGGACTGAACCAGGACTGAACCGGGACTGAACCAGGACTGAACCGGGACTGAACCGGGTCTGAACCAGGACTGAACCAGGTCTGAACAAAGACTGAACCAGGACTGAACCAGGACTGAGCCAGGACTGAACCGGGTCTGAGCCGGGACTGAACCAGGACTGAACCGGGTCTAAAACAGGACTGAACCAGGACTGAAACAGGACTGAACCGGGACTGAACCAGGACTGAACCAGGACTGAACCGGGTCTGAACCAGGACTGAACCGGGACTGAACCAGGACTGAACCGGGACTGAACCAGGTCTGAACGGGGACTGAACCGGGACTGAGCCGGGACTGAACCGGGACTGAGCCGGGACTGAACCGAGTCTGAGCCGGGACTGAACCGGGACTGAACCGGGTCTGAACCAGGTCTGAACCGGGACTGAGCCGGGACTGAACCGAGTCTGAGCCGGGACTGAACCAGGACTGAACCGGGTCTAAAACAGGACTGAACCAGGACTGAAACAGGACTGAACCGGGACTGAACCAGGACTGAACCAGGACTGAACCGGGTCTAAAACAGGACTGAACCAGGACTGAAACAGGACTGAACAAAGACTGAACCAGGACTGAACCAGGACTGAGCCAGGACTGAACCGGGTCTGAACCGGGACTGAACCGGGACTGAACCGGGAATGAGCCGGGACTGAACCGGGACTGAGCCGGGACTGAACCGGGACTGAACCGGGACTGAACCAGGACTGAACCAGGACTGAACCAGGACTGAACAAAGACTGAACCAGGACTGAACCAGGTCTGAACCAGCGCTGAACCAGGTCTGAAACAGGACTGAAACAGGTCTACACCAGGTCTGAACAAAGACTGAACCAGGACTGAACCAGGTCTGAACCAGGTCTACAGCAGGTCTGAACAAAGACTGAACCAGGTCTGAACCAGGGCTGAACCAGGTCTACACCAGGTCTGAACAAAGACTGAACCAGGACTGAACCAGAGCTCATCTATACAAGAATACACAAAAATGACCCATCAAAAGAACCTGGGAAACATTTATAAAGTAATATTTTGTTCTTATACTTGTACTTATATGTTTGTATAACTGTATGGAGCCAGATGGATTGAAAAAAGCTACTACACTCACATCTTAACCTGCAGATACAGACACATCCAAGTTTGTCTCACTCTCAGTTTATGAACAGGCCTCATGTGAAGCTCAGAACCTCCAGAATTCCTCCCTGAGCTGCACAGGCTGCACTAGCACTGACACATGACTGGCTGCAGGTGCTGGAGTCGTCCAGATAGGAATGTTATTCAGCGCTACATCATCTCCACACCTTGTTTATTTAGAGTTCTGATGCTTGTGACAGGCTACGTTTAGAAAATAACTAGAGCATTCAGTAAAAAGAAACAACTGGTGATCTGCTGAGAAAAAAAACAGTACCGGTGTTTAAAGTTCCACCTTGTGATGTCATGCGGTGATACAGGAAGTGCTCCACTGCGGTTTTAAACTCCACACACCTTCACTAGAATCGTTCGGATAATTTCAGCCCTGGAATTGCCGATCGCTACTGAACTAAAGGTAAAAGGAGCTGTTCACTTGAAAAGTACTGAGGTGGAGATGTGGAGGGATTAATAAACCAGTGTTACTCAAACATGTGTGAATGAAACAGAACACAACTCCAGGTCTGTTTTTGAGGAGATAACAGCTTTAGAACAAGGTTTAAAGCTCACAAGAATTCATTTAGTGTAATATAGGACCTTTTAAATCATTTTGAATTTTCTGTGTCACTCCAGACCCTTCTGCATCTATAGGTGTATAAGAGAATACAAAATATACTGTTTCATGATTATAGTATAACACTGTACTTATTTATTTATAGGTTTCTATCTGTACTCAAAGGCTCGTCCTCTTTCTCTGGAGGAAAAAGGTTGGAGACCCCTGTTGTACTACTTATACTTGGTAATTGTTCATCATTAAAGCACTTTTCCGACAATAAACACGTAACTTCACTTTAGCCTCAGCAGCTTGACTCCTTAGTCCTGCGCTCTAACCCTATTACCAGGCTTTACACCCGCCCACTAACCCTCTCCACCCCCTCCTTTAACTAAGAATACTGCTGTAACAATATAACTAATAAGAATAATAACCTACCTGGAAAAAATAAAAAATAAAATAAAGGCTGCATACATAAAATAAAAAAAATAAAAAATACATAAAATAAAGTAAAACATATTAAAAACTGTAGAGAATCATACTATGGCACTGAAAATAAAATAAATAAATTATAAAACGGCAAAATTAAACAATGCAAGCATGTTAACACGATATAAATAAGTGTATACATTAAAAGATGCGCTGTGTAACTATGTTATTGTTCAGCCTGAAATGCGACACGGTAGAGCTTTAAACTCGCATTTATTCAACCACAGGGGTGTTTATTACTCTAAAAAGACCTTGGAAAAACTGTGAGGGGGGTTCACCTGTCAGGCCCGTAGCCAGGGGGGGGGTCGAGGGGGTCGGACAACCCCTGAGACTGGGGTCCCCTTTTTCCAAAAATATTTTTTTTAAAATAGTGCTGAGTGCTGTAAATGCGATATACTGTAAACCATTTCTAAAATGCTAATAAAGATTTGTTTCATATTTAATAAATTCCAGTTCTTATAAGCAAATAACTTTATATAATTGGTTGTATTTTTATAATAATTTAACAATATATGCATAATTACAATAGATAATGTAATAGATAACAAGTGAAGTAAATGAATATTAACCAAAACAAACAAATAATTGAGTCTTCATAAATAAAAATACACAAGTTTAGTACTGAAAGTCTGGAATAAACCTTTTTACTTATAGTACAATCACTGGGTCGCAAAGGCACCCGTATAAAAAGGTCACTTTTGGCTTAAAAAACGACCCACCCCCCTTGGAAGTCTGGCTACGGGCCTGCCTGTCCACAGATCTGACCTGTAACTTGGTCTGTTGGCATTAACCGATTATCCTCATAAAGAAAGTTAAGTTTAATGCCATAATGTGGAACATTATGTTCTCTAACAAAGCAATAACAACCCACTCTATGGAAACAAGCAGGTTGCAAAGTGAACATAAGTAAAATATAAACATAGCAGTGAATTTCGTCAGGCATAAAAAAAAGACACAAAAATAAATATGTAAAATAACAATAATAATAATAATAATAATAATAATAATAATAATAATAATAATAATAATAAATTAGTCAAATTAAATAAAGAATGCAAGTTAAAGGGCTCATATTACATTATTTTCTCAGTAAAATAAAAGGATTTTGTCAGGCATAAACAAAAAAAATTAAAAAAAAATGAATAAAAGACACAAAAAATTTATTATTATTATTATTATTATTATTATTAATAATAATAATAATAATAATAATAATAATAATAATAGTAATAATAATAATAATAATAATAATAACAATAATAATAATAATAATAATAATAATAATACATCTGCCAAATTAAATAAAGTATCCACGTTAAAGGGCTCACATTACATTATTTTCTCATCTATGTTATAATGTAGTTTCCTCATCATTTCAGTTCAACCCCTACGACACAAAAGGAGCTGTTCCCTTGAAAACCACCGACATCACAAGGTGGAACAGAGCATTTTGAGCTTCGGAGCGAGGATTATGCAGACGTGTGAATGAAACAAAAAACGCAACTCCAGCTATGTTTTTGCAGAGGTAACAGCGTTAAAACATGGCTGAAGTTGACACACAATTGTGCAAAATTTTCTGAAAACAATAGATTCCCTTTAAATAAATACAGAAATACAGATATAAACATTGCAGAGGGGGAAAAAGGCATAAAAAAAAACACAAAATACTCCAATACAGTCTCCTCCAGAGCCTCTCTCTCCCTGTGATCTCCTTTCGCTGCTTTAGAATGCGCAACATGTCCGGACTGCAGCTCCCCCACTCAACACTTCTCTAATTCTTTTAAAGCACCTCTAAGACCCGTCCGTTACTACCCCCTGCCCCCTACCCTCCTGCCCCCTGCCCCTTAAACCCTCTGGCTCACTGCCCCACTTCTGCAGGTGGATTAGCAGGACGGTCTGGGACTCTTGGCAGCGCCGTCTCCACCGGTAAGGCACATGGTGGGGATTCCAGATCTGGAGAGTGATTCCAAGTGCTGCCGTGTTTGTCCGGACAGACGTGGAGATGTGGGAGGCGGGTTCCTACCTTCTCCGGGCGCTCTGAAGTGGGAGATAAGGAGATAAGTCCAGAGTGTGTCCGTGCGGAGAGAGCGGAGGGGAGTCAAAGCGCCCTTTATGCAGCTCGGAGGAGCGTGTGGGGCCGTCGGAGAGAGGCAGAGCGACGCCGGCTGCAAACCCCGCCTCCTCCTCGCTCTCCCTCTCTCACCTCTAGTCTCTCGCTCACCTCTTTCGGCTCCATCTCTCCCTTCCTCCCTCCCTCTTTCCTCTGGTGTGTGTGTGTGTGTGTGTGTGAGGAAAGTGCAAGCTTCACTTATGTTTCTTTTTACGGGAAACGCTGGACAATAAAGATCTGATTATGATCAAACCCCTGCTCTTATTTTTTACGTTAAAAGTGACAGGAGACTAACTAGTTAATTGAATGTTCATTTCCTCGTGAGCCAGAGTGTTGGAGATGTGCGGAGACGCTTTATTTTTTCTTAATTTTCCATCCAGTCCTTGTATTTGCAGAGGTTGCTGGTGCTAGGCTAGTGCATGAGGCAAAACTATTAGAACTCCAGACTGTCCATGTGAATGTCTGTGTCGATAGAATAATGTTAGAAGCAAAACGAACCGTGTATTTGGAGGATTTCGTTTATTTGATTTATTTGAGAGCGACAACGTACAGGAGCATTAATCACAAAAATGAAAAGATGCTTTGTACCGGACTTGAGCTCTCAGAACTGATTTCCTTCTGCAGCCCATGAAACAAACAACATTACAGACACTTTTTGTAACAAGTAAAGGCAACAAAGAAGAAGGGTGAAATAAATTTAAGGCATCAAACACTGCAAATGAATATTTACAGTGTCGCTGATACATTTTATCACTTAATAATAATTCAAACTTGTTTCCCGATACCTCCCCTGTCCCCTTCTCATGTCTAGTCTGACTTTAATGCTATGCTAAGCTATGTTGTCAAGCTAGAACAGTTATTCACTGTCTGCACTTGTAAATAGTTCCTGTAGTTCATGTAAAATGTCTGAAAAATGAAAAGAAACAAAACAAAGAAAAGCTCATTCTGTTTTAGATTAGAAGAGGAGGGTGAGATTAAATACATTCTCTTCTTCCCACTCCTTTTTGGGGAAATATTTTGTTGTTTTTGTTATTTCTATCATGATTTCTCTAATGTTATGTTCCATTGTAAAAGAATGTTAACTTCTTAATTGCCCAAAATAAAATAATTTTTTTTTAAAAAGCTGACATATCTGCACTCTTAGATTTTTTTTTTAATCTTTGCACAAATTTAGCTCATTTGGAAGTTTGTTCCATTCTGATTGTTTTATCCCCTGAAGACCTAAAGGAAATTTTAGTACATTTCTCGCCTGGATTTTGTTTTTAATTGTGCTTTTAAAACTGCCCCTTTTACCCCTATAATGAAGTGTTATACCTCTTTTTGTTCAGTCCAACCTGTTATTTCACAATCTGCTGCTGTAGTTGTGTCATGAGGCTGTGATAAAAGCTACAGGACCAGAAATAGAGATGAAAAAAAAAAAGCAGAAAATAAAATTCTCACTCTTTTATACAAAACACACAACAAACATGTATAAACAACTTTTTGGACATTGAAAATGCTTAATTTAGGGCCTTAGCTACAAAAATGCAAAATATCAAGTCTGTAAGTAAATAAAAAATTTCCTTATTGTCCTAAAAAAAAAAAAAAAAAGTGTAATCGCTCCATTACTTTCCTGGTGTCAGTCATGGAAACAGCTCCTGTCAGGTCCAGGGCCAAAGCCACAGCACTTCTGCATTTCCAGGGTGTTTATTACATTTGTATTTGTTCATTTTGAGTGAAATAAACCTTTCAAATAACAATAGAAAGGGATGCGCAATTACACACACCAAGATGCACAATTTGCCATTTATGTGAGAATTAACTCCACTTAGAGCGACTTTTTCACACGTTATAAACACACACAGTCAGAGGAGTCGACCATCTTGACTCACTTCACTCTTTGGCAAAGTTTTGGCCAATCAAAATGGACGGAGCGCATGAGTTTGGGGAAAACAAAGTTCCTGTTGGACACTCGTTTTGCTCACGTCATCACACAGCGTGAGTGTGACGTAGGATAAAGCCGCAGAAATGTACAGAAACCTCTATGTCTGCACTTTCAGAGGGGAAAAATAAGTTTCTATCTTTTACGGTTAGAAAGTTATGCACGGTTATAGAAAACATATCCCTCGGTATCATATACGATACCGTAGGTCTTCGAGGGTTTTAAATATATGAGAAAATAGTCCCTCAACATGCGACGATTCATGCGATGCGAGGTTGGTTTTATTTCAAACATTATTCTTTCGACACAGACATTTACATCGATCGTCTGGCATTATAATAGATTTCCCTCGGGTGCACTGTGGACCAAACACAAGGACCGGATGGAATATTTAAAAAAGTGTCTCCACACGTCTCCAACACTCTGGCTCACGAGGAAACGAGGCCCCATGTCCAAAATTCCGAACTGTCCCTTTAACGTCAGTCTGGGGCATTGGCACCTGCGACTGTCATGATGGTGCTTCCATCTGAGCTGCTTGAACTGTTGCACGAGGAGCTCTGTTGCAAAGAGGATAAAAGCAGAGACGTGGTGCGGCACACATGCTGTGTATACATGCTGTGTATACATGCTGTGTATACATGCTGTGTATACATGCTGTGCACAGACGGTTCGTACAAAAGAACAGAATTCCCATGAACCCTGAGGCAGCCCCTAGGACCTCCCTCACATCACTGACATGGGAACATTAAATAAGATTCAGGCCAGTACATTCAGTGGAGAAATAAACATGTACAGTACAATATGTAAGTCGATTTTTGTTCTTTTTAATCAGGATTCTGTTCAGAGTTTTGAATCAGATCCAGGATTTTTCTTTTGTTTTTAATTTGAGAGAAGTCTGAACTGCTAAACTAATGCAAGAATCCAAAGCATTTCAGAACAAATAGTCGCTTGGCTCTCTGCTGATATGTGCATCCGTCTGAAATGGCACATGATCAGTGCGGGGCGGCTCTGGCTGAAAGTGATCAGAATCAATGAGCAGAGCGTCCAAACAAAGACTTCATGTTGTTTGGTCAAAGAGTCACAGCAGTGTAAAAGGCGAGAAATCAAACTTTTGTGAAATCCTGTTGAGAGAAAAGCACAGACATCTTCCCTGTCCACAAATGCACACAGCACTTCCTGAAGGCTGACCACGCCTACAGGAAGTAAGAACAGCTGATATACGACATGTTACGACCAGCACCAGGGACAGTTCTGAAGACGGCAGCAGACGAAACATGTCAACAATAGGGCTGTGTTGAAAAACAAACAAAAGATTTTCCAGTTCTGAATCGATTTGAATATTAATTCCTCAAGATCGATTCGTACATCCAAAGATCCATTTAATTTTACATTTTACATTTTCTCCCGGTGAATTTTAACCCCACTCGTCGCGTCGTTAAATTCGCACCATATCAAATGACGATATCAAAACAATGAACGTGGCGTCGGACACTGGTGGCAACGTGAGCCAAGTCCCGGGTTTGACGAAGCCAGAAACACTCAGAGCTCCATCTGGCGCCATTTCGGGTTCAGAAACGATAAAGACAAGGATGCGCTTGACAGAAGCAAAGCGATTTGAAAGCCAAATGGAGGTGAAGTACGCCGGAAATACAAGCAACCTCAGGAACCACTTGGAACAGCTCAGGTAACAGCTCAAAAATGGTTCTAATAACACTAACCCGAATCGAGATTGGATCGAATCGTGATAATTGATTCTGAATCTTGAGAATTTGAATCGATACCCAGCCCTATTCAACAAGGTAAAAACTCTTTACTGTATTGTAAGAACCCAAGTTAAAAACCCATTACATTTGCTATAAATCCTGTGACTCCAGTGTACCAAACGGGCCATGTACACCTGGAGCTGTTTAGTTTATTTGGGCTTTTTTACTTGCATACATTAGCAAGAGGCACTCAGAGCCCTAAAGGAGTAAAACTGAAGCACTTGCAGATTAGCACCTGCTCCACACCGAGCCGTGATGTGAGTGTGCAAAGTCTATGTACATGTGAGCGCCTCCAGACACAGGCCCCTGCTCACACACACACCTGAACGCTGTTCCACATGTGTGCACCGAGGGGAGCGCCGCCTGCAGGCCAAACCCAGGGACAACAGGCTCCACACTAAGCAGGTTCTGTACGCTCCGGTCAGCACTGGGACACAGCAGCTACACTCCTGTTGACACGAGCGTTTGTCCTGCTTTGGTCGTGTTTTACATTTAGGCTGTACCTGTTTTTGCCGTTTTAAAACATAGAAAAACAGAACAACAATGTGCAATGGTTCAAAGTTATTCCTCATTTCCTCAATTATTCAAAAAAAAATGAACAAAATTTACTTCCTTTTCCTTGTACAAAAAAAAGAGGATGGGGTTAACTGCAAACACATATATTGAGAGCAGCATGTTGCCTTTTTTGTGTTTGGAAAATGCTATTTTCACCGTGTATTAACATGGCGCTCTACGTCTCCCCTCCCATTGCTCTCTACACTAAGTCACTCCCCCTTCAGAGCACTATCCCAACACAATCAGCATGCATCCCGCAACTACTGCACATCACATCAGGTTTGTCAAGTTATTATGTACTATATTGTTTTGTTTTGTATCATGTTTTTTGTATATTTATTCACTATACACACATGGACATACTGGTATTATCACAAAGACAGACACAAATGTGGAAAAGATTTACTTTTAATTAAGGAAATATGAGAACTGTATGGTACACGTTAGGGTTGGGAGGTAATACGGTATCCCGCTGTAAGTAGCAACGGTATCAGTTTCATTAGCGTCATTAAAAAATCTGCATAAGGACCTAAAACCACAGCAGGACTTTCTCCCCTCTGCTCTCTCTCCTCTTCAAACGTCGTTACACTCAGAGATTTCCATCCACACGCAGCGAGGAAGGAGAAACAAACCCGACTGACGCTTCGTGTGTGAAGTTGAGCAGAAAAGTTTGTGATGGAGACGTTTTACTGAACACCGAGAGTCAAGAGAAGAAAGGAAAAAGAAGAGGAGAAAGTTCCCGCTTGAGGGCGAAGTCAGACTTTCACAGAGGAGACGGTAAAGCTCGATTTATGGTTCTGCATCAAAACGTGTTTGCGTCGACGTGCACCCCCTACGCACAGCATCCGCGT
The DNA here is from genome assembly GCA_034769755.1 of Odontamblyopus lacepedii. Lineage (NCBI taxonomy): Eukaryota > Metazoa > Chordata > Actinopteri > Gobiiformes > Gobiidae > Odontamblyopus > Odontamblyopus lacepedii. Next base: position 34,173,329 of record CM068359.1, read on the forward strand.
CAACCGCCGTGCATAAGGGCTGTGACTGGTCCTCTCCACCGCTCTACATTTCCGGCGCTCCGATCATTATAGACTTTGAGTAATAATGTGTTTAATGCAGCTTCGGCACATTTGTTTACGTTTTACAGAAACAAAACTTATAACCGCATGGCTCATTTGCATACAGTATAAGCGCTGATAAAAACAGCTCGTGCTCTGATGCTGATGCGATCGAACGCGTTGCAAAGTTTGGTTTGGTCAGAACTTGTGCCTCATCTTCAAATATAAAGCTGCGACTCTGTTTCTGAATGGTTTAAGTGCAGCTACAAAATAATTCTTAATTAGTCGCGGTAATACCGTATACTCCGGAAAAATGCTGGGAAGGTTTAACGGGATCAAAATTTGGATACCGCCCAACCCTAGTACTCATCACAGTTTAAGAAGTCCAACTATATAAACCAAGCTTATGTAGATTTGTCTTCATTTTTTGCCATTTCACATGTAAAAGCTCTTTGTTTCCACACAAACACATGCATGAACTTTAAAGTGTATAGAGTTTAAAAATACAGTGGACCGCAATCTGTATTACCACATGACAGTGATTGTTTCCTGTTTGAGGAAAGAACTCAGCCTAAATATGGAGGGTTTTGTGAGTTAAGGTGTGTTTGTGAAGAGGAAACATTATGACATAGATCAGAAAATGTGGGCGTAATATGGCCCCTTTAGTCGGCTGGTTTATTCACGTCTTAGTTTCAGACCTGAGTAATATTTCTTCACATAAACCACATGGTAAAACTTCAATACAAATAGAAATTGACCCTTGACTGGACGCTGAGAAGTGTAAGTCACATATAATGAATTCTACAAAAGAGCCGTGCACGTCTTTATGATTCATCTTCCTGGATTCAAGTCCTCTCCGGTTTTCTTTCATTTAAACAAAAGCCGAGTCTACTTCAAAGGCACATACTCCCTGTGCTCTAATGAATAGTGATATGAAACATTCCTTTCACAGGAGTTCTGCTTCTGTTCCACGTATGGTGTGGCATGGTGGGAAAAGCGCCTTGTGGAGGTCTTGGGTTTGATTCTAAGACAGCATGGGGCTTGGAGTTTGTATGTTTACCTAAAGCAGTGCTGCTCAATTATTTTCTGTCATGTCCCACCATAGGAAGAAGAAAACATTTCCTCCACTCCCCCACAAATCACACCCTCGCCTTCAGTAGCCGACATACAAGAGCAAACGTTTTAGTCACGTCTAAGGATTGGCATGATTAGGCAACTCGTCAATAATTGACTGTTAAGAATTTCGTCAATCACGTTCATTTTTAATCGACAAACTGAATGTAGGTTGCTGTAAGGAGTCGAGGCTGCGTCTCACAGCGTTAACACTGGAGATATGGCCCCACAGTCCCATGTCACGGCTCTGGCACCTTGGAGAGCTCTAAATCCCTCAGTGAGTGCGTTTACCTGCACATCAGTATCCCGGGTATGATCAGGTTTTTTGGAGTATCCTGGTTGCGTCATGGTGCACGTTGTGATGGGAATTTCTTACTTTGTTAAGCTAAAGCGTGTATTTTATGGGTTTAGAGAACTGCTAAAGCATCTCTGTGTCCCTGTTCACATGCAGTGGTGTGGCTTGTTGTTTCTGGGCTATTTCAAAGCAGGTCACTCCGCTCTGTCTTAATCCATCATTATTAAAACAACAAAAATTAGTTGTTCTATTCATTCTCATCATTTAGAATTATTGGTACCCTTGGGTTCAATCTCATCGATGCCCCAGTTGACCCAGACAAATAGTCGCCTTTTGAGAATTGTTTAGATCAAACCTATCGTATGTTTTACCTCATGTTGATTTTATGATGTTTGTCATCTGTATAAGAAGGATGTTTTTGTTTTGCCGTTCAGATTAGGGAGACAGACCTCATGTGAGGGACAGAAGGTTTTGTTTCATTATTGCTCAGTAATTGTGTGCACAATTGCTTAAATAAATCCAGACTCTTTGATTTAAAACAACTTTTCTCCAGTTTTATTCTTCTCAGGTTTAGAAATCCACAACACGTGTACACACAGTACCCCAGTTATTCCAATAGTTGAGTGTGCATGGGCCCAAAAGTCAAACTCTTTTCAGTCTTTTCATCACAACAGAAGCCAAAATAAATAAACTGATCAGCATAAATAAAGTGAAATGCCTGTTAAATAAAGAGCTGCTCTAAACCTGCACACGTACAATCTGCACACGTCTGATCTCTGAAAACATGAACCATCTCCAACACGATATACGCACAGAACGGACTCACCATCAGCAGAACATCCCTCTGTCACAGGGAGAACACTCATATTCCACTGCGCCGTGTCCTTTAGTCCGACAGAAGCTGACCGGGAAAGGAAAGAGCTGCTTTTTTCCAGCGTTTACAGTTTACGCAAATGAGCCATGAGGCAGTGTAACATTAAACAGTTCTACTTTACATTTATTCAATTCCAGGTGGATTTAAAGCTCAAAAATACCTAGAAAAACAGACATTCTGACTGTGAGCAGGTTGCCTCTCCACAGATCTGACCTGTAACTTGGTCTGATTTGGTCTCCATGAGGATAGAAAGGTTTAATGGAGAGAAACGTTACACAATGCACCTTTAAATCAAACCAGAACTGTGATTTTGCCCAGCCTAAGGTCACATTTGTATCGCATTTTTCTACTTCCCCTTGGCTCTAAAACAGCTTGACATCAGGCAGTCACCCATTCACGCACACGTTCACACATCGCTGTACATGTCTTGCCCAAGGACACAAAAGAAAGCACAGATGGGAGCGGAACAACAAGCCTCCAGGTTAGCGGGCAGTGCTCGACCAAGTCAACTGACTGAAGCAGAAGCTGAATCAGATCTGCAGTTTTTTAGCGCCATTTTCTGTTATAATGTCGTTTCCTCGTCACAAACAGACCTGGAGTTGTGTTTTTGCTTCATTTGCACACGTTTAACACACAAATCCTGCATATTTAGGCTGAGTTCTTGTCTCAAACCACTCTGTTCCACTTTGTGATGTCATTTGGTAACACAGGAAGTCCTCCACTATGTTTTTAAACTCTATAAACCTTCACTAGATTCATGAGAATTGTCAATCTCGATGGAACTAAATGGTAAAAGGAGCTGTTCACTTGAAAATTACGGACAATCACGACATCACAAGGTGGAACGGAGCATTCTGTGCTTTGGAGATGCAGACAGACGAAGCATAAAGCGTTACTCAAACGTGTGAATGAAACAAAACACAATTTCAGGTATGTTTTGAGGAGGTAACAACATTATAACATGACTTAAAGCTCATGAGAGTCAGTTTAGTGTCAGCATCTTTGAAGTAGAGCCCTGCAGGACCTGATGCAAAACAGTGCAGCGGGTGGGATGATAGACTACAGTCCACAAATTATTAATGCATACCTATCATAGAGAATTTGTGCAGAATATTTTATTTGGCATTAATAAAAACACTTTAATCAGCCTAAACATGCGGATGTGGTCTAATCTCACGCACATTTTAGACAATTCCTTTTCGCTTCTCCGTGTTTGATGGAGCTTCGAAGACATGGCAGAAGAACAAAGCACCTCTAGTGACAAAAAAATCACGAAACCTGACGAAGAAATCAAGACCTTTTCAAGAGATTGCGGGATTTGCAGGCATAAAAACGCTGGCAATTACTGCTCAATTAAAAACAAAAAAAACAAAAAAAAACCAATGAGACTGTAAAATATAATTATATAATTCATTTTACAAAGCATTTTCTCTGGTAATAGCCCAACAAATACAGAAACTACTGCTAGGGTCACATTTTTGTCCAATCAGGGACATTGTTACGAAGAATCATGGGAAATCAACTGCCTCACACTATGGTTGTGCCTGAGAACTGTTACATCAATCAAAATATGAAGTAGGAGTAAAAGTATGCTGCTCGAAAAATACTCTGAAAAGTACATAACTGAGTCTCCACTTCTGAATGCAACTCTGCAATGTACTACATAAATTCTCGTGGCCGTCAGCGGTCACACGAGGTAGAAGCAGCACTAAGCACAGAACCGTGCGAGAGGAATGAGCCGGTGTTGTTGCCAGAGGCGAGAACACAAATCAGCGGAATAGCAGCTCCCCTTTCTAAACACGCTGGCAGCACCGGGGCTTTTACACTGGAGTTTAGCACTCTGGCCTGCTTTATGGAGTGTTCAAGCTGACATTTTGCAGTCTCCCACTAAACTAACCAGACGTGCAATATCACTTAAAGCAGATAGAGCTGGAACCTGGAAGAAAGTCATGACGAGAACATGGTGGAGAGCAGAAGTAGGCCAAATGGTAGTCAGTAGATGAAGAAAAGGGCTACTACATACTACATTTGAGATAACAAAATATTAAAGAAGATGGATAGCTGCTGTGGTGAGTAGCAGTTTTGGTTTTATTTGCATTTATGCCAAAATGTCTACATGAAAACATAAGAAAATAGAAGTGGAAGTGAAAGTGAAAATGGGGGTAGACGGGCAAATGACGCTGTGAAAATAAGAGATTAAAAACCTGCATGAATCACTCCAAATACAACTTCAGAGGGTAAATGAGAAGGAAACTATAACGTGGTTAAAGCTCTGAGCAGTGGGTTTTACAGAATAGTTCTGCTGTACAGATTTATCGTTTAGTCCTGGTGCACTCAAGCAGCAATAAATTAAGCAATAAATGTATAAATCATAAAACGTCTTTGCCGAAACAAACAAATAAAAAGATGATTACTAGAAAACGGCTGCGTGATTCCATGGAAATAGAAAATTAAAACCACACTGCGGAACATTCTCCATGAAGATAGATTTTATGTTATACTGAGGGGCGTTATAGCCAAAGAAACAACATTTCCATGGAAACCAGCAGGAGGAGGCTGAGAGTCAGGTTAGTGGAGATTAGGGTTGGGCGGTATCCAAATTTTGATACCGTTAAACCTTCTCAGCATTTTACAGTATTCGGTTTTACTGTGACTAATTAAGAATCTTGTAGCTTCCACTTAAACCTTTCAGAAACAGAAAAGCAGCTTTATATTTGAAGATGAGGCACAAGTTCTGACCAAACCAAACTTTGCAACGCGTTCAATCGCATCAGCATCAGAGCACGAGCTGTATCAGCGCTTATACTGTATGCAAATGAGCCGTGCGGTTTTACGTTTCGTTTCTGTAAAATGTAAACAAATGTGCACAAAGCTGCATTAAACACATTATTACTCAGAGTCTATAATGAGCAGAGCAGTGGAAATGTAGAGCGGTGGTCGAGAGGACAAATCACAGCCCTTATCGTCTGCGTCGCTTTTTCCTGCTGTCCGGGTCGTTTTGACACGTAGTTAGAAAGTTTTGGAGGTGCGCGGCGGTCGACGCAAACACATTTTGATGCAGAACCATAAATTGGGCTTTACCGTCTCCTCCGTGAAAGTCTGACTTCGCCCTCGGGAACTTTCTCCTCTTCAGCGCCTCGTCCCCTCTCGACTCTCGGCGTTCAATAAAACGTCTCCATCACAAACTTTTCTGCTCAACGTCCCACACGAAGCGTCAGTCGGGTTTTTTTCTTCTTCCTCGCTGCGTGTGGACGGAAATCTCTGTGTCTGAAGAGGAGCGAGAGCGGAGGGGAGAAAGTCCACGCTGTGGTTTTAGGTCCTTATGCAGATTTTTTAATGGTAATGAAAGTGATACCCTTGCTACTTTTTGATACTGTATTACCGCCCAACCCTAGTGGAGATACAAACCCACTCACAGTAAGGACAAAGTTTGCCTTTATTTTTTCCAGTGCTTATAATTTATAATACTTATACTTAATAATACATAGATATACTTATAATTTGGTCTTTTTCTTTTGGCCTCGTGCACTGTGCTTTTTGGATGCTTTACACTCCATTATTCATTCACAAAACAAAACGCCTGAAAAGTTGCTCTGGGACACTCTGAGGAAAGTGAAGGGCAGAGCCTTCACCGAGTGGATGAAGAGTCCTGAGATAAATACTGGTCTAAGCGGGAATCAATCCTCTGAGCGTAAGAGCTGGTGAACAAGTTCTTTAACCACTGAGCCTGTCACCCCAGTACAAGTATCACTGTCAGTATTTTATTTGTGCTTAAAGAGACATTAAAAAGACGATTAGGCTTATGAGTATTCATGTTTCTGGAGCGTTCCTGTAGTTCTTGAGTCACAACCAAGACTACCCCAAAGAGAAGCACTTGTGAATGCAGAAAACATTAGCGGCTCAGTTTGTCATCTCAGTGCGTGTCATCTGAATAATGAACCGTCTTTAGTTTGATCTACGAAGTCAAGGAGAACAAGGAGTGCATTTTCAAGCTTTCTATCATGTTAAATGTTTAGCTCATCGGAAAGAGTCATATTTTAGATGTCATCCATGCATGTTTCAGTCACTTAAATCTCTCCCGGGCCCTATTCAAACCCTTCTTGTGGTTAGCTGTAAGATTCTGTCCACAAGCCTATGTCGCCCCTGCTCCCACACTGCAATAATACATAAATATACAAACACATGATGGAAAACTGAACACATTAACCTCACAAAAGGAGAGAAACGGGAGGGGCAAAGCATTAAAAGCAAAAGTGAGACCTCGAAAACATGTTCTTTATATAGCTTTGTCAAACTATAAAAGGTACCGTGGCGCTCTAAATATGTCATGTGTGAGCAGTTAATACCCCACTGACGAGTAATACCCCCCGTTTGATTAAAAAGGTTAATGTAGTACAGTCTGCGTAACTGAGTAGCCTCCACACCTCCTACATCATGCAACAATCTCATTACTGTTCCCTGGGAGGAGAGGAACAATGGACGGCTGGAATACAGATAGAAGCATTAGGGTTGCCAGTCCCCTCCTCTCGTCGACACGCTGTAATCGAAAGTGTGCGGCCGCCTATAGTCTGTGACAGTCCAATCTGGCGCCCATCACACTGATCGCCGACAGCACAAAATCTCCTTTAAGTGGAATGTTGTGACCCTGAGCGGTAATAAAGAGACTCCCATTCAGCTCAAGTGCACTAGACCAGAGCACTACGGAGGAGGCGAACGGGCAGGAACGTGTCGACCAGCGTCGCTGCTACTGATATTGTTCTCCACAGAGGTGTTTCTGTGTAAACTCGGATGTTACTGTGTCCTTTAAAGCGGACCTGTGCTGCAGAAGCCACTCTTTAAAACCAAACTGTCAGCCATGGTGGAGTTGTTTCCTCTTCTCATTTATCCTCTCGAAGTTGTGTTTGGGGTGATTTGTGCATGTTTGAGTCATCTTCAATCACTCATTTTAAAGACGTCTTTTTCCCGATCATCCAGTGGTATAATTTTTGGGGAGGGCGCATAGGCCAAAATTGTAAATATATGTATTATATATAGGCTATATCATGTTATAACAAATGCCAGAAACAGTCATTTTGGTCGCTATTGGCTGAACTTTATCGAAACCACAACGCGCAGCCAAGCCAAGTTTACGCAGCAGCACAACCTGATCCAACACTCGCAACCAGCCCCAACAACGTCAGGAAAATGCAGCAAAAATATGAGGCTATGGTCACACACAACAGAACATCAGAGCGGCTCCATTTCTTATTCATTTAGACACTATTTACCTATTAGCACTGTAACACTGTTTACCTGTGAGGCTCCAGATTTGCCCCAAACTAACGAAAACAAGCCTCTTACCTTCTCCAGGGGACTGATGCAGAGTGTGTCCTCTGTCCGCTGTCCTGTCTTGTCTCCAATATGTCCCGGTCCAGTCAAGTCCGTGACACAAGGTCCTGAAGCCGAGTGCACGAGCTGGTTCTAAAACTAGTTTTAATCCCACTTAAAGTTAAGCTATGATAAAAATATGTCTATGGAGATACATATTCAGGATTCAGATGTGTCACGTTGTCGTTTTGGCACAAATGAAAAAACTCCACTGCTCATTAGTGTGACGTGCAGCTATCTAGTGGTTTACGGCGACATCGGCTCCCATTGGCACTGCAGTTTTCAAACACAGTAGTCAGCGCACTTGTTTGTTTTATTAAGTTGTTTTAGATGAATATTGTGATATAAAATGTCAAAATTATAGCTTAATGATCCACTGGTGTTGTCTGTTATACCTATAGAGCACACACAAGTACAATATGTTCTCTCTAAAGTCCACTGTGTAACTTTCTTTGTTTGCAGGATCTGCTACCTCCAAACCAAACTCTAAACATTCCCAACAAGTCAAATCCTCCTTGAGACTGAAGATCTGGAGATGGGTCCCACTGCTCCTGCGGACGTGCCCCAGCTGCATTCAAGGATGGGTCAAATGCAGAAGACAAATTTCCCCACAGGGACAATAAAATCTGCCTTAACCTTGTTTCCCTGGAGATGTTCTAGTTCAGTGTTTCCCAAACTTTTTTTCTGGTGACCCACATTTTAAAAGTCACAAACTTTTGTGACCCAAATCAGTAGTTCTTATATGTTAATAAAAAAAAATAGACGTATTGAACAGTAAAGTGGATATTTTATTGTTTAATTATCTATCAACTAAACAAAATTATTTCTGAATTTCTTTTCAAGCAGGCCTATTTATATTATACACTATTATATTCTCATTTAAGTAACAAATTACACATGCTCCCTTTGCAGCATGAAATGTATTCTTTTTTTCCTTTTAAACATTCAATTGAACCAGCAATAAAGTTTAAAAAAAATAATAATAAAAGTTGTTCAGTAAAATAATCCAAACCAGCAATAATCCAAAAGCAGAACAATAATCAAATAGCAGACCTCTTGGGATATAAACTCTATTCATCTTTTCGAATGAATCAGCAGTAAGATTTAAAAAATAACAGTAATAATTATATCAACATAACTAGGCCTAACGAGATTGAATGGCCTGATTACTCAGCTAGTGAGATGGGTGGGCCTGTCTGCGCTTCTGTAACGCGTTCCAGTCCGGGGTGCAGGAGGAGAGCGCAACACGCATATCAGCAGATGCGTTCAGTCGGTTCCTGTGCTTTGTCTTTGTTTTTGTGAGCACCGAAAATCCCAGTTCACACATGTAGGTTGTGGTGAATGGGATGAGGATTGAAATGCTGGCCCCACTGAGGACAGGGTATTCCGCCGAAACCCCAATCCAAAATGACGACAAAGTCTTTGCAGATTCATGCCGCTTTTTCAGCGTGCCATCACAGCTGAGCTGCAACAATTCCGCGTAAGCTCGTTGTTGTTAAATCGATTCAAGCACGCATTTTCGGTCATGGCGACATTCAATATCCCCTGGTTGTAATTAACGTTTTTTTTTTTACTTTGCAGAAATAGGTGGTGTAGTTTTAATGTGGCAGTTGTTTTTTATTTAGGGCCTAGATACAGACATGCGGATGAGCGTGAACCATGCCAAGCGACCCAAAAAAAATCTTCTGCGACCCACGTAAGGGTCGCGACCCAGTCTTTAGGAAACAATGTTCTAGTTGACCGAAATGTTTCACAGTATGGCATTACATTGACATGTACTGTGAAACATTCCAGGCCTAAAATATTATGTTCGCAGAGACGAGTGGGAGTGGAGATCCCGACAGAATATCTACAGGTCCAGGTGAAAACACAGGAGTTTAAGAAAAGAAGGAGTAAAAGATGTGTGGGTTTTATACCATCTGTGGAATGTTCTGGGCAAAGCAATAACATCTAGTGAATCAGTTAGTTTAGAGAAATGGAGGGTGGATGGTCTGTCTCTTACTTGTCTGAAGTTATGTTAATGTATTCAATTACAGGCGTTTTTGTTGCATAAATAAACACTTAGCATGGTGGTCTCACCTCCTCGTCTCCATGGAGATAAATGGGTTTTATGCAAAAGAATCTGCATGAGTATAAATGCCTCAGAACTATCGTTGAAGAATTCTTAAAATTGTCAAGAACTCCTGAAAAAAAGCAGAGGCAGCTCCTTTTAAGGAAGAGAAGGTCATGTGACGTGAGTAACAACATTATTATGACCTTTGACCTCGTGCCTTTGTCTAGAGAATTCTGTCATAGACCAGAGGCACAAATGTTTGCTCCAAAGTTACTGTATTGGCCCGAGTCAGATTCCTCCTGTTCTGTGTGACCAGCAGACATGAGACTGGCCCCCAGGAGCCTCAGGGACCCTCTCCTGTCCTGTACCTGGTGTTTGGCTGCTTCAGGGGCCGGCTGCACTTTGTGAGACCCCCATGGATCTATAATAAGAGCTGGATAAAACTCACCCCCTCTAATGCGCAATGCATTTTTTGAGAAATCAACCTGCCCGTGTCCGGCTGACAGGGCATCCACAGCTTTCATAAAGGTCAGATTTTGTAGGGATTCTTCTGTATTTTTACAATATTAACTTAAAAAAAGGAAAAAAAACTCAAAGCACCTAAAAATCAGCTTTGTAAGAGTTATCCTAGCCCCACTCTGAGCCTGCACAAGCTCCGCTCTAGCAGCTCGTGCTCTGATTGGTCAGAACTGCATTTCTGACGTCACAGCCCAAGACGTCACAGGGTTGTGTTGGGCTGCAAACAAATGTGGAAGTAAAAATCTTTTTTGCAGTCACGCACCAATGAGCACAGGCCATTGAAAACAATAGGGCGCCATCTTGGATTCATCTTCCAGATTTTATTATAGTTCACCCCCTCTCATGTGTAGGACCCTCTTGTGTGTGGGACCACTTTTATGTGCTTCCTGTAGCACACATAGGAGGAAGGTCTTTGTCCCTCACCTCTGACCTCTCCCTTCCTCTGCACTGTAACATGAACTCTGTCATATGTGAACTGATTTTATTAACTCTTCTCTCTGTGCCTTTAAACTGTCCGTCAGGGATAAATAAAGTGAATTGAATTGGAGGTGTGACATTTTCAGGTTTTTTGGACTAATAACATCATTTAGAAAACTATACTCGTCAGCAAAAGTCTCCCAAAACTTCTCAGACCGCACCATTCACATTTTTCCTGGAATAATTTGAATTCACACTTGTTTTACCTCATAGCAGAAGTCACACTGAACCGGCACCACTTCTCCTCGTCCTCCTCGTCGTTCCTAAAGTCTGAGATGTGCTTTCATCTATCCCCCGGTGTACTGGCGTGGGGCTCATGACTCCAGGGGCTGAGGCGTTTGAGTTTGCTCGTACTTTTTCCCTCTGGCTGTTTTCCTCTGTATTTCTTGTATCTTTGGCTGCTGTCTGCCGGAGCGTCCCCAGTGCCCTTGAAAGCCTCTCTTAATCACAAACACGAGGACTTTTACGGCGCGCCAGTGAAGGCAGCACTGCACCAGCCCATGTGTGACTGTGCATGAATCAAACTCTTCGTTGTGCCGCTGGTGAAGAGTTAGAGCGCTAATTGAGAAGAAAAACTGGATTTCTGGGGGGTTTAAAAGAACATTACAAGTCAAATGAAGTTTAAAGATGCTATTATGCAAAATCAATTTTTTTTTTAGCTTGTTCCCTCATTAAAACGTGCCTGAAGAGGTTTTAGATGTTGTCCATGCATGTCTGAGTAATTTAGCAATCTCTCTTCGACCTTATTCAAAGCCTCCTTATGGTTAAGTGTAAGATTTTGTGCCAGGCTCCGCCCACAAGTCTACATCACCCGTGCTCCCACACGACAATCCTCCATAAATATATAAAAACATGAAGATCTAAAGACATTATGCGTTAGCAGGTAATGCCCCGAGGAAAAAAAATAGCCCTTTTTTAATGATTTATGCAAAAAGTTGTGGTTGAAATGGTAAAAAAATAAATCTAACTGGCAGTAGTTAGAAATTAAACCTTTATAAAACATTAAATCAGATTCATGCCTTTTATTTGTCCTTTTCTTCAGCTGTGTTAGACACAAAGGAATCAAAATGGAACATAATAAACATGTTTAAACTAGGGGTGTCAAACGATTAATTTTTAAAATCTTGATTAAGATCAGAAATTCCATAGTTAATTGTGATTAATCGCATATTGAGTTGCAGGTTTAAAATTGTGTTATTTTGCATTTCAAGACAGTTTTAAGGCCATAATAATAATAATAAATAATAATAAAGCAATTCTTGCCCATTTAGCAATTGCTGTAGTTATTTTCTTTGACGTGTGATCATCCACAAACATTGGACATGATGGACAAGTTTTTTATGTTATAATTTGGTGTTTTGGTTCAGGACGATTATCCAGTCAGAACGCAGAATGAGCCTCACATCAGTCTCATTTGTGTTGCCCGTTTCATTGCTAAAATCCAGTTGGTTTAAACCCAAAATTCCTGGTTTCTACCTAAACCCCAGAACCTGCAGCCAAACATGAATCGGTGCTAGTGCAGCCTCTGCAGCTTAGGGGGAAATTCTGGAGATTTTGAGTTTTCACTTGAGCCCTGTCCATAAACTGAGACAAACTTGGATGTGTCTCTGTCTGCAGGTTAAGGCTCTGGCGTCACAGGTTCAGTTGTGACTGGAGCTGCTGCAGCTTTATTAAACTGCACAGGAACAGAACAGTAAGACCTGTAAGAGTCCAGTGAATGTAGAACATATGAATGAAAAACACTGAACTGGTAGAGTAAAACTTTGCCAAAATAACTGCAGTTTATACAGTTCATCTGAGTCTAATAATACACAGAAGCATCAGATGGATACCACCCTGTGACATCATGAGGTGAGCGTTTCGACCTTTGAGCAGGACATATATATATATATATATATATATATGCAGGATTACTTAAACATGAGACACAAAGCACATTGGTTTGATGGGCCATTATCACATGGTTATCAGCTGATATAAATAACACACACACACACAGACGAGGCATTAGTGAGCGCGCTCATGTTATCAAACACATGCATTAACAGAGGATTATCTGTCCAACTCTGAACTTTACATCTATGAGGTCTCTGCTCCTGTCGCCATGGTAATTACAGCCTTATCCCACAGTGAGCCTGGTCCGTCCTGCAGGCCTGAGCAGAGGAGTCTGCAGAGGACATCTGTGTTATGACAAATCCACGGGTCTGTAAGTATCAAAAGATCTGAACATGAACCCCAGATGGTGTCGTGTTGTTTTCAGTGCCCAAAAAGTCTTTTTTCATCTGCATTACATCGTGAATCCTGACCCAGCCCCGCCCACCGTGTAACATAAGAAAGCTACAGATGTGACCGATTACAGTGAGCATGTCCAAACTATGGCCCGGGGCCAAATGTGGCCCTCAGACCAATTATTTTGGCCTTCAGGCTTCCAGGTGAATTGGCCCATACTACTGCAAGTAGTACTGTTTACTGCATCTTTTTGAAATTTACGTTTATCAAGCAAATGTAGTGTGTCCTTTTGTGGGTTGAAGCCTGAACAAAGGTCTGGAGGGTCATTAAAAACCTGTTATAAATGCAAATATTTGAATTACTCACTGTTTTGACCACCAGACTGTGACCCTCGATCGGCCCTCAAGCTGCTCTGTGTTTTAATATGAAAAAAGTTACTTTACAAAGCTAACTTTTAGACTTAGACTTAGACAAACTTTATTTATCCACAAGGGAAATTGCTTGGACACAGTAGCTCACACATCACAATACATTATAATAACACAGAGAAAAAAGTACAAATGGTAATAATAAATTCTAAATAAGTAGCAAACATAGGAGACTGGTGTCAAATAAACCCTAGGCACAAGTAAAAAGAAAATGTACAAATATATCTCAGTTATGTACAAGAGGTCATAAGGAAAACAGTGCAAAGACAGGGCATAGGGTTATCTGTCTTAAAAATTCTAAAAGTTCACATCGAAAAAATACAGAAGAATTACAAAATCTAAAAAACCTGTGTTCGACTGACGGGGCATCGACAGTTTTCACAAAAACAAAAAAACTTTGTGTTCTATGGGACATTTCTTTCTCCTGGGAGCTGCAGTACCTGGAGCGACCACTAGTCAATGGATAAGTTCACACCTTGATCAGACCTTCAGACCACATCCGGATTTTTTTAATGCACCTACAGACCTTTCTCCTCCCAACTTTCACTCTTCTCCTCTCTTCATGTCTCTCCCTTCCTCCTTCCCTCTCATTTATAGGGATGTAACAATAACCGAAATATAGTGATATCGGATCGTCAAAGGTCTCACAGTAATATCGTGGAGCATCACAATATATCGAAACCCAAGTCTCTTTGCTTAAATGAACAGTTATGAAGCAGAAATAGCTAAAACAAGAGCTCCTCCAGCGGGGCAAAATACGCCCGTACTTTGAATTATTGCATATAGAATTAAGTTAGAATTTGTCAAACCTAGCAACAGAACTTAAAGACACTACAAAGCTTTGTTAAAGACACTACAAAGCTTTGAAGTGTCCACAGACGGATAGACGGACGGACGGACAGCGCCATACCATAATACGTCCCGTCTTATTACAACGGGCGTATAAAAAACAGAGGGAACTACATAGACCATGATCCTTTGCTCTGTTTCAGTGCAGACGACATGAAGAAATAACTGTTCTAAGCACTTTTACATCTTCATTCTTTGGATTAAGTCTCGTGAAGGTATTTTTAGAGGTAAAAGTAGCAGATTCACAGTTCTATATCGCAAAAAATATCATAATATCGTACGGTGAGATGTAAATGGTGAAAATATCGAATAGAGAGATTTGGATATCGTTCCATCCCTAATGACAATAAATGTTGTACCAAATGACTGGTCAAAGCATTTTATAATGTCAGTCTTGTTATTATGTAGAATATCGTAATATCGTGAGCTTTCCCACCATATCGCAATAAATATCGTACCGTGAGGTTCATACCGTGACGATATCGTATCGTGAGACTTGGATATCGTTACACCCCTACTCATATTTCCTCTCTTACCTTTTCCTAATCCCTTTCCACCTTTTCCTCTCCTCTTGCCTCTTCTATCCTGTGTCTTATTTTTATCTCCCTGACTGTTGCTCTCCTCCTCCTCTCTCCTCTTTCCAAGTGTTTTTCTGTTATCTTGCTGACGTATGCACTCCTCCTCACCTCTGCTCCTCTCTCATCTCTTCCTTTTCCTCCCTTCATAGTGTCTTCTTTATCTCCCTGACAATCGCACTCCTCCTCCTCCTCCTCTCTCATCTTCCTTCTCCTCTCTTCTGTCTCTCCTCTCCTGCTCACATGTGCTTTTCTCCTCTCACCTCCCTTCTTTTATCTCCCTGACATATGCACTCCTCCTCACCTCTGCTCTTCTTTGTCTCTGGAAATCTTGTGGACTTGGCCAAAATTTAAGACATAAACACTTAAATCTATCAGAAAATGACTTAAAATGAGTGGAAACTCAAATAGTACGCACTTTTTGGGATCCAGATGGTGAAATTATAACCTTCTCTACACCCACTCTACATTTTTTTGGGATGAGTTTTTTTTGCAAAGTTTCCCTTCAGTCGAATCAAAATCACAATTTAAATGTGCAAATCTGAAATTCTGCATTTTTTGGAGTGCCATAATTTCCTCCACAAAAAAACAAAAACAAATCTGTCCATTCAGCAAGATCGTTTTACTTGACAAATTATGACTTACTTGACTAGAATGAAGCGTCTCAGAACTAGTAAGTCGATAATAAATCTGGAAACAAGATGAATAACCAGACATAAGTTTTAAAATCTTGGCCAGATCAGAGGCCAGTACACACACACACATACACACACACACACACACACACACACACCACGTTATACTAGACAGTGGCTCTTCACGTGAACACCAAAATCTGATTGTAATCTGATTTCTGGACCATTACTATGACATGCAAACCACAAAATCCTATGTGAGTGGACAGAAAAAAAAGATGAATTTGCTGTTAACATTTTTATACGCCCGTATAAAAAGACGGGACGTATTATGGTATGGCGCTGTCCGTCCGTCCGTCTATCCGTCCGTGGACACTTCAAAGCTTTGAAGTTTAAAGTTCAAAGGTGACACACAGTTCCAGCTGCAGCGGTTGCTAGGCAACGGGAGAGAGAGAATACAAGACAACTACACATTACCTTGTCCGCGCTCTAGCTCGACAACCGTCTCACCTAGGAATGTCAAACTTCCAAACTGCACCAACAATTCATCTTTAACTAGGTTTGACAAATTCTAACTTAATTCTATATAGAATTAAGTTAGTAATTCAAAGTACAGGCGTATTTTGCCCCGCTGGAGGAGCTCTTGTTTTTTATTATCTTATCCAAAAATCTGATTTTGAATGAGCATGTAACCACAACCAGTGAAGTGTCTTGCTGACGGACACAACAACAGTTTATACTAGAGCCATTGCTGCCCCTATGGCACCTGGTACACTGCAAGAAGCTTATGATATAAACATTTAAATCTGTCAGAAAATGACTTGAAAGTTGTGAAATTATCTCACTGCATAGACAGATCATTTTACTTGACAAGTTATCTAGCTGCACTAGGACTGTTTCATGATAATCTGCAGGAGTTGGGGTTTATAGAGACCATTCAGAACAGAGAGACATTTTAGATTTCAGCATTGACACTGGGAACTTCTATTTAACTGTCTCTAATGAAACACAAAAGCGCACATTGGATTTCATGGCATAATAGAATGTTTTAAAGGTTATTAGAATACCAAAAAAGGAAAAACAGTGACCCGTTTCAAAGTTATTTTGAATCGATAAAAGTGACGTCACATTCTAAAACAATAACAAATCTCAGCGGCCAATCAGAGCGCGGTTGCCGTGGACCCCGGCGACCGTGGAATGGTGTGGATTGCGTAAGGCCGAGCACAGTTCCACAGTTTGTCATTTCACTCAGCTCTCCTCTGCAGTGCGCACGTATTTTCACAGCTCCTGATCCGTGTACGACCTGTAGCAGTACTTGTACTCGTACCTGTACCTGTATACCCGTATACTACTTATACTGAACTGTTTTGATCTGGTGAGGGCACTGTAACGCAGTTTTAGGGATCGACATGGTGAAATTGTAACCTTCTCTACATCCATACATTTTGGGATGAGTTTTTGGCAAAGAAAGACTAATTTCAATGCACTTAAGGTTCAAATGTGAAAGATTTATTGAGAAAAACACAAACAAATTAAGTCAGGACAATTCCTATATTGTTTGTTCAGTAAATTATCAGTCGAGAAGAGTAGTTCAAGTGTATGTTACTCAAGTATACTGTGACAGAACTACTATTATAAGTAGTAAAATTTCTCCATAAAGTTACTTTAATGTATCTAAAACAAGAGCTCCTCCAGCGGGGCAAAATACGCCCGTACTTTGAATTATTGTATATACTGTAGAATTAAGTTAGAATTTGTCAAACCTAGCAACAGAACTTAAAGACACTACAAAGCTTTGTTAAAGACACTACAAAGCTTTGAAGTGTCCACAGACGGATAGACGGACGGACGGACGGACAGCGCCATACCATAATACTTCCCATCTTATTACAACGGGCGTATAAAAATAGATGGAGTCAGGTTTAAAATTCTTGTTTTGTTTTGTTGTCATATTCGATACAGATATTAGATTTGGTATTTTTGATTTAATACTCTATAATAGTATATATTTTTGTCAAAATCTTGTTTGTATGTAGGTGCTACTTTAAGGGCTGAGCCTTATGTTTCCACGTTAACACTTCAATGTGAAGAGAACAAACTGACCAAAAAAACATCAAATATAAAAGGAGTTTTGTCTGTCGTGTCTCCACTTAACTCTTAACTCTCTTGTCTCCCTCCCAGATCATGCAGTCCTCTCAGAACCCTGGAGACCTGGTTTCTCAGACCACGGGCTCCTCTTTGGGTCTTAACTGTGGAGAACATGTTCCTCCTCAGAACACTGAGTCCACACTGGATCAGAACCTTGGAGACATGGATCCTCAGGATGAAGTCTCTACTCTGGTCCTGGGCCCCGGAGCCCTGATCCAGTCCCCCTCCTTCGTGTACCAGCAGGACAGCCTTCTGGGCTCGGGAGTCTACGGAGATGCCGTGCAATGCCGAAATCTCACCGCCGATCGCATGGTGGCGCTTAAGATGCTCCAAGACCCCCAACTCCAGGACGACGGCTTTCACGAGGTCAGTTCTAACCAGCCATATTCTGTTAATCTTCACATTATACAGTTACAATGTGGTTTTCTCATCGTAACATAGCGTAAGTTTAGGGCTGCAAATTTAATCCCAGTCAAAACAAAATCACATTTTAAATTTGCAAATCTTTTGAAGTGTTATAATTTCCTCCACAAAAAAACAAAACAAATCTGTCCATTCAGCAAGATCGTTTTACTTGACAAATTATGACTTACTTGACTAGAATGAAGCGTCTCAGAACTAGTAAGTCGATAATAAATCTGGAAACAAGATGAATAACCTGATATAAGTTTTAAAATCTTGGCCAGATCAGAGGCCAGTACACACACACACACACACACACAAACACACACACCACGTTATACTAGACAGTGGCTCTTCACGTGAACACCAAAATCTGATTGTAATCTGATTTCTGATTCAAAATATTCAAAATAAGTGTCCATACAGTTATTGTGAATAAAGTTATTTTGAACTGATAACAGTGACGTCACATTCCAAAACAATAACAAATCTCAGCGGCCAATCAGAGCGCGGTTGCCGTGGACCCCGGCGACCGTGGAATGGTGTGGATTGCGTAAGGCCGAGCACAGTTCCACAGTTTGTCATTTCACTCAGCTCTCCTCTGCAGTGCGCACGTATTTTCACAGCTCCTGATCCGTGTACGACCTGTAGCAGTACTTGTACTCGTACCTGTACCTGTATACCCGTATACTACTTCTACTGAACTGTTTTGATCTGGTGAGGGCACTGTAACGCAGTTTTAGGGATCGAGATGGTGAAATTGTAACCTTCTCTACATCCATAATTTTTGGGATGAGTTTTTGCCAAAGAAAGACTAATTTCAATGCACTTAAGGTTCAAATGTGAAAGATTTATTGAGAAAAACACAAACAAATTAAGTCAGGACAATTCCTATGTTGTTTGTTCAGTAAATTATCAGTCGAGAAGAGTAGTTACTTCAAGTGCATGTTACTCAAGTATACTGTGACAGAACTATTATAAGTAGTAAAATTTCTCCATAAAGTTAATGTATCTAAAAAAATAATCAACATTTGTTTTTAACTTGTATTAAACATTTTCAATTTGATGTACAGAAGGTTTCAAAGGTAGTCGCTGTTTCTGGGACATTTGAATCTCAAAAATAGATGGAGTCAGGTTTAAAATTCTTGTTATACGCCCGTTGTGTAAGACGGGACGTATTATGGTATGGCGCTGTCCGTCCGTCTGTCCGTCCGTCCGTCCGTCTGTCCGTCCGTCTGTCCGTCCGTCTGTCCGTCTGTGGACACTTCAAAGCTTTGAAGTCTTTGAAGCTTTGTCTTCATGA
The DNA here is from genome assembly GCA_034769755.1 of Odontamblyopus lacepedii. NCBI lineage: Eukaryota > Metazoa > Chordata > Actinopteri > Gobiiformes > Gobiidae > Odontamblyopus > Odontamblyopus lacepedii. The sequence goes on from CM068359.1 coordinate 34,192,635, forward strand.
AAGATCTGAACTCTCTTCTCAAATGTTCTGCTGCTGAAAGCGAGAACAACCCACATTCTCTGCTTCTTTGAGCTTTGACACATTAAAGCTTTGTAGTGTCTTTAAGTTCTGTTGCTGCAATCTGATTGGTGGAATTCCGATTCTAGAATTCTATATACAATAATTCAAAGTACGGGTGCATTTTGCCCCGCTGGAGGAGCTCTTGTTTTGTTTTGTTGTCATATTCGATACAGATATTAGATTTGGTATTTTTGATTTAATACTCTATAATAGTATATATTTTTGTCAAAATCTTGTTTGTATGTAGGTGCTACTTTAAGGGCTGAGCCTTATGTTTCCACGTTAACACTTCAATGTGAAGAGAACAAACTGACCAAAAAAACATCAAATATAAAAGGAGTTTTGTCTGTCGTGTCTCCACTTAACTCTTAACTCTCTTGTCTCCCTCCCAGATCATGCAGTCCTCTCAGAACCCTGGAGACCTGGTTTCTCAGACCACGGGCTCCTCTTTGGGTCTTAACTGTGGAGAACATGTTCCTCCTCAGAACACTGAGTCCACACTGGATCAGAACCTTGGAGACATGGATCCTCAGGATGAAGACTCTACTCTGGTCCTGGGCCCTGGAGCCCTGATCCAGTCCCCCTCCTCCGTGTACCAGCTGGACAGCCTTCTGGGCTCGGGAGTCTACGGACATGTCGTGCTCTGCCGAAATCTCACCGCCGATCGCATGGTGGCGCTTAAGATGCTCCGAGACCCCCAAGACCAGGACGACGGCTTTCACGAGGTCAGTTCTAACCAGCCATATTCTGTTAATCTTCACATTATACAGTTACAATGTGGTTTTCTCATCGTAACATAGCGTAAGTTTAGGGCTGCAAGTTTAATCCCAGTCAAAACAAAATCACATTTTAAATTTGCAAATCTTTTGAAGTGTTATAATTTCCTCCACAAAAAAACAAAACAAATCTGTCCATTCAGCAAGATCGTTTTACTTGACAAATTATGACTTACTTGACTAGAATGAAGCGTCTCAGAACTAGTAAGTCGATAATAAATCTGGAAACAAGATGAATAACCTGATATAAGTTTTAAAATCTTGGCCAGATCAGAGGCCAGTACACACACACACACACACACACACACACCATGTTATACTAGACAGTGGCTCTTCACGTGAACACCAAAATCTGATTGTAATCTGATTTCTGATTCAAAATATTCAAAATAACTGTCCATACAGTTATTGTGAATAAAGTTATTTTGAACTGATAACAGTGACGTCACATTCCAAAACAATAACAAATCTCAGCGGCCAATCAGAGCGCGGTTGCCGTGGACCCCGGCGACCGTGGAATGGTGTGGATTGCGTAAGGCCGAGCACAGTTCCACAGTTTGTCATTTCACTCAGCTCTCCTCTGCAGTGCGCACGTATTTTCACAGCTCCTGATCCGTGTATGACCTGTAGTAGTACTTGTACTCGTACCTGTACCTGTATACCCGTATACTACTTCTACTGAACTGTTTTGATCTGGTGAGGGCACTGTAACGCAGTTTTAGGGATCGACATGGTGAAATTGTAACCTTCTCTACATCCATAATTTTTGGGATGAGTTTTTGGCAAAGAAAGACTAATTTCAATGCACTTAAGGTTCAAATGTGAACGATTTATTGAGAAAAACACAAACAAATTAAGTCAGGACAATTCCTATATTGTTTGTTCAGTAAATTATCAGTCGAGAAGAGTAGTTACTTCAAGTGCATGTTACTCAAGTATACTGTGACAGAACTATTATAAGTAGTAAAATTTCTCCATAAAGTTAATGTATCTAAAAAAATAATCAAGATTTGTTTTTAACTTGTATTAAACATTTTCAATTTGATGTACAGAAGGTTTCAAAGGTAGTCGCTGTTTCTGGGACATTTGAATCTCAAAAATAGATGGAGTCCGGTTTAAAATTCTTGTTTTGTTTTGTTGTCATATTCGATACAGATATTAGATTTGGTATTTTTGATTTAATACTCTATATTAGTATATACTTTTGTCAAAATCTTGTTTGTATGTAGGTGCTACTTTAAGGGCTGAGCCTTATGTTTCCACGTTAACACTTCAATGTGAAGAGAACAAACTGACCAAAAAAACATCAAATATAAAAGGAGTTTTGTCTGTCGTGTCTCCACTTAACTCTTAACTCTCTTGTCTCCCTCCCAGATCATGCAGTCCTCTCAGAACCCTGGAGACCTGGGTTCTCAGACCACGGGCTCCTCTTTGGGTCTTAACTGTGGAGAACATGTCCCTCCTCAGAACACTGAGTCCACACTGGATCAGAACCTTGGAGACATGGATCCTCAGGATGAAGTCTCTACTCTGGTCCTGGGCCCCGGAGCCCTGATCCAGTCCCCCTCCTCCGTGTACCAGCTGAACAGCCTTCTGGGCTCGGGAGTCTACGGACATGTCGTGCTCTGCCGAAATCTCACCGCCGATCGCATGGTGGCGCTTAAGATGTTCCGAGACCCCCAAGACCAGGACGACGGCTTTCACGAGGTCAGTTCTAACCAGCCATATTCTGTTAATCTTCACATTATACAGTTACAGTGTGGTTTTCTCATCGTAACATAGCGTAAGTTTAGGGCTGCAAGTTTAATCCCAGTCAAAACAAAATCACATTTTAAATTTGCAAATCTTTTGAAGTGTTATAATTTCCTCCACAAAAACAAAATATCTGGTCTTATGGAGAGCTCAGACCAGAGCGTTAAGGCGTCCAGTTTACACGCAAAGTCTACATGAATGCGCGTCTAGGGCGTCCTGCGTTTTTGCTGTGCTTCTTCAGGCGTCAGTGCGGCGTGAATCTGGTGTCTTGAGCATTCAGGCGCCAACACTCCGGTTGCAGAGTAACCAAGGCATCAGCGTCAGAAACTGTAAACCAGTACAGTGCATGGTGGTCTTATTTTGACCTTAAAAGCTGCTCATACAAATTATCTGTACTGTATGTATGTTTAATACTTTGTTCATTGTAAACTGCAATATTAAAAAGTCTCAAATGCACAAAAATACAGGATTACAGGATACAGGATTATTGAGGGCTTGAGAATGAGAACAGGTAAAAACGACAAAATATTTCATTGGAAGTGCCTTACGTTGCCTTTCATTTAGATGGTGACAGCGTTTTTGGGGCTTAAAAACACAAAAATGTGGAGCCACCCTCCAGACTGGAAAAGTTAAATACGCTCTGCCGCAGCTTTTCCTCTGGTCATATCTGCTCACGTCATGTGCACGTTTACGTCACGTACATACTGTACACAGAAACAAACATGTCGGATCATTTCCTCGCGTCGGACCCTTCAAGCTGCTCTTTCAGCTCTAATAAACTTACAGGAGGCATCCCAACAAATACAGAATATGCAGAGATACTATTAGTGAACAGAAAGGATCTACAGTTATCAAATTCTGGATGTACCAGTTCGTCGCAGGCGAGCCAGACGGATATGGACGACGACCCAATCAAATTCCACACACTTTTGCGTCACTGATGCACGCAGATTTCCTCCCAAAAACATCTAAATGCGGAAAAAAAAGTGAAGACGCATAATCTTTTCAGACCGTCATCATATAAACAGCCTCAGACATGCATAAATCACTCAAAATACAACTCTGAGAAAGCTATAAGGAGAACCATTATAACACGATTAAAAGCTCATTATAGTTGGTGTTATATGTTTTGAAAAGAATACATAACTCATTACCTTTAGTGTGTTTTTCCTGCCCACAGATGCGCCTGCTGCAGATCTTGGCAGAGCGGGGAGCACACAACCACCACATTGTGCGCTGGTTCAGCTCTTTTGAGTTCTTCAGTCACTTCTGTCACGAGTTTGAGGAGCTGGACATCAGCCTGAACCAGCTCCTGGAGGACAGTCCGTCTGAGAGGCTAACGCTGAGGGAGATCCGGCCCATCGTCTTTCAGGTACTAACTGTTACATCACATTACTGCTATCACCAGGGGAACAAAAATATGCCATTTCAGTACAGAGAAAATATGTGTAATATGACACAGCATTGCATTTACAACAAAAAATTATTATTAAAACTGTAAATTAATCCAAATGCACTTTTCAAGCTAATTAAACAATTTCTCCTTAAATTACTTCAGATAAAAACCAAGACTGTTTTAAAACCATTAGAGAAAAGTCCAAATTGGTTCTATTTTTGTTTAGTAGTCAGTTTCAGGACCTGAATAAAGTGTACGTTATACTATAAACTGTACTAAGAAATGTCAGGGCACATTCAGACAGCTCAGAGACACTCTAGAGCACACAAACACAGATACTTGTGTTAGTGCTAGCAGGAGTTTTAAGTGGTGCCTGTTGTGTTAGCTCAGTGTGAGCCTTGTGAGTGTCATTCTGTTTACAGATGGCCCGGGCGCTGCTGTTCCTGAAGCAAGTGGGCGTTATGCACTGTGACCTTAAGCCAGATAACATTATGATGATCCATCATGTCCAGCAGCCTCTACGCATCAAGATCATTGATTTTGGCATCGGCTGTTTAACCACAACCGCCACCCAGGGGGTGCTCATGCAGACGATCTGCTACAGGTAAAGATCCACCTGGATACTGCACGAACTACAGTCTGGAACTCAGTTTAAGACCATCACAACAGCCTGACCTGCTGTGATAATTCAACAATATTGTTTTTGGCTAAATGAATGTGTAGCATTGCAGTTACAGTTTGTAACACTCAGCTTGTTAGCATGCTAACATAAGTGTGTTTTTGCACAGAGCTCCGGAGGTAGTGCTGGGCGCTCCAGTCCAGGAGGCCATAGATATGTGGTCTGTGGGCTGCATCGCTGCTGAGATGTTCCTGGGAGAGATTCTGTTTGAGGTGAAGGATGAGGAGGACCTGGTCAGTATCTCTGCATTTGGACCAAACCTTCATTTTGTGACTGGACAATGTGACTAAGGCTCAGTGGTTAGAGCAGAGCTCCCAACACAAAGGTTGGAGGACTGACTCCCACTTGGACCACGTGCTGTTGTTGTGCCCTTAGACTTCACTTCACCCACATTATGGTGGGTGAGTGTTGGTGGTGTCAGAGGGGCCGATGGTGCAGACTGTGGAAGCCTCTCTTCCTTCAGTCTGCCCCAGGGCAGCTGTGGTTACAGTCGTGTCTTACCCCCACTGAGTGTGGAGTGAATGAAGAAGGCTCTGTAGAGCACTTTGCTGTGCCAAACCCAAAGCATCCTTACTACTAATTTTAGAACTAAACCTGGACTAGAACAGGACCAAACCAGGTCTACCATCAGGACTAATCTGAGCACAAAACTGAGCACCAACAGTGACAAGTGTGTTTAATCCTGCAGTAGTCCTGGTTTAGTTCCAGTGTGGTCCCAACATGAACACAGACAGTCTCACACTCAGAACTGGCCCACAGCTGTATTCTTAGTGGTGGATAAACTTCCTTGACATGTACTTCCTGTTTGTGTCCACAGGTGAGGCACATCGTAGAGAGAGTGGGGCATCCTCCTACGACCTGTTTGGACCAGGGTCTGTACACCTCCCACTTCTACCAGTGCTGCCCGCTCACACACCAGTGGCAATTTAAAGTACGTACACACATTCATGTGTTCATAATCACATCTGTCATGCACTTGTGATACTGAGGTCTGTTTTATTCAGCTGAGCTCTTTGGACCCTGCTCCGCACATGATAAAAGACCTCTACGGCATTAAGACGGTGAGAGAAAAGACCAGTTTGAATCATTCATCATATTTTGTCCTAAACTGTAGTTTGAAATACAGTTTTATTAGTCAGTTCCTTTGTAACACATGTTGAGATATTTGTTGGTTTGGTCACCACTTTAGGGAGCACTACAGTATTTTACATGCTTTCTGACAACTGCAAAAAGTACTAGTAGAGTTTCATAATTTATAGGATAAGTACTCACAATAATTGCACAATTCAAATCTAGCCCTTTAGTGTAAAATCAGTTTAGTATTTCCTTTTAATAATTTGTTTAAAATTGAAATAATTTTACCTTAACATTTGACTCTATCTCTGCTTGGATATATCTAAAAATGTATAAATTCCAATAAGAAACAGCTTTTTATATATTTAATTAAGAAGTATTCATGCTTCAATACCTCATCAGTGTATTGATTTTACATATTAACCATTTGATATTGATCTGCCAGACACTAATAACTCTCTCCTGTCTGTTTATCAGAGAGGGTCCACTGGTGACTCCACAGAGGACCATGACCATTTCGTCTTCATAGATCTGGTCAAATCCATGCTGGACGTCGACCCAGAGACCAGGCACACCCCGGCACAAGTGCTCAAGCACCCGTTCATCCGGATGAGCCACCTGGCCAAGCGGGACTCTGCCTAGTGAGTATAACCCACCCCCCTTCAGCGTACTTGTACATCACACTGCAGCTACATGGTCAGAGAAATCAGACAACTGGAGTAATCAGATAACCCAACATTACATTTGATTATTGGAGGGAATATTATAACTCTGATCATCCAAAACTCCAACTGGGTTCAATTATGAGGTTTTAGAGTAACAGTGGTATTTGGATGTCCAAGTTAAAGGGAATGTTCCACAGTATGGCATGAAACCCATCTTATCTCCATGGAGACAACAGGTCATAGCACCAAACCTGTATTTAAATGTGTTTTTATGTCACTGATTGAAGAGCAACATTGACCACTTGTTTCCATCCCAGAAGTAAATTTTACACACATTTTTTCCTCACATATTATAACTAATATCCAGAGCACAACCATTTAACCACAAGATTCAATGAAATATTCCAATAACTTTACGGTTTAAAAAGTTTCAGAAACAGATTTTTCTTCATTTATCACTATGTAGCTGATTATCCCTGAGCTCACTGTCGAACTTTTACTATATATGTTTTGGAGATGTCTATGAGAAAAATGAATGAGTAAGTTTGTCACTGTTGAGCTTCATTAAGGCAAGTTTGATGCCATAATGAAGAACTTTCCAGACAACATCAGAAAGAAATCAGATTATTCACTTCAGATCATGATTATTTTTCAGGCTATGACATGAAGGGCCTTTACTTTTGTTCAAACTGTCAATAATTGTGACGATGGTGAAATCTGAAGGTCTCTTGTAACCTTGAAATGGTCTTGTCTTGCAGTTTAGCCCAGAGCCGACGCACTATGTACCAGGCGTACGGCCGTGTGCCCAATCGGCAAAGAGGCAACCCTTCCAGCTCCGTCTCCTCTGCCCTGCCTACTGAGAGTCCTCCCACTACAACAACCTCACAGGGACAAACTCTGAAAGGCAAATGTGAGGAACAGGTCTGCCAGGAGATCAGAGACACCAGCTCTCCAGCCAAAAGTAGGACCTCCAGTCAGAGTCCCCAGGTTCCTCCAGGCTTCTGTCCTCTGCCTGTCCATAGATTTGCCCCTGAAACAAACGGGAGCACAACCCAGGGTCATTCATGAGTGAATGAATGAGTGTTACATGTCTTTTATTGCTGTAGTTATATAGATGAAATTTGATTGTTTTATATGTACGTTAGTGTAGAAAAGCTCAACCAGGGACGGGGGTTGAAAATTAGCATTTGCTAAACCTTGTATGCATCACATCAGCTGCAAACTCTGTATGTAACTATGTCTGATTGCATTGTCCCTGTCAAATAAATAAATAAATAAATAAATAAATAAATAAATAAATAAATAAATAAATAAATAAATAAATAAATCAATCAATCAATCAATCAATCAATCAATCAATCAATCAATCAATCAATCAATCAATCTAAAATAAAATAAAATAAAATAAAATAAAATAAAATAAAATAAATCTAAAGACCTTCTCCTCTTCACTGCCTGCTCGCATGTCCTCACTCGTCTCTTCTCCTCTGCCGTCTGGTGGTAGAAAGAAGAGAACCAATGAGGAGGACCTGGACACTACGGTGACTGCTCTGACGTCACCATTCCTACCCAACAGGAGAATGGCCATTGTACAGGAGGATCACAACTACCACCAGAAGACTGTTTCCTCCAGAAAAAATAACATCTGAGAAGGACCGGGAGACAGAGGTTATTGACCTGACGTCTCCGGTCCCTCTCAAAAGAAAAAAGAGCTCCACCCAGGGTCATCCATCAGTCTCCTCTCCACAGCCTGTTCCCACACCCTCTGCTGTGTCCTCTCCTCTGCCCTCCGTTGGTAGAAAGAAGAGAAGCAATGAGGAGGATCTGGAGACAACAGTCATTGACCTGACGTCGCCATTCCTTCCCAAGAAGAGAATGCACATTTTGCCATTTTGTCATGAGGATCGCCACAACCACCAGAAGATTGTGTCGCCCAGAAAGAGAGCGTCTGAGGAGGACCTGGAGACAGTGGTCATTGACTTAACTTCTCCGTTCCCTCTCAAAAGTAAAAAGAGCTCCACCCAGTGTCCTCCATCAGTCTCCTCTCCACTGTGTGCTCCTATGACCTCTGCTGTGTCCTCACTCATCTCTTCTCCTCTGCCCTCTGGTGGGAAAAGGAAGAGAAACCATGAAGACGACTTGGAGACAACAGTAACTGATTTGACGTCACTATTCCTTCCCAAGAGGAGAATGCGCATTGTCCAGGATCATGGGGATCTCCAGTACCAGCAGAAGACCGTGTCCTCCAAAAAAAGAGAATCTGAGGAGGACCTGGAGACAGTGATCATTGACTTAACTTCTCCGTTACCTAAGGAAAAGTTAAGTCCGTTACCTAAGTAAGGAAAAAGAGGGAGGAGACAGAGCCTTGTCCAGAAGCGCCGGATCGTCAATAGGGGCCAAAACAAACAAAACAACAACTCCTGAACTGAAAATGTCTGAACCTGTCTCCTTTTTAAATAAACTGCAAAAAACAACCATAAATCAGTGTCTGTGTTTTTAATGTACTGTGATTAAGTGCACCTTGTAATTCTAATGCACTTTATCGCTTGTGTTTACAACTGTTTGCACCTTTCTAATATCATTTCAACTTAATGTAATTTACTGTTTACAACTATTGCACTTTACATTTGATATTTTACTGTTATTTTACTCTTGACGTGTGCTGCTGACCTCTTGGCCAGGTCACCCTTGTAAACGAGGTCTTGATCTCAATGGGTTTTTACCTGGTTAAATAAAAGTAAAAAAAAATCGAAATATTTTCTACATTCCTTGCACTTTACTTTCATAACTGATGTTTATTTTTTGCTCTTGATGTGTGCTGCTGACCACTTGGGTCTTTACCTGGTAAAATAAAGGTAAAATAAATAAAATAAACCTTGTGTCGTGCCCTTTTGTCCTCACATTTGCCCTCATTTGGCTCGATCCCGCTCTAGCCCTAGTCTAGCCCTGGTTTAGTTTCATCTTTAGCCCCTTTTTAGTCCTAATGTTGGTGTTGGATACAGTGTGAACAGGCCATAAAACAGGACTAGCCTAGGTCATCCAATCCCTCTATCATCACCATGTCAGATTAAAACCATTGCCTTCTTCATAATACATCTATAATACCTTCAATAATATGAATTTATGCTTCGTGGAGTTTTACCGCATTCCATAATTCCTCTAAGTCTGAAGTGCATTAGTAAATCAAACTGCTCTCTGTCAGCACAAATGAATGAGACTGTCATCGCGGTGTATTAAGTCCTGTGTAGGACTGCGGCAAATCATAAGAGCTGTTACAAAAGACCTGAATCGTGTGAGTGTTATTATTACGCTTCTCTGTCTAACTGTTAATGTGTCTTAAAAGCTTTTCATGAAATCTGTTTAGAGGGCTTATGTTACACTGACGTCTGAGCTACACGATAATGTTGTTTTCTCATCACAAACAGACCTGGAGTTGTGTTGTTTTTTTGTTTTTTTTGTTTCATTCACACATTTAACACAAAAACCCTGCGTATTTAAGACGATTCTTCTCATATGTGTTTTTAATCTCCACACACCTTCACTAGAATCATGTGGATGATTTCAGCCCTGGAATTTCCAATCTCTATTGAAATCAAGGTAAATACTAGTAGCTTTAAGTGTAAAATCCCTCAGTCGTCCAGTTAGAATCCACAGAGAGTTAATTTTGTCAACTGTTATGTTTTTAAGAGTAGGTTCAAAACTCGGCTTTTTACCTTAGCTTTTGATTGAAATGTTATACTTTTACGTGTTTTTATTATACACATTTTATTATATTTATTTTAGATATATTTTTAGGATTTCCACTGTTTCTTCTACAGGAGCCAGGAGTGGTGGTCGGCTGCTGCTGTCGGGGTCTGTCCCGTGGGTTTCTGGTGAGGGGTGGTGCTTAGGTCTCGTCTCTCCCCTGGGCCCTGTGCCCTGGTGGAGGAAGGTACCTGGGCATTGCCTCTACCCTGGGGCCTATGGCGCTCCCTGGTGGCGGCGGACGGCTCTGCTCCTGGTGTATTGGCTCCTCTGATGGTGCTTTCTCAACTGGTTCACCTGTACCCAGCCTCATGCTTCATGTTTTACTTTGTATTTTAGGGTGTTCATATTGCATGAGTGTGTGTGTGTGTGTGTGTGTGTCTGTGTGTGTGTCTGTGTGTGTGTCTGGTTGTGTGGGTGGGTGGAAGGAACTGTGGGATGGTTTTCAATCATTGTAAAGCATTTACAAGTGTTACATTTTTTGTATGAAAAGCACTTTATAAATAAACTTTGATTAACTGATTGACAAGAGTTTGGTTGAAGACGTTTGGCCGCTCATCCAAGCTGCTTCTTCAGTTCTGGTCACAATGTTGGAGGACACTGACTTATACTCTATCTGCCTGCAAGAGGGAGGAGTTAGATACCACGAAATTACTCTGAAACTAATACCTTACTTGTTTACTAGTGTTTCTGTCGTTAGCTCGGCCTGTTGAAATTGAGTGGGGTCATATTAGCATAATCATACAGGGCCATAATGAGTGTTTTCACACCTCTGGACCTGACCTGACTACACCTTTTGTTTGAGGTTTGAGGATGGAGTTATAGATGGAGACAGATGGTGTCTGAGTCCACCATTTCTGTTTAAAGAAGGGTTCTTTTGTCCAATTGACAAACTGAACTCTCTCCTTTGCCATAGTAGCTGTTAGATTATTGGCTGCCTTCTCCCGTCTCTGGATGAACTTTACAGTTCCTGTTGTCTCAAAAAAGTGAGAAACCTTTTACAGGACTTTTCTCACCCCAGACACTCTCTGTTTGTGCTGCTGCCTCAGGCTAAAGATCCAGGGCTCTCAAAACAAGGACAAATACACTGAGAAACAGTTTTTATCCAAGAACCATCACATTTCTAAACACAGCTAAATTCTAAATGACTTTTTAACTTTCTTCATCTTTTAACGTCTTAACTTATGAGATGGATGTGGGTATTTTTATTCATTTATTTTTATCTGCACTGATAGATTGCACTTAATTTGACAAAATAAGTTGTTGTTATTATTATTATTATTATTATTATTATTATTATTATTATTACTTGAAAACTACCACCTGATGACATCACAAGGTGGAACAGAGCATTTTGAGCTTTGGAGATATACACAGGCTAATAATAAAGGATTACTCAAACACGTGTGACCAAAACAAAACACAATGTTTTGATGAGGTAAGAGCTTTCTAACACTTTTCAGGTGAGGGGTCCGTCACCTGCTTGTTTCTATGGAGATGTCATTGCTCTGCCTGGAATGTTCCACAGTATGACATTAAACAGCGCAAGTTTTTTTTTTTTTTTTACATTTATTCAATTACAGGTGCTTTTATCGCTCAAAAATCCCCAGAAAAACGGGCATTCTGACTGTGAGCGATGTCGCCTCTCCACAGATCTGCCCTGTCACTTTTTGGTCACTGATTTGGTCTCAGATAGAAATGTTTAATGCCGTACTGTGAAACATTCCAGACGAAGCAATAAAACGTTCACGGAGAAAGGCATTTGACGGACCCTCCAACGGAAAAGTTCCACAAAGCACCTTTAAAGCGCACAACAGTCAGTTCTGCTTTAAAATACCAAATAAAACCCTAGTTCTGTGGTAGTCGTCCGCCCGGGGGAGTGGGGAGTGGTCAGTCTCGTGCACAGATGGTCAGCAGCTCCTCTGGACATGCACATCCTAATCCCCCGACACACGGTGATGGCGGTCGGCTTAAGCGCCAGGTCAGTCTGCCCCAAAGGAGAGGAGGGATGGGGCAAAAGGAGGAGGGGTACTTTTCCAAGGGGAGGTCATCAAACTGTGATATGCAATTTCAGTTTAAAGGTCCCGTGTTAGACAAAAGTGACTCGTTTGAGCTTTTTTTAGCCGTGTTATAATGTTGTTACGTCACCACATTGTTTTTAGTTTCATTCACACAGGTTTGAGTGATCCTGTATTACCCTTTAGTATTAGTCTGTCTACTTCTCTAAAGCTCAAAATGCTCTGTTCCACCTTGTGATGTCATGTAGTGGTAGTTTTCAAGTGACATCACAAGGTGGAACAGTGTGTTTTCTGTTTGAGAGAGGAACACAGCCTAAATATGCAGGTTTGTGTGTTAAACGTGTGAATGAAACAAAACAACTCCAGGTATGTTTGTGATAAGGAAACAGCATTTATTTATTTTTATTTATTGAGTTTATTTTATGAGATAAGGACGATGCACAATATACATTAACAGGAGAGATGCTTTGTGCCAGGTTTTAGCACTAGAGCTAATTTCCACCTGTTGTCTCTGGTGCCCCTTTTTTAGGTTTATCTAAAAATCTGATCGATTATAACATAGATCAGAGAGTAGAATAATATGAGCGCTTTATGCACATATTACGGATGTACAGAGTATTATGCAAAGTTGACTTTTTGGAGCTTTCAACCATGTTATTCTTTTATTGATCTATTTATTATGCATTTGATGAATGTGCTTTTTATACGCCCGTGATAAAACGGGACGTATTATGGTATGGCGCTGTCCGTCCGTCTGTCCGTCCGTCCGTGGACACTTCAAAGCTTTGAAGTTTAAAGTTCAAAGGTGACACACAGTTCCAGCTGCAGCGGTTGCTAGACAACGGGAGAGAGAGAATACAAGACAACTACACATTACCTTGTCCGCGCTCTAGCTCGACAACCGTCTCACCTAGGAATGTCAAACTTCCAAACTGCACCAACAATTCATCTTTAACTAGGTTTGACAAATTCTAACTTAATTCTATATACAATAATTCAAAGTACGGGCGTATTTTGCCCCGCTGGCGGAGCTCTTGTTATTAATGTTTGTGTGGAGTCTTCACTCGTGCTGGTGCTCTGTCTGCAAACAAAGTTCCCAACGGATAAATAAAGTTATTTTGAATTGAACTGAATTGTTATAACATAGCAAAAAGTGACAGAAACAAAATCCCCATATCAAAAACATGGCTTAAGTCCATGTAGTATTTTGAGTAAGACGTTAGAGTGAAAGGTCTGCAGGGGACAGAATTTTCGGTCCCACTCCCCTCCCCATCCCGCATTTTGCAATCCCGCGCCCGCAAAGAATTGTAATTTTCGTTCCTGCTTCCACATCTGTGATATTTGTCCTGCTCCTGCCTGCAAATCCCGCAAGATGAGGACGCTCGCTTTAAAGCTCCATCAAACACAGAGATGCGAAAAGGAATTGTCTAAAATGTGCGTGAGATTACGTCACATCTGCAAGTTTAGGCTGCTTAAAATGCTTTTATTAACGCCAAATAAAATATCCAGTACAAATTATGTATGATGGGCGTATACATTTTACTCTCAGAAGCCGAAAAAATTGTGTTGTATTAGAACATGACTACTGTATATTTCGGACTGTAAGTTGCACTTTTTCAGGGTTTTTCAGGTGCAAAAACATATTACATTTTTCACACTGACAGTCCACAGACCAAATATATGAATCCTATATGAATCAAAATGAAAAAACCGAAGCATTATCCGTTTTTTAATTTTTTTTTATTTTGGTTATTTTTGGTTCTATATTGAAAAACGAACGAACGATACACGGATTCTTCTCTATTGGGTTGTTTTTATTACAATAACTTCTATAACTTTCCTTTCAAGATCAAATGTCAGTTCTTGGTCTCTGATTTTATAAAATTAATTTCCCCTAAAAACTTACACTGCAAAAAAGGCCTATCAAAAAATAAGGAAAAAATACCAATTTTGAGGTAAAAATGCCCTATTTTAAGTGAAATTATCTGCCACTGCAGTAAGAAATGATCACTTACCAAGTTTTCTTAAAACAAGATGAAATACGAATCTTGTTCTAAGCAGAAAACACGAGTTTCAAGTATTTATGGCAAGATTTTTCACCTTATTGGTTTGAGAAGGAAGTTAAAGAGGATTAACCTGGACTGAGTTAATATAAAAAGTGCTTAGAATAAGTTGTAATTTCTGGATAAGATAAATCAGGATGGAATATCTTGAAAGAAGTAAAAAAAACCTCACCTTATTAAGTAAAAAAATCTTAAAATTGATCTTTTAAAATGAATCTGCTTAATTACAGTCAGTTTAACTATGCTAGAAAATCCTTTTTGTGTAGTGTATACATGTTTTTTTCTTGTTTATTACGCTTTTTTTATTTTTTGGCTGGTGCGGCGCGACTTACAGTCCAAAAAATACGGTAATCCTTTGTATAATTTACTTTACGCTCATATTTAGTTTGTGGGACTGCAGTTTGTCATCCCCCCCGCCGCATTGTGCAGTCCCGCTCCCGCCCGCACCCCTAATGAGCTTTCAAAATGTGTCCCACGCCGCACTGTTTCGCGTCTACTTTAGTGTGAAGCCCTGTGCTGTTCACAGACTGACTGAAGAGCACGACGCTGACTCTGCTCCTCTCCTTCCCAGACCCCAGCTGACTCCTTTAGCTTTGCTTTGATTCATCTACACATCCACACACACACCACTGACTCACACCATCACTTACCTCTGTTTAATACACCTTTGTTCAAACATTTGCTCCTTGTGGTCTCTGGTCTCTCCTCTGCGTCGCTGCTCCTAAGTCAGAGCAGTAATGACACCGGATCCCCACACCTCCCTCTCCACACACACACACGGATATTTAGATTTGACTGTGTTTATAACGCAATTGCAGCCATTTTTGCCTTCCCCTCCAACCTTACTGATGGATTTTACATAATACATTTATACAGGAGGCAGCAGAAGCTCTGAGATATGGTTAAATGCTGCACTGCAAAAAAGGCCTATCAAATAATAAGGAAAAAATACCAGTTGTGAAGTAAAAATGCCTTATTTTAAGTGAAATTATCTGCCAGTGCAGTAAGAAACTTTCACTTACCAAGTTTTCTTAAACCAAGACGAAATACGAATCTTGTTCTAAGCAGAAAACACAAGTTTTTACACAAGTATTTACGGCAAGATTTTTCACCTTACTGGTTTGAGAAGGAAGTTAAAGAGGCTTAACCTGGACGGATTTAATATAAAAAGTGCTTAGAATAAGTTGTAATTTCTGGATAAGATATATCAGGATGGAATATCTTAAAACTAGTAAAGAAAACTCACCTTTTAAGGGAAAAAAATCTTAAAATTTATCTTTTAAGATGAATCAGCTTAATTCAAGTCAGTTTAACAAGGTTAGAAATTCCTTTTTTGTAGTGAGGACCAATCCACATGAAACAAAATCTGGTAAAAAGTAGACGCACCCAAAAAAATAAAATATATATTCTTAGTTCTAATTCTTAGTTATAGTTTTATCCAAATCTGGTGTGTCACTAACACTACAGCAGAATGTGGTTGGATGTGTAGAAAGCAGAATATTAAAGCAGCTGAGTCACCGTCTCCTGTTGTCTCAGAGTGGAGCCCCCAGGCCCCGGTTTGTCACCAGCTCCTCGCGTGTTCCCTAAGCTCATAAAACAGCCGCATTTGCCTCTGACTTTACAACCCCGCGGTGCTGCTGCAAAGAACGTGTGGGTTTGGGTGGAGCTGTAGCACACTGTAGCTGTGGTAAGTCCTGACAGAAGCTAACGTGTGTCATAGAGAGGTGGTTAGAGCCTTTGCCCACTAACACGACGGTCAGCGGTTCAATCAATCAAGGAAAAATGGTTTTATGGTGATTTAGTGCTTCCCCTGTACCTGATTTTTTCAGTTTTTTCCGAATGTGTCTTACCCCAGTACAGAGATTGTATAAGCAGCTCTTGGGGTCAAAATAAGTCCAATGTGCGCTGTTTGCATCTAATTGTAGAGTGTTTTATTGCCCGAAATCATCACATTTGCATGCTAGTTGTTTTGTAGAGGTCCAACATAATTTTTCACCATATTCTTCACATAAAGAGCATCCTAATTATTCACTGCTTTTCAATGACTTATAAGCACTTTTCACAACACAACTTCAGAGTATCACAACAACGACAACAGCTAGCATGCTTACACAAACTTCCTGATTATCGGACAATAAAACGCTAATTAGACGCAGACAGAACGCAGTGGACATACAGAGCTTAACAAATGTATTAGACCATCTGTCATGAAAAAAAGAAAACGTAAATAACTTCATAGTTTATCAAAAACTTGTTTCGAATTAACAGTTTCATTGTTATTTGTTAAGAAAATGACCAATTGGAATAAAAAAATAGTTCATAATAACCAAAAATGTGAATATTTTGTGTGAGCACCTTTGGCATAGATCTCAAAGTCGCTTTTGTTTTTGAGTTTCAAATAGTTTCTCACTGTTCCCAGAGACATTTTTGGAAAATATTAAACTTGAAAATGTATGGATCGCAACAATAGTTCTATTTTAGCATTAAAGATGTGGTTTTGATAAAAAGGTCTTGCATATACTGGCGGATTAACCACACTGCAAATAGCAAAATCTAGTCAAGTTAAGATGACTTGAATTAAGAAAGTTTGATCATGATGAGTAAATTTCACTTGACAAGTAAAATGATATTCAAGTGGAATAAGATTTTTTGTACTTAAAATATGAAAATACACCTGGCAACACTTAAAACAGGAAAAACAACAACTTTTTATACGCCCGTTGTAATAAGACGGGACGTATTATGGTATGGCGCTGTCCGTCCGTCCGTCCGTCTGTCTATCCGTCTGTGGACACTTCAAAGCTTTGTAGTGTCTTTAAGTTCTGTTGCTGCAATCTGATTGGTGGAATTCCGATTCTAGAATGTGATGATGTCATACTCATACTCCTACTGCAAGAGCCAGATTTCCCTATTGATTATCCGTCCGTCTGTCTGTCCGTCTGTCTGTGGACAATTTCTTGTCCGCGCTCTAACTCGACAACCGTCTCACCTAGGAATGTCAAACTTCCAAACTGCACCAACAATTCATCTTTAACTAGGTTTGACAAATTCTAACTTAATTCTATATACAATAATTCAAAGTACGGGCGTATTTTGCCCCGCTGGAGGAGCTCTTGTTGCACTTAAAATAAGAAATAAAATCAAATGTTGCTTGAATTAAGAAAAAACACTTATTCCACTGACGGATCATTTGACTTGTTAAGTTGAATCGACTCAAATAAAATAAAATGTTCTTAATTAAAGTCATTTTAACTTACCTAGATATTGTTCTTTTCCAGTATAGAAACATAAAAAGATATTTTGGTAAACAGAAATATTGTTATATTATGGCAGCAGTGGCAAACACCTTGTACTGGGTGGTGCTTTAATAAATGTGTTAAGCTCTGTATTCGGCCCTCAAGAAAACAATAGATCTGCACTGCTGCAAGAGCATTTTTCCTCGCAAATGTAGGGAAAACTTTTTGCCAGTTGCTTTCTGTACATACAAACTACCTTCACTCAGAATGTGTTAATTTTTTTTATTTACTCCTAAGTGAACAAACACCTTGAGAGGACGAGCATCTGTGGAGTGGGTGCATTTCCTCTGGCATGTGTGCTCCTGCTCGGCTCCACACGCCTCATATCCTTTAAAAATAGCCCCGTTAGCGTGCCATAGGTGCCAAGAGTGCACATCAGCTCGCCCTTCATCTGCCTGGCACTGTGAGGGCCCCACATGTGAGAACAGCCCCTGAACACAGCTCCTGAGGGCCCCCGAGAGGAAAGCAGGGATGTTCTAATACCAGATGTTCTACCATTACGCACTATTGTTAAAGGGGAACTCCGGCACGTTTGAAGCTAAAGTCCATTGTTAGAGGTGGTCGAATTCTGTCAGAAGCCAAAAAAACGGCACAGATCAGTGTTGCCTCGGCGGAGATCTCACTGTGGCAGTGAGTCTGTCAACTACTACTAGCATAGTTATGGAAGTTCTTAGCTTCCACGTAAAAGGACAATTTGCTTCACACAGAAGAAGCTTAACTCCACTTTAACCCATCTTACAACAGCCACGAGTCTAACAAACAAAACGCTCTGCCTGGTTCACTCATTAGTGTCTGGAAAACTTTATAAAACAACTTTATAACAGTGGGATCTCCGCCGAGGCAACACTGATCTGTGCTGTTTTTTGGCTTCTGACAGAATTTAACCACCTCTAGCAACGGACTTTAGCTTCAAACGTGCCGGAGTTCCCCTTTAACCCCAAGCTCAAACAACAGTGAAATCCTTAAAAAGCAAGACGTTTAGGAGCTTTCACCCATGTTATAATGTTGTGCGCTCATCAAAAACATGTGGTGCATGCCCAGGCCCAATCAAACCCTCGTTAGAGTTAGTTTTTAGATTCTGCCCAACGCTTCGCCCACAAGCATTGGGCACCCATGCTTCCACACGACCATGGAGCGGTGAACGCTCGCTCAGGCTTTGAAAGTACATTTTCTATCCATTTTTTCCCACAGATGTTTAAAAAAAAATCAAATACCAAGAGTTCAAAGACATTGCGGAGGCAGCTATGTGCTAACTTATATCCATAACACAGTTGTTTCAAGTCTAAAAACGCAAGATTCTGTGAAAAGTTGTAATAACTTCATAAATAACAGTTTAGAAAGTGTCACAAACAGATTTTAAATGAAATTACAGGTCTTGTGGTTATTAGTCACCATGGGGCTGATTATTCCCGAGCAAGTTTTTTGTGGAAACTCTTTTGAGAACAATAAATGGGAAATTTTGTTCCGGAAATTGTGTGTGGTCAGTTTGAACTTCATTTTCCATGAATATACAAAAACATGACACAAAACTGTGCACAGCAACCTGACAAATCTGATTTTGAGTGTCAAAAATGAATCTGAAATCTGTTTTTGACAAATATAGCTTTTTCAAAACAATAAACGGTAACATAATGATCTAATGTGTAGGAAACAGCATTATAACATAGATTAGAAACTAGAGTGATGGGCCTTTTGACCAGCTTTCTGAAATCACATTGATAAAGTCATGTTATGTGCAGTAATGTGACATAAACAGATAAATAAAAAGCACTTTGCACCGAGGTTGACTTTTTTGGAGTTAAGATTGACCTGAAAAGACTTCTCGCTTCACAGTTGTTATTTCTTCAGTTTGTACCATTATTTTGTGACCTAAATAATCAGAATTATGGATTAAGATAACCTTGAAATCCCTGGAGGAGAGCGCAGTGAGAGGAGCCGTCTGTGTTTTGAATGTTCTCCTCCACTGGCAGAGTTATTGGTGCTGACAAACTCCACTCCAAGGACCAGGATGTTGTCACGCTTTTGGAGATCTCTGACAGTTTTATTAATGTTCAGCGTTTTGCCGCCGGGGAGGATGGTGATAGGACATAAATGTGAAATAAACGTTCTTAGTTTGGGACAAGACGCTGCAAAGAAAGACGCAGAGGTCTTAAAGGAACTAAATCAACTTTTCGCTACCAAACTGTGTATACGGTGTTTGAATGGTATTATCTACTGTTCCCGGTCCTTTTTTGGTAACTTTAGGGCTTTAGCTGATTTCAAGTACTACGTGACATCACACAAAACTGCCCTGATTACAGCCGGATGTTTCTAATACAAACTCCTGTCTGCAGGGGCGGAGTTTGAATCATGGATACCTTTTTGTGCCACTGTCCAGTTTAATGTCAGACAATATTTTCATGGCTCGGCCTTTAAAGGGGAACTCCAGCACGTTTGAAGCTAAAGTCCGTTGCTAGAGGTGGTTAAATACTGTCAGAAGCCAAAAAACGGCACAGATCAGTGTTTCCTCAGCGGAGATCTCGCTGTTGCAGTGAGTCTGTCAAGACAACAAACTAGTGTAGTGATGGGGGCAAGTTCTTAACTTCCACGTAAAACGCCAATTTGCTTCACACAGAAGCAGCTTAACACCACTTTAACCCATCTTACAACAGCCACGAGTCTAACAAACAAAACGCTCTGCCTGGTTCACTCATTAGTGTCTGGAAACGTTAGAAAACAACTTTATAAGCAGCCTTAGCCTTGCCTTTGTTGATTTCACACTGCGCATGTGAAAGCCCAAAAGACTCAAGCGCCGACTCCAGCGGCGGCAAGAGGCTCGAGTCGCCAGAAGCAACAAGTGAGAATCGACTACTGATGGTTACGAAGACGAGAAACTGAAAGTTGTTGAAAGGAAATGGTTCGGGAATGTTTTTTTTAAATCATTTTTCAAAAAATATAATTCACAAGTAAACAAATGGGATTAGAAATGACATCGGCGATCGAGTCTTTTGAGCTTTCGCATGCGCAGTGGGAAATCAACAAAGGTAAGTGTAAGGCTGCTTATAAAGTTGTTTTCTAACGTTTCCAGACACTAATGAGTGAACCAGGCAGAGCGTTTTGTTTGTTAGACTTGTAACTGTTGTAAAATGGGTTAAAGTGGTGTTAATCTTCTTCTGTGTGAAGCAAATTGGCGTTTTACGTGGAAGTTAAGATAAGTGGAAGTTAAAATACGGTCTAATACATTACTAAATACAAAAACAATAAATACTATTCAAATACAATCAGTCAATTAAATACTGTCCCACTTTAACTGTATGTTTTAATCGTATTTAATTAGTTTATGGTGACCGCGAGTGTCCAGAAAGGCGCCTAATAAATAAAATGTACTATTATTATTATTATTTATGATTTTTGTCAAGACGATTCAATCAGAAAGCAGAATGAGCCTCTGGAATTCAGTGAGGGAATTCTAGCAACATACAGTGTCTTTAAAGGGCCTGTATGTAATGAGTGTGAATAGCGTATGGAGCTAACGTGCCGTCATTGTCGCGGTGGTGGATCAGCTGAAGGTCACATTGATAACTCGATGAAATGTCTTGCACAGAATCTGAAATGAAAAGGGTCAAGAAGACGTGAGGAGACTCATGAGGGGGCACGCACTCTGTTGAGGTTCTAAAGAAGGATTCTAAAAGGTGATCACTTTTTTCTGTTCACTGTCAATTCAAGCACTAAGAACTTATTTGCAACAGCAGGTGGTTAGACGCAGGGTTTCAATATTTGGCCCTAAAACCCCGATTCCAGTGCTGATTTCCTCGCTTTGTTGTGCAGAGTTTCATAGTTAAATGGCCTGTACTTTCTGATCTAGGTTATAATGTTGTTTCCTCAGTTGTGTGTTTAATGTTTAATGCCCTGCACTGTCAAATGTAAAACACTCTGTTCCACCTTGTGATGTCATGTCCATCCATCCATCTTCTCCCGCTTAATCCAGCTGGGTCGCGGGGGCATCTTGCTGCCCAATCCTCATAGCAACTGACCCCCCCTATGAACCCCTCTGTGAGTGGAGCCCACAGGAGGGTGGACGTCATGGTCCTGATGTTAGTTCATAGGGGTGCTGGCCCGGAGGAAACCCATCCAGACACGGGGAGAACATGCAAACTCCACACAGAAAAGCCCAGGCGAACCGGGGACTGAACCCGCAACCTTCTTGCTGTGAGGCATGAGTGTTGCCACTCAGCCACTGTGTCGCCTGTTAATTAAACTGACTTGAATTAAGCAGATTCATCTTAAAAGGTCAATTTTAAGATTTTTTTTACTTAATATGATGAGATTTTTTTTACTTGTTTTAAGATATTCCATCCTGATTTATCTTATCTCGACATTACAACTTATTCTAAGCACTTTTTATATTAAATCAAGCCAGGTTAAGCCTCTTTAACTTCCTTCTCAAACCAGTAAGGTGAAAAATCTTGCTATAAATACTTGAAACTCGTGTTTTCGGCTTAGAACAAGATTCGTATTTCGTCTTGTTTTAAGAAAACTTGGTAAGTGAAAACTTCTTACTGCACTGGCAGATAATTTCACTTCAAATAGGGCATTTTTACCTCAAAGTTGGTATTTTTTCTTTTTCTTATTTTTGATAGGCCTTTTTTGCAGTGTAGGCAATGTGGGTGAAGTGTTTTGCCCAAGGACACAACAACAGTTTTTATTTTTTTTGCCACTGGCGCCCCCCTGGAATTCCCAGTGGTCTCCATTCAAGTACTACCCAGGCCCGGCCCTGCTGAGCTTCTGAGATGTGACGGGATCAGGCTTTGACAAGGAGGTTTGGCCACTAAACTCTGAACACCTTCACTAGAATCATTTGGATAATCTTTACCGAATGAAAGTTACAGGTGGATGCTAACTTTAAAACTGCCACTACATGACATCACAAGGTGGAACAGAGCATTCTGAGCTTTGAAGATGTAGACAGACTAATAATAAAGGATTACTTAAACGTGTGAATGCAACAAAACACAACTCCAGGCCTGTTTTTGAGGAGGTAACAACATTAGAACAGAACTTAAAGCTCACAAGGGTCCATTTTGTGTAATAGGACCTTTGATTTCTCGGAGACAGCAGAGAGACACGCTGCAGTCCTTGTTTTACAGCGACTGTGGTGTGTTTCTGTCAGTAAAATCACTTGTCCCACTTGTTTTTAGTTTGGCTATAAAAGTTTGGATGGATCCAATGACAACAGGCGCCACAGGGTCTACAGAGCAGAACGAGACACATAACTCAAATGGGTCAAAAAATGATTTACACAATAATGCAACAGGGGCGGTACTATTAACAGAACAACCAACTGTGTCCCCAAACACAAGGGAAACATGTTCATTAAATATTATTTTCACTGATGACAACTGTGATACTGATTTAGTCATAATTACAAAAACACTGGACATGATGACCACATACTTTTCATTTGGTTTGTCAGTTTCATTGTTGAAATCCAGTTGACTGAAACCTAAAAGTGCTGATCGGAAACCCTCACTAAACCCCAGCTCCTGCAGGGACTCATGACCCAGTGCTAGTGCAGCCTCTGCAGCTCAGTGAGGGAATTCTGGATTACGGTGATTCTTGAGAATAATAAGGAAACTTTTAGCTTTTATCATCAAACTTTAAATAGTTTAAGTCATTGATGTATGTTGTATGTTCTGGTATGTGCGAACAACAATAGAGTCGCAATTTAATGAAATTCACTTTACTTTATGCTAGTTAAATTAGGCAAGTTAAATTATGCTAATTAAGATTCTATTCATGTTAACTATTGTAATTGTTTGAGATATTTTGTCATTTTATTTCAAAAATAGTCACTCGGGGCAGGAAAGAGGGAAGGGAACTTACTTAGCAGCAAAAGTAGCTGCTAAGTAATCAAACCTGTTGCTAACGCTCGGCTGCAGCGACCTCGGGGAATGAAGGAGTCTGATTGGTCTGTTTTTTATGTTCATATCTTGATTTAGGAATAAAACAGCGAAATGAAAAATTCAGGATCATGTGTCGCAGGTTCATACAAACATTTTAAGACCAAAATAACGAGGCCACAGCAGTAGTTTCAGATAAGATCCTTAATGTAAGTCAATGGGGAAAAGGGAAAGAAGGAGCCGGAAGAGCCTCCTGGAGCACTTCCTGTTTGGCATGTGGCAGCTAATGCTTTAGCTCTGTCCACTCATATATACAGTCTATGGATTTTACATGAGACGTGGTCTGTCCATATACTGAGAAAATTTGGTAACAAAAAAAGTGGATTTAGTGTTTAGTTCCACCAGGCCACGCTAAAGGTCAAATCCGTCATTCACAGTAATAATGTTTATTAAAGACTTAGCAACAAAACCAGCTGCAACTGAATAATGGGAGATGGACAAGACTCAATCTGAGAATTCTAGGCAAAGCTATAACATCTGATGCAAGAAAAGTTATGAGTTATTAAGTTATATACTGTACATACATATTACATGAGAAATGGCCTGTCCATATACTGAAAATGAGAAAAATTTGGATGTGCCCTCTATTCGCAGTTTAAGGCTCTGGCAACACGGGTTCAGCTTTGATTGTAGTAAATTTATAAACAGTAATAGTGCAGGCTACATACAGTTCCATTAAAATGAGTCCCTCCTCTGTAAATCTTCATAAATCCACACTATTAATCCAGCCTCATTGAAGTCGAGCACAGGCCTAGCTTCAGTGCTCATGACGGATGACTCTCTCTCCGACTTTATGATATTATATGCGGCGCGCTACTTCCTGCGGCGTTCTGACACTGGGTTATGGATGGGGGGGGGGGTCGCTGCTGCTCCCGTCCCAGGAGAGAGGGCCCGTCCTTGGCTGCAGATGGCACCACGCCAAGGGCACAGCGCGGTCCACGGAGCTCCCATCTCGCCCAGCCGAACCCTCCGCCCCCTCCATCGCTCCCCTCCATCGCTCCCCTCCATCGCTCCTCTGTTGTTTCTGCGCTGGTTGGGTTCACATGGATGGGTAAGGGGACGCTGAAAGCCCCCGAAGCGAATGCAGACTCGCTAAACGTACGAGTACACTGAAGATAGAGTGTGGAGAGGATTAGCGAAGTTTAAATGTGTTTAATTAAGTGAGTGTCGTGGGAAGTCGTAACTAGGCTGATGTGAAGCATGTTTATGAAGACATGTTATCTGATCTAATGGCCAATGGCCTCATATCAGGATTACAGATAAATACAGAGGATTAGTAGCCCCAGTGGAGTAGTTTAGACCACACAATTAAAAGTATTAAGACTTGACTATAAGTGACTTCAAACATTTTATTCCTGGAAATATCTATCTTATCTTTTGTAACGGTTAAAGTAGGACTACACACCTAAATAGTGTAACGATGTACGCTAACTTAAAAGTTTGGGAAGCTAAAACATTAAGGCTGAGTTATACAATGGGATGCATGTGACTGACAGAAAATACCAGATTCGTTATGGGAGCTTGGGGAGAATGAAAACACACAAGAGACAGAAATAAGTTTAACTGAATATATTAAATAAATTGAGAAGGTACAGGGAAAACAAACAAAATAAATAATTGGAATGAATAGTGTGGCAAAAGACCACAAAAAAAAACGTTAGCTCAAGTCCCTTTAAGTTTTACATCAAATATTTTTTACTTTGATAAGTCCCAAGTCCAGTTGTTGAGTTTTGTAACCCTCGGTTGAGTTTAAAGTGGAAACGAAAATGTAAAGGTTCAACACAAGTAATCCATTTCAGGCAAAAAAATTGTTCATCGCAGAATGATCCAAAAAACAAAAATAATCCGAGTCCGGATAACAAGGGAGGAAAACAGAAAGACCCTACCAGTTCGTAGTTTGTTCTGTCTTAAGCTCGCCACCTCAGAACGAGGAATCAGAGTTCATGGTGTGGTAACACAAAAAACCTGACCTGTGACAAAGGTAAAAAAAACAAAACAATAAATATCACAAGTCAGTTACTCAGTTACTTAGTTGGTTACATTTCATAGTATTATTATTCCTTTTATAAAGTAATCATTGCATTGTATTTGAATTAATTAATTAATCCAAATTCAAAACAAAAACAATAAAGTTCAGTTGCGCAACACTATATATATTTATAATCTCCATTACCGGCTAAACTACAAGACATGTAATGAATCAATTTCAATGGGTTTGTACCATTAGCATCAGTAAAAGGGGAAAAAAAGAAATGTCGTTATAGACATAATTAAACAATGTCCGATACAGACCATGCATTATTTTAAACTGCTCTCTTGAGTTTCTAATCTCAAAACAAAACTCAAGAGAGCCGAAAACGTTCAGAGAAGTTGATCGCGGCAACCCGGAAGTTATTATTTTACTTAATTTAGCCGTTTTTGCGCTAGTTAACAAGCTTTTAGCAAATTAATTATATAAAATAAACTCTTGGGTCACTCACCATTGAGTTTGAGAATTTTTTGAGGAGAATTCAGAATACCGCGGGCGGTTCTGTGCAGCCTCTGCCCCGCGCTACAGGCCACAGCCGGGAGCAGGAAGTGGAGACAGGAAGTGGCTCGGGGCTCTGTCATTTTTATCACACAGCGCCACTTGTGGCGGGTCCAATGGTATTGCAGTGGAGGAGGAGATATTTGCATGGGATTTGGAGACGGGGGTTACAATAGACTAATACAAGGAACAGTGTGATTGGTCTAACAGGTATCCACAAGTTTGTATCAGAAACAGTCCTGTGTGATGTCATATAGTACTTGAAATTGCAGAGGCCATTCAAGGCAAGTTAAGATTACCTGAATTGAAGAAGTTTTATCATTATTTGAGTAAATTTAACTTGAAAAGTAAAATGATCTGCCAGTGGACTTTGTACTTAAAATATGAAAATACATCTTACTCCCAGGGGTGTTACGAAGTCTCCCGATACGATATCGTCACAGTATGAACCTCACGGGACGATATTTATTGCGATATCGTGGGAAAGCTCACGATATTCTACATAATAACAAGACTGATATTCTAAAACGCTTTGACCAGTCATTTGGTACAACATTTATTGTCATTAGGGATGGAATGAAATCCAAATCTCTCTGTATGATATTTTCACCATAAACATCTCACGGTACCAGATTTATTGCAATATAAAACTGTGAATCTGCTACTTTTTCCTCTAAAAATGCTTCACAAGACTTAATCCAAAGAATGAAGATGTAAAAGTGCTTAGAACAGTTATTTCTTCATGTCGTCTGCACTGAAACAGAGCAAAGGATCATGGTCTATGTAGTTCCCTCTGGTTTTTTTTTTTTTTTACCTATTTCTGCATCAGAACTATTCACTTAAGCAAAGAGACTTGGGATTTGATATATTGTGATGGTCCACGATATTATTGTGAGACTTTTGACGATACGATAATATTTCGGTTATTGTTACATTCCTACTTACTACACTTAAGAAAAAGAAAACCAACAAATTTTTTGCACTTAAAATAAGAAACGAAATCTAATGAAATCTAATGTTGCTTGAATTAAACATGTTTTTTTTCCCCCTTTTTTTTCCATTTTTTTCCATCATTTTAACTTGCTTAGATATTGTTTTTTCCTGTGTAGACATTAGATTTTGGCGTTTTTGAATTTACCTTTGCAAACCACATGCACAGTTTAGCAGCAACAAAAAAGTGGATTTAGTGTTTCGTTCCACCAGTCCACGCTAAAGGTCAAATCTGTCACTCACAGTAATAATGTTTATTAAAGACGTTTCTTAGCAACAAAACCAGCTGCAACTGAATAACGGAAATGGACAAGACTAAATCTGTGGGCAAAGCAATAACATGTGATGCAAGAAAAGTTATATTAGTAACCGTATTTTCCGGACTATAAGCCGCTAATTTTTTCCCAGGCTTTGAACCATGCGGCTTTTACAAAGGAGCGGCTAAATTTGGATTTTTTTCTTCCACCGCTAAGGGCGCTCTAACCGGAATTTCAAAAACAAGATAGATGGAGTAGAATATGCTACTTTTTATTTAGCAGATATAACACGCACGACGAATTACTAACTGGTAATTATTGTCAAATCCTCGCCCCTTCATCATGAAAAGCACATGAAGGAGTTTGTATGATGCAAGTTTTAAGGTGAAGGCATCAATCTTGCTCCAGGAAGGAAGAGAGCCCTGCACCTGCGGGTCCCAACACAAAACAGTGCGGCGCGGGACCATGGATGTAATAAGAACATTCTGAAAGAACATTCTGAAAGCTTATTGCGGGAGCGGGCGGGAGCGTGACCGCACGACGCGGGCGCGGGTGGGAGCGGTACTGAACACTGCGGGAGCGGGGCTGAATTGTGTCCCACGCAGACCTCTACCGTGCTGCTGCTGTAAGCTCGGCGTCAGCGGAGATGATTAAAGTGACTTGTGGTTTCACTGCACAGGAGAAATGAAGGTCAATTACCGGTTCTTTTCTGTTTTTGACCCGTTTTAATCAGCACAGTTGCTGCTGTGTTAAAAGGCACTGTTCAGAAAGAATCTGTTCAGGTACATAAATGTACATTTACAGTACAAAATCATTCTGTATATGCAGTAAATATCTCATTTTTCAACATAGATATCAGCAGCTTATAGCCCGGTTGCGGCTTTTACAACTTTTTTCTTAATTTTTTTAAAAATAGAGTGGGTGCGGCTTATATACCGGTGCGCTCTATAGTCCGGAAAATACGGTATATACATAGTAGTTCATTTTAAAAGCTCTCATGTTACACAAAATTTACTCTTTTGAGCTTTAAAGGTGAACTCCAGCACGTTTGAAGCTAAAGTCCATTGCTAGAGGTGGTCGAATACTGTCAGAAGTCAAAAAACAGAAAAAATATATAATTCACTCATAAATAAATGAGATTAGAAACAACATCGGCGATCAAGTCTTTCGGGCTTTCGCATGTGGAGTGGGAAATCAAAAAAGGTAAGTCTAAGGTGCTTATAAAGTTGTTTTATAATGTTTCCAGACACTAATGAGTGAATTTGTATTGTATTTTGAATTGGGGCATTACTAATTGAATTGTATTAGGCCTAAATGAAACAAAGAAAAATAAAATAAGGAACAGCTAATGTAAAGATATTGGGGTTTGCCTTGTTATGGGACACTGATAATTGTTCTCAAGGTGAAACAATTCTCTTTGAAGAGGGGGTATTATGTAAAATCGATTTTTAAAAATCTTTCTACCGTGTTATAATGTTGTTCCCTGCTCAAAAACACGCCTGAAAGGTTTTAGATGTCACCGATGTTCCAGTAATATAGTCACACCCACAACCTACGTCACCTTTGCTTCCACATGACACATCTCCAGAAATATGCAAAAACATGACACAAAACTGTACACGAACCTGATGCGACGTGCAGTAGTTTCATTAGCGGGATACATGACGCTGACTGTGTTGTGATAGCGCTCTGACTTAGCATCTCTCTGACATATTTTTATATAAATTTGCAAACATTAGATTATATTTGCTATATCCTCCTGGGACCCGAAGAAAAAAAGTGTATTGCAATATATGTTTTTGTGATTTTATCTATTTCGAGGTGCTGTTTAAAAAAAAAAAAAAAAAAAACTCCCGCACACTGTCTCACTCCTGGTTTTTCTTTTAATAATACAACGTTTCTGTCTCTCTGGACCTTCCTTTGGGATGAGGACAGCCCCTTCTGCTCCCCTTATATAAGCTAAGGGACTTCCCCCGATCGTCATACAAGGCACGGACAAATATTTATTTATTTATTGCTCATGCATTAACTTAAAGAGAATAACAACAATAACAAAAAATCTGACAATTAGCAATTAATAAGTACATATTCCAGCCATTACTTGCCTTGTCTTTGCTGCATGAACAAAAGAGGAAGAAGATAAATCGTATAAACCCTGCTCCTTTCACATAAACCCTGCTCCTTTCACATACAGTAAACCCTGCTCCTTTCACATAAACCCTGCTCCTTTCACATAAACCCTGCTCCTTTCACATAAACCCTGCTCCTTTCACATAAACCCTGCTCCTTTCACATAAACCCCGCTCTTTTCACATAAACCCTGCTCCTTTCACATAAACCCTGCTCCTTTCACATAAACCCTGCTCCTTTCACAATATGAAGAAGAAATACTGTCGCAGTTATCAGTTGTTACCTATTACAAAAGACTGCAATTAGATCCTATCTCAACAAAGTGAAATATTTAAGTACTTAGAGACTGCATTATCACATGAGTGGGTGACTAAATCAGAGTTTAAATTCCTGTGTTGCAAAGATCCCGTTATACCGGTCTTCTGTACACTCCCAAAAGTTCATAAATATATTAACAACCCACCCGCTCATTATTAGCTCCTCTGTCGGAATGCGGATTAGGGGGCAGTTCCTTAACTTATATAAAGGGGCCGTCCACATCCCTGAGGAAGGTCCAGAGAGACCGAAATGTCACATTAATAAAAGAAAAACCAGAAGTGGGACAGTGTGCAGGAGTTTTCTTGAAAAACAGCAAAGTGCCTCTCCTCCAACGCACCTGTTGTGGACTTTATTAGTGGTTCCTAGAGTGTCTAAAAGTACAGTGGGGGGGAGAGCCTTCAGTTACCAAGCTCCTGTGTTATGGAATCAACTCCCTGTTGATGTTAAACAGGCACCCACAGTCTCTTTATTTAAGACCAGGCTTAAAACCTTCCTCTTCGGAATAGCTTATGACCAGGTTACTTAGTTGATGTCACTAAGATAAGCTGCCGCAGGAGATAACAAGCTGGGGGAAGTGTGGCAACCTGAGCACTGTCCTCTGTTTCCTCCTTTTTTCTCACCAGCATCACTCACTATGTTCTCATCTGTAGTTTGTTCATTGCTATTCACATGTTGTCCCCTGTCCCACTCCCCCTGTGGAGTGGAACTCTTTCAGACGCCTGATGGCAGCTGGACCTCTCTCCTCCTCCTCGCCTGGCTCCTCCTCTTCGCCTGGCTCCTCCTCCTCGCCTGGCTCCTCCTCCTCGCCCGGCTCCTCCTCCTCGCCCCTCTTCTCCTCCTCCTCTGGCCCACGGGCCTGGACATCTATAGCCTGTCCGTCCATGGGAGTGGATCCCTCCTTCACTGTAGTTCTCCCCGAGGTTTCTTCTTTTTCCCAGGACCCTGGGTTTTTTGGAGTTTTTCCTTGCTGAGAAGGAGGGTCTAAGGACAGGGGATGACTGGACCATGTTTCATTTGCTGCTTTACATGAATGTTGTTTATTCCTGTTTTGATATGTCTGTGTGTATGTTTTACTCATCCATATCTTGGAACGCCCTTAGAGGCAACTGTTGTTGCGATTTTGGGCGCTACAAAATAAATTGAATTGAATTGAAATTGAAATTGAATCTACACAGAAACTACGGAATCTATTTCGAAGTAAATGAACATCTTAGCGTTCAGATTTTTGTTAATTTTATTTTTATTTATAGTTTGTAACATGTCCCCTGGAATGGACGCCAGGGACATTTTGGCGTTAAATTCATGTGAAGTTAACCACCAAACGAAAACAACTTTCCTGACGACCAACATCTCTGACAAGCTTCTACAGTCGCCTCAGTTTTTAGACTCCCTTTGAATTTCTTTTTTAGTGCAGCCACAAACTTACTCCTGCTGAGGCAGAGGAACCTAGATCCCATCCCCCATTAAGACTCTTTCTCAAATCACTTAAAAGATCAACTGATGAACTCAATGTCCACTATAAAGGACACAAATAAATGGGCCATGTCTCAGGAGGATATGTTGATTTGGGCGAATATAACATTTTCAAAACAGTAAAAGGTAACACGGTGCTCTAAATATGTCATGTGTTAGCTGTTAACGCCACATAGAAGTGTAATACTAATCGTGCATGATTTAATTTTTTTTTATTTAAGTTTTTTGTCTGTAATATTCTGGAATAAATTGCATATTCACACTTTATTCAAATAAAAATCCACACAAGATGCGCAAATACTTCCCAGAGATGGAAAATGAGTGTGAAAGCGCATGGAAAGTGTGTAGAGCTCTGCCCATACGACCTCCAGAGTGTACAGACCATGCTTTTATTCATTATTCATAAGGCCTTATATATATACGTGTGTGTGTGTGTGCGAGAAGACAGCTCTGATCTCCCCTCTGAGCCAAAACTAAAAATACAGGCCCTTCCATGTTCCAGCTCCATGCCCCGCAGACGTGTCCATGTAAGGGTAAATATAACTGCGAGGGGACAAACACATGTTCTTGGATGTAAGCCGCCGTTCAACTCCACAGAAGAAAAAGAGCAAACACATGTCCTTGTACAGATGGATCCATGTGTCACGTGTTATCAGTTGTTCACAGAGTTATAAGGTAACGAAATAGTAAAAAGTACAATGCTTAAAAATGCACTTGGTACATTTCTGTTTGAGGTTCGTCACCTTTTTGTTTCTTTGGATGTGTCATTGTTGCCTGTAATGTTCCACAGAATGACAGTAAACAGCCCTACTTTACATGGGCCCCGTTTACATGAGGATTTTAAATACCAATTAATTACGGTACTTCAGAATTAAATAGATTGGAATTAAATTATTCTGCTTCGGGCTTACATGGAAATATTAATTCCGAATAAAGGTTTACATGGAAACACGTTAAATTGGATTTACCGTATTTTCCGGATTATAAGCTGCTACTTTTTTTTCCCAGGTTTTGAACCATGCGGCTTTTACAAAGGAGCGGCTAAATTTTGGATTTTTCTTCCACCGCTAGGGGCGCTCTAACCGGAATTTCAAAAACAAGATAGACGGAGAAGAATATGCTACTTTTTATTTAGCAGATATAACGCACGACAAATTACTAACTGGTAATTATTTTCAAATCCTTGCCCCTTCATCATGAAAAGCACAAGAAGGAGTTTGTATGATGCAAGTTTTAAGTTGAAGGCATCGATCTTGCTCCAGGAAGGAAACCGCTGTAGAGCCCTGCACCCGCGGGAACCACGGGACCAACACAAAACAGTGCGGCGCGGGACCATGGATGTATAAGAGCATCTGAAAGAACATTCTGAAAGAACATTCTGAAAGAACATTCTGAAAGCTTATTGCGGGCGGGAGCGAGACTGAAAATTGTGTCCCGCGCAGACCTCTACCGTGCTGCTGCTGTAAGCTCGGCGTCAGCGGAGATGATTAAAGTGAATTGTGGTTTCACTGCACAGGAGAAATGAAGGTCAATTACCGGTTCTTTTCTGTTTTTGACCTCGGTTTAATCAGCAAAGTTGCTGCCGTCTTAAAAGGCACTGTTCAGAAAGAATCTGTTCAGGTACATAAATGCACATTTACAGTACAAAATTGTTCTGTATATGCAGAAAATATCTCATTTTTCAACATAGATATCAGCGGCTTATAGCCCGGTTGCGGCTTGTATAACTTTTTTCTTAATTAAAAAAAAAAAATGTAGTGGATGCGGCTTATATACCGGTGCACTCTGTAGTCCGGAAAATACGGTATTTAATTCCATTCAATGTCTGGGGGTGGGGAAGGGTTCTGACTGGACAGGGAGACGAACATATTTACGTCGATGTTACCGGCTTTTCTGTCATCTCGGTTTGTCGTTGGGGTATGTGACTCTGTCCCTTGGTACTGCTCTTCCTCAGTTTGTTTGCAACAAACATTTGTTATTTTAGGCTATTAATTAACCAAATAATTTTATGGCAATAGACAATAGCCGATTCAATTGATTCAACGTATAAAATGCATTTAGCCTGGTGTGAGAAATGCTCCAGTCAGACTAGATCCAAACCCAGACTCCTGACCCAGCGGGAGCAGCTCTGGTTCAGGCCGGGCTCAGAGTGGCGGTGTTGTAGTGCATCTCACAGTGGCCGTGGACACAGGAGCAAGACACAGGCAACCCAGCACGAGCCGCCTCCCCGGGGTCCATGCCGGCGTCTGTCACAGGGACGACAGAGTTAGCACTGACTCACTCACAGCGAGGACGTCCTGACACACGACACGGCAGCCGGCTGCAGTGAGGGAGGCTCTTACCCAGCACTTTGAAGGGGCTGTTGTCCTCCTTCTTGCCCATCTTGTCTTTGTCGGCTGCGAACACAAAGATCATTGTGAACTCTCACACTGGACATAGGACGGGCCCAAAGTGGCCCAATACCAAAGCCTGATCTCGTCAGATCTCAGAGCTTGGCAAAAATGAAATGAAAAATGTCCCAGCGATAACAGTTTCAGTGGCTTTACTGAAAAAAAAAAGGTTGCCAGTGTCAAATCTTCCTTTATGTTACAACTCTTCTCTTGACTGTAACATGTAATAAGTTTTTAACATCTGATCATGCAGTTTTCTTTTTGAATGAGTTTTCAGCTCAGTTAGAAGCTTTTAAAAAAGGACTCAAAACCTATCTTTTTAGAAAAAGCTTACAACATTTTATGATGTTTTTAATGTTCTTTTTATTGTAGCTTGTGTAGCACTTTGAGATTTGGAATCAAATGTAAAGTGCATTATAAATAAAATGTATTATTATTATTATTATTATTATTGTTTTCAGACAGCGTTGAGTTGGAGAGCAGAGAGGCAGCACTATCTGAACAAAATGCAACGCTACAACTCACAAAAGAACACTTGGAGGAAAGATGCGTTGAGTTGGAGAGCAGGGAGGAAGCGCTATGTAGCGAAAAAGCAATGCTAACGCTCACAAAAGAACGCATGGAGGAAAGGTGCGTTGAGTTGGAGAGCACATTGGATCAAGAGAGAAAACAGCGGCTGCAAAACGAAGTGGAGAAAACCAAAGTAACAGATGAATTGGAAGAGGTGAAAAAACAATTTCAAGAGGAAAAGAACCAGTGGCTGCTGAAGGAGAATGAGTACCTGACAAAATGAATCCATAATTTTGTCAGGTACTCCCAGGGCTGGATGTAGCTCCCGGGTCTGGTGGTAGCTCCCAGGGCTGGTAGCAAAAGTCTCTGGAGAAATTTCTTGTTGTATATCAGTAGTTTCAAGTATTTATGTCCTGATGTTATTAAATATCCAAATCCACACTTAAAATTGTGTCAGGTAACTGTTTTTCAAGTTTTTTTATACTTTGACTGCTCCACACTCTCCACTCACAAAACCTGTGGCTGCCATCTTAGTTCGAAGCTTTTGCTCTCATATCTTTATCATATTCTCTTTAGTTTGATTATTTTACAGCTGTAAGCACTGCTCTATTTGAGGCCTGTTAGACTTTAATCTGAGATTTATTTTAACAAGAGGAAAGAGCTGGTTTAGTTGGAACTTCAGCATTCACAAGTCAGCTCGCATTAGCTAACAGTTTTTCAGTTTTTTTTTTATTACCTTATCACAATGAACTATATACACTGCTCAGAAAAAATAAAGGAATACTTTGAAAACACATTAGATCTCCATGTGAAAAAATATGCATACTGGACAGTACCAGAATACTGTAATAAGCAAGTAAAGTACTATTTGATTTGTGTATATGTGCTTGGCTTTTCTAGTCAGTCAGTGAAATTTGGAAATGTATCAGACTACATGATCATCCAATTATTCAAATCCCAGTATCAAGACTTATGTTTATGTATTTTAATTTGTTCACATATAACAGCAACACCTGCACAGTGACATAACGTCCGTGACAAGTGCGACACGTCCGTGACAAGTGCTACACGTCCGTGACAAGTGTTACACGTCCGTGACATGTGCTACACGTCCGTGACAAGTGCTACACGTCCGTGACAAGTGTTACACGTCCGTGACAAGTGCTACACGTCCGTGACAAGTGCTATGCACTTGCCTCCATCATTACAGTTTGGCAGTATTCAGGGTTGGCATGTCTGTTTTTCTATGGTGATGATCATGGAAGCGTTCAGAGCAGCAGTCGCATCACTTCTGGTGCAAACACTTGTCATGTGTTTGGGACTTTCCTGGTTAAATAAAGGTTAAAAAAAAAAAAAACAGAACTTTGTGTTTATTGCAGAGACGAGGATCCAAGCGTCCCCAGTGGTCAGGAGCCTCAGGCGGAGCTGGACTCCATCTTCCAGGTCTGTGCCAGGTCTGTGCTGTGAAAGTGTTTCTGTTATTGACCGTGTTAGAACGAACAGTGTTCAAGAATAACAGAGTTACTAACGGCGTTACTTTGACCAGTAACGACTAATCTAACAAATGACTCTTTCCTTTGCAGTAATGCCTTTATAGTTACTGTAACTAGTGAAACGGGGCTCTTTATTTTCCTGTGAGTCTCTGCAGCAGTGACAGATCAGCCTGAGCGCGCTCGTCTCATTCAGAGGAGCGGTAAAGAAGTAAACTAGCGTAAAGTGAGGGATTAGAGACAATGGCCACATTCACATGATTTCTTTTTTTAAATTAATTGTTCTGAATAAAATAGCTCAGAATTAAATTATTCCCCTTTGACTTTACATGGAAATAATAATTCCAAATTGAGGTTTACATGGAAAACACGTTAAATCGCCTTTTTAAAATTCTGCTCAAAATCTGGGTCGGGAAGGGTTCTGATTGGACAGTGACAAAGACATATTTACGTCTTTGGAAAGAAAACGCACTTTAGCTGCTACCGGCTCAGTCATCTCGGTTTATCGTTACGCCATGGACACAAACCTTTTTTTGCAGTCTTTCCTATAATAATATAGCAGTAGCTGGAGAATGCTATCATCACGCTTTATGTATGTCGGAGAAGGGAGGAAGAAAAAAGCTGAGTGTGTGGGTGCTGTGAGGGTCTGTGTGGGTGTTGTGAGGGTCTGTGTGGGTGTTGTGAGGGTCTGTGTGGGTGCTGTGAGGGTCTGTGTGGGTGCTGTGAGGGTCTGTGTGGGTGCTGTGAGGGTCTGTGTGGGTGCTCTGGGGGTCTGTGTGGGTGCTGTGAGGGTCTGTGTGGGTGTTGTGAGGGTCTGTGTGGGTGCTGTGAGGGTCTGTGTGGGTGTTGTGAGGGTCTGTGTGGGTGCTGTGAGGGACTGTGTGGGTGCTGTGAGGGTCCATGTGGGTGCTCTGGGGGTCTGTGTAGGTGCTGTGAGGGTCCATGTGGGTGCTCTGGGGGTCTGTGTAGGTGCTGTGAGGGTCCATGTGGGTGCTCTGGGGGTCTGTGTAGGTGCTGTGAGGGTTTATGTGGGTGCTGTGAAGGTCTGTGTGGGGGCTGTGGGGGTCTGTGTGGGTGTTGTGAGGGTTTGTGTGGGTGCTGTGTGGCTCTGACGCTCTACTCTTGTGTCTTTATGGTTTCAGGTTCTGAAGGAGCAGGTCCTGAGGTTTGTCAAACAGCAGCTGAAGAAGCTCCACAGGCTCCTGGCCTCAGATGAATCCGAAAGCTCAGAGACTGAGGAAGAAGAGGAGAGCAGAGAGGTTCTGAACATCACCCTAGACTTCCTGAAGAAGATGGACCAGGAGCATCTGGCCCAGCACTTGTTCAGCCGTAAGAACCTCCAGATGACCTCCCATCCTCCTGTAGCTCTGTGTCTCAGATGCCCTCCTGATTGAAATATTAGACATGTTTAACATTCTCACTCTGTCTTATTTAAAGGGAGTAAAGTTGGATTCAGAGAAACTGAAGTGTGATTTGCAGCAGAGGTTCAGCAGTGTGTTTGAGGGTGTGGCTAAAGCAGGCGACTCTGCCCCCCTAACCCAGATCTACACAGAACTCTACATCATAGAGGGTGAGGCCTCAAAAGTCAATCAGGAACATGAAGTCAGACAAATGGAGAAGATATCCAGGAGACAGGCTGCTCCAGAGATCACAGTCACATGTGAAAACATCTTTAAAGCCCGCCCACATTCACCAGAGCCAATCAGAGCAGTGCTGACGAAGGGTGTGGCCGGTGTGGGAAAAACAGTGCTGACTCAGAAGTTCAGTCTGGACTGGGCTGAAGTTAGGGCCAACCAAGACCTCCAGCTGCTGTTCCCGTTCACTTTCAGAGAGCTCAATGTGCTCAGAGACACACAGTTCAGCCTGGTGGGACTACTGCACCACTTCTTCAGTCCATCCAAAGATCTCTGCAGCTTCCAACAGCTCCAGATGCTCTTCATCTTTGACGGTCTGGATGAGTGCAGACTTCCTCTGGACTTCAGAGGAACTCGGGTCCTGAGCTTTAAGCCATGTTAGAATGTTGTCAACTCATCAAAAACATACCTGGAATTGTGTTTTGCTTCATTCACACTTGTTTGAGGAATGTTTTATTTAGTGCCCGAGCGAACGCTATAGGCCTACATCTTGCCGATATGAGCTCATAGTCCACGTGGGCATGTTGTACCTCATTGTAAAGTTTAGACTTTTTATATTACAGCAATTTAGTCACATTTACAGACAGATTTATGTCCTAATCAGTATCATCACTAATTATCAGAGGGGTAATTTGTCTGTGTCTGTGTTCTTGTTTACACCAGCGCGCTATTGACTATAAATAAAAGCGTAGTTTAGATCAGCAACAAAAGTAGTGCTTGTTGAGTGTGAGTGCGAAGAAGAGAGAACTGTCTCATAAACAGAGGACACACAGCTGCTGTAACAAGCTGGATTATATTCATTTTACGGACGATTGTTTTGAGTCAGAATTGAAAGGACACTTCTTTGTGAAGACTTGTGATCTGAGAGGTGTTTGTATAAGCGGTGAGTGTTGCGGATATGTTGATTTTAGAGTTACTTTTGGTTCTTTCTCATTGGTTAGCTCTTAGCTGCTGTAGCTCCCACACATAAACAGCCTGTTTTCTCTCACACTGACCTAGTGTAAAGTGATACAGTGGCTGTACATGTTACTGGACCCTAGCCTAAATATGCAGGTTCTGTGTCTTAAACGTGTGAATGAAAGAAAACACAATTCCATGTATGTTTTTGATGAAGAAACAACATTAAAACAGGTCTGAAAACAGCGTGAAGTGTTTGTGTTTCAGACGCCTGCAAGTTCTCTCTGGACCCAAATACACTTCACAGACATGCGCTTCTTTCTGCGGACCATCGGACTGTGAGCCGTGTGGTGGAGGCGCAGGAGTATCCAGAACATGAGGACAGGTTCACAGAGTGGGAACAGGTCCTGAGCTGCACCGGCCTGAGGGGGCGCTGTTACTGGGAGGTGGACCGGAGCAGCGGGGTTGATATAGCAGTGAGTTACCGAGGGATCAGACGGAGCGGAGGGGGACTGGAGTGTGCGTTTGGACTCGACGATCTCTCCTGGAGTTTGAGGATCTATGATGATGGAGTGTACTACGTCTGCCACAAGAGCAACTCGACACGACTCCACCTCTCCCGTCGCTCGGAAAGAGAGGGCGTGTCCTCAGGTAAAGGGGGCGTGGCATCAGATGAAGGGGGCATGTCCTCTGGGAAAGGCAGAGTGCTTTCTGGCAGAGCCGGCATATTCCTGGACTCTGAGGCTGGAGCTCTGTCCTTCTACGACGTCTCCTCGGATGGTGAACTTTCTTATCTCTGGACCTTCTCCTTGTCCATCTCCGAGCCTCTGTTCCCTGGGTTTGGACTAGGGAAAGGTTCTTCTGTGACTCTGGTGAAAGAGATGAGACAAAGAACTCCTCTGAACAATAACAACAATAAATATGCAAGATAAACTACAAAATGGAGCTTAAATTTGACTGTTTAAATTTGACTTTGAATCAAATAAATGCACAAAATAATGTAAATGAATGATTCTGAAGCAAATGTATTGTTATGGTTCTTCACAGTGCATAAAAGTTTTTTTTCGGTCATTTCTCAGTTTTGTTGTTACCTGTTATTCTTTTATATTCTTTTTCAATGCTAATACAACATAATAAATCTTTTTTTACACCCTGAATACCCCATCCCATTGCTAAATTATTCCGAATCAGAATCTTCTTCAGAAATGCTACAACACAATCAGCGTGCATCCTGCTAGTGAAACTACAGGCTCCTACTACTATCTGTGAGGTTGCATCCAAACTGACTCTATAGGGAATACTGCTCAGGATTATTGTACGTTCTTATTCAAGGACTTAAATCAAAATCATCTTCTCTTTCATAAATGCGCTTTAATGTATGTTTTTATAAGTTTTAATGTCAAACTCAGGATTATGTAACCTGTCAAATCTCTTTACTGCTGTCTCTGTACTTGTTCTTACTGTAAAACAAGCTTTATTATTTGATTTGGTGTCTGCACTTGAAGCCTCACTCATGCTTCCTCCATGGTTTCCTTCCCTTTCCTCCTCGGAGTTTTGGGACACCATTTAATATGGCGCATTTGATTGACAGCTGAAAAATGGAGTCAAGAAGGAGGCAAGAAAAGGGACTTGAGATGCTGCCGTAGTCTGTGTGTTAATGCGCAGTGCGGAAGTGCCACAAGCAACAGTGGAGCTCTCTGACTGTAGCTACCGATTCCTCCACTGCCGTCTTCATCACAAAGAAAATCTAACTCTAAAGCTCAATGGTTAAAGTACTAAATCTACATGAGTTGTGGGTAAATGTTTCAGAGACCTGGATTTCTACAGGAGGCTGTTGGGAAGACTGCAGAGCTTCAGAAACTATGAACAGCTAACAGCATATTTATTAAGAAATGTTGAGAACAGTGGTGGCCTGTCAATAGAGGGCGCAAGTGTACTGCACTCCCTAACTTGACCTAGATTATAGAAAACATATATATATATATATATATATATATATATATATATATATATATATAAAAATATAAGTTATTTTATATTAGACTATATGTTTAATATTTTGTTTAAAATTGAACATGTATCTGTATCTGTATCGACATTTTTATCACATCCTGGCTGCACAGGAGCAGGCTTTGAGCACCAGAGCAATAGAGGTCCAAGGTGTAGGCTGTGGAAAGAGGCTCCTGAGACAGTCCAGCACATAACTGCAGGGTGTAAGATGCTGCAGGGAAAGCGTACATGGAGCGACATAACCAAGTGGCGGGCATAGTGTACAGAAACATCTGTGCAGAGCTGGAAACCCCAGGATGAAGGTGGGAAACACCTCCAAAGGTTGTGGAGAATGACCGAGCCAAGATCCTGTGGGACTTCCAGATACAGACTGACAGAATGGTGATGATGAACCAACCAGACATAGTGGTGGTGGATGAGCAACAGAACAAAGCCGTGGCGGTGGACATTGCAATACCAAGCGATGGTAATGTCAGGAAAAAGGAACATGAGAAACTAGAGAAATATCAGGGGCTCAAGGAAGAGCTGGAGAAAGCCTGGAAGGTAAAGGCATCAGTGGTGCCCATGGTAAATGGAGCACTCGGGGCCGCCACTGTGGTTACAGGAGATCCCAGGAAGGACAACGGACATCTCAGGGAAGAAAATTGCAGTAGGAACAGAAAAGATACTGGACAAAACTCTCAAGCTCCCAGGCCTCTGGTAGAGGACCTGAGCTGGATGAGGGTGAGAGACAGACCACCGTGGAAAGTGAGGAACACATTTTACGTTATATATGTATATATATATATACACTCAGGTTTGTGGAGTTATAAGTTTAATTAAATTATATGAAAACAGCAAAATCATCATTTCAGTTATCTTACAGAACCATAAATCAGATAACCCATATAAGAACAGACGTACAGGTAACATAGCTCTTCATGTGCCTTAATAGGGTGAGTGGGGCACTTGGGGCTCAGTTTCCTGAATTTTGTTTATTCGACCTTTGTGGATGTAAAAGTGGTGTAATCCATTGTTGTGATCCAAGCTGAACTGAGGCCTCTTTTGATGGAAGGAGTTGACCAAAGTCTATTGGTGTTTCCATGGCAGATGGATGTTTGAGCTGATTTAAAAACGCTCTCAAACTCTCTGATTTTGACATCGAGGTTGCTACAGCGCTCCTGCAGCATGTCCAGCTTCATGGTGTCCCTCTGCTCCCTCGGCTCTTCTTTGGTGCTGTTGTCCTTCTCTCTGAGATGTGCTGCCTCCTTTTTGCTGTTAATTTTCCTCTTCAAGGCCTTTATCTTCTGATGCGCCTGCTGTTTCTTCTCTCGCTCTCTTTCCAGCTCCTCCTTCAGCATATCCCGCTCATGGACTAAATCACGTTGGGATTTCACCTTTTCTTCAATTGCTTTTACTTCAACTTCTTGACAACTGAGTTTGGTGTAACGTATCTCCAAATCGTGTATGATCTCTCGAAATTCACGTTCTTTGGCTGAGCTTTCTGTTTGCATCTTGTGAATTTCTGCCTGGTGTTGATTGTTCATTTTCTGGAGATCGAGAGCATGAGACACCTTCAGCAGCTCCTTTTCTTGTTGAAGATTTGTCAGAGGTTTCTCCTTGAGCTCACCTATCTCTTTCTGGTGATCCTCCCTCAGCTGCTCTAACTTTTTCTTAAGCTTCTGCTCCATCTCCTGACGTTCATTCTGCAAACGCTCCGCCAACTCCCTGCAGTACTGGTGTAGCATCTCATCATCACGGCCTCTCAACAGGGCTCGCCTCTCCTCTTCTATGTTTTTCTTTTCTTCTGCTAACTCTTCTTCCACCTGAGTCTGCAGTTGCTCCAGCTTCTGCTTGTGACTGGCTTTAAGTTTATTCCGCATTTTTGCCTGATGTTCTTGTAATTTAGTTTTGAAGCTCTCAAGGGCTGCATTGCTTTCTTTACGTATTTTCTCTTCCTGTCTCCTCTGATCTTCTAGGTATGTCCTGGATTCCTCCTTAAGTTGGGCTTCCTCCTCTCTCCTTTTTTCCAACAGTGTCAGACGAAAATTCTCCAGCCTCCCTGCATTCTCAGCTTTCATTTGTCTTTCCTCTTGTATGATCTTCTCTTCTTGTCTCTTCACATCATCATCGAGAGTTGCTTTGAGCTCCTCCAGTCTCTTTACATTCTCAGCCTTCATTTGTCTTTCCTCTTGTATGATCTTCTCTTCTTGTCTCTCCAGATCATATCTGAGAGTTGCTTTGAGCTCCTCTAATCTTCTCTCTGATTCCCTCTTAAGTTGGGCCTCCTCCTCTCTCGTTTTGGCCAACAGCGTCAGACGAAAATTCTCCATCCTCTCTACATTCTCTGCCTTCATTTGTTTTGCCGCTTGTACAAACTTCTCTTTTTGTCTTTCCAGATCATCTTTGAGGGTCTCTTTGAGCTCCCTCAGTCTTGCTGCATTCTCATTCTTCAGATGTTTCGCCTGTTGTTGGATTTTCTCTACTTGTCTCTTTTGGTTATTTTGCAGCGTTTCTCTGAGCTGCTCTCGGATTGTCTCATGTTCCTCCTTAAGTCTTTCTTCTTCCTCTCTCCTCTTGGCCAAAAGTGACAGACGAAGAGTTTCCAGTCTCTTTTTATTCTCAGTCCTCAGGTGGCTCTCCTTTTCCATCTCCTCACAATCATACAGGTCTTCTGTCTCCAGCCTTTCATCATAATTTGAGGGCGACATTGGGATATCATCACTTGCCTGATTATTTTGTTCTGGCTCCGGGTGTGACTCTGAAGAAGCCATAGGAAGCGAAAAACTGGGCTGATGTTCTATGGAAGTAGGGTCCTCCTGCCTCAGTCTGTACTCAGCCTTCTTCTTCTTTAATAGAAGACTAAAGGAGTCTTCTTCTGTGTCCTCCTCATATATTGCGGGTTGTGCTGAGCTCTGTGCTGTTAGAGACTGATATTTTAACTCATCCTCATCCTCCTTCTCCAGCTCATTCTCATTTGGTAGAGATTGCGTTGGGCTAACATCGCGTGGTAAACTTGGCCACTTCATTTCTGGCTCTGTGGCTGAAGCCTTTGCACCACTGCTTTCCTCCTCCTCCTCTGAGCCACCCAGGAGCTTCAAATATTCGGCTTCGAAATCCATTTTTACTTTGGTTCGTT
This sequence comes from Odontamblyopus lacepedii, assembly GCA_034769755.1. Lineage (NCBI taxonomy): Eukaryota > Metazoa > Chordata > Actinopteri > Gobiiformes > Gobiidae > Odontamblyopus > Odontamblyopus lacepedii. The sequence goes on from CM068359.1 coordinate 34,235,841, forward strand.
TTCTATTCCTCCGAGCATATTTTGTGCCCACTCCTTTGGCACCCAGATCTGTCTTGCTCCTGAAATTGGACTTATCCATAGCTTAGATGTGTAAACAAAATGTGCGTGTGGCGTCACTGTCTGTTTGCTATCGGTAATGTGCTAAGAGTACTTTCAGCGGAGCTCACATGTGCCTCAGTTGTGTCCTGTGATGTCACAAAGATTCAAAGAGCTCCGGAATGTTTGTCATGACAGTTGTGGGTGCTATGGTTACCTCCCAAAACAAGATTTAGGTTATGTTTGTTTATCCGACTCGGAGCTCCGAGGACGTTGCCTAGCAACAAGCGCGGACACGCCCCTTTTCCTCAGACGGTGAAACTTGGAGCAGCTCGGAGGAGAAAGAATCCAAGATGTCTGTGCCCAGTGTCACTTTATGAACTGTTTTCATTGTGTTTGGACGCTTTCAGTTTCAGGACGATTTCAGTCACTCATATTACTGCAGTACTTTACTGTGTCTGTATCACTGCCTGTGGGTTTGGTAGTATTACTGCAGTACTTTACTGTGTCTGTATCACTGCCTGTGGGTTTGGTAGTATTACTGCAGTACTTTACTGTGTCTGTATCACTGCCTGTGGGTTTGGTAGTATTACTGCAGTGGTTCTTAACCTGGGTACGATGGAACCCCAGGGGTTCGGTGAGTCAGTCTCAGGGGTTCGGCAGGGGTCAAGACTCACGTCCAACTCATATGATCGGTGATGACTCGCCCCGTTTGGCCGTTATTGGCTGCAGGAAATTTTGTGCGTGCAATAGTCTTTCTTAATATTTTCCCTTCATACTAACTTTGTCGAGCATAAAAAGAAAGTGGTCGGACGAATATGGGCAATATGGATTCACATGAGCACCAATAAAATATATATACTTGTGTTTTGAATTTGAAAAAAACAAACACTGTATTACTGCAATACTTTACTGCGTCCGAATCACTGTCTCTGGGTTCGGGAGTCGTGTCACCCATGTTTTTAGCCCATTTCTTGCTCACTAATGTGCCAAAATGTTCTACTGCCTGAATGAAACAAAACGCAACTCCCGTATGTAAGTTTTTGATCAGGGAAGAATATGATAACATCAGAACCAGTGTAATGGTGTGGGCCCTTTAACATATTCTTTAATTTACTGTATTTGCACTGTACACAAACTGAACGTGAGGCTTGGAGAGACGACAACTCCACAGTGAGATCAAATATGGGAACACTTCCTGAAAAACACAACACAATTACACTGCAGCACATACAAACATACAGAGGGAGAGTCCTGTGTGCTGTGAGAGGAATATTACTACTACTACTACTACTACTACTACTACTACTACTACTACAACTACTACTACAACTAATAATATACAATAAAAATAATATGCATGATAATAATAATGCATTTTATTTATTAGGCGCCTTTCTGGACGCCCAAGGTCGCCTTACAACAACATAAAGAAATGAAATACGATTAAAACATACAGTTTTAATAATAAAAGACAGATAGATAGATAGATAGATAGATAGATAGATAGATAGATAGATATAAATACATTATAACAATATACTGCATTAACATATTGTATCATAACAATATATAGTATTAACATGTAATATAATATATTGTATCACACATACATCTGTAATGTTTTAGAGCTACGGTGCATTTTTGGGCTCAGTGATTGAGCTGTACTGCCATCTCCTGGACTAACAGCTGCATTACAACAGGTGGCTAAACATTTGTTTCTTGTTATTATGTCCACTTTAATCAATTATTTATAGCTATTATAATTTGTATAATTACTTGCATCAAAAACACTCTCCTATCAATCAATAATAATATGAATACATTTTATTTATTAGGCACCTTTCTGGACACCCAAGGTCGCCTTACAACAACATAAACAAATCAAGTACGGTTAAAACATACAGTTAAAGTGGGACAGTATTTAATTGATTGATTGTATTTAGTGTTGTACCAAGTATTTTATTAGTATTTAGTACCAGTCAACCGGTCATTGTGCCTCCTATAACATTTTCTTAAAAGTCCTGCGCCTGACTTCTATTTATTCTCATCAGGACATATGAGTTTTAGATCGTACATTATATGGTAAAAGAAGTTTACAAAGCAAAGAGTAATGAATGTAAAACACAGTTCTCACATTATACACAACGATCACATTAGAAAGAACTAAGAAAGTCACATCTTCATAAAATAAACTGTTACACGACCCCAGACACTGAATTCTATGTCCTGGTGCAAATAAGCAGTGGGTTAATGGTCTTTTTTTATGCAGTTGATGGATCTGGAGAAGGAGGAGCCTGTTTTCTGCTTACATCACGTACATCTATCAGAGAATTTAAATACTTTTGTCACCATTCGTATTTCTCTGCTATCAGCCAGGAGTGCATCCGGAAATATCCTCACGCAAACCCACCTTCAACCTTTGCCGTGCGAAGTATAAAGCAAGAACATTCTACATTTATTACGGGCTACATTTTTATACGCCCATTGTAATAAGACGGGACGTATTATGGTATGGCGCTGTCCGTCCATCCGTCCGTCCGTCCGTCTATCCGTCTGTGGACACTTCAAAGCTTTGTAGTGTCTTTAACAAAGCTTTGTAGTGTCTTTAAGTTCTGTTGCTAGGTTTGACAAATTCTAACTTAATTCTATATACAATAATTCAAAGTACGGGCGTATTTTGCCCCGCTGGAGGAGCTCTTGTTGAGACTCATATTGTGCGTCACTATGAATCGATGATAACATTCACACACTGTACCGTCTTTCTCAGCAACTTCACTAACACAATAACAATACCAAAAAAAAAACAATACCAAAAGAAGGAAACCAACAAAATAATTAGTTTATGAGTGGATGGAGGTTGCCGTGGTGTCATTTCAAGAAATCTTAAACTAATTTATAAACATACAATCACGTGTTGGTGGTGTTACGTTGACACAAAAGATGAGAGCTTTCTCTGCAAGCGTGCACCATATTCACACACTCGTATTATCCTCATATGAAATGTCATGATCTCCAGACAAGTTCAAGTTTTTGGCTGTTTTTATACGCCCGTTGTAATACGGGACGTATTATGGTATGGCGCTGTCCGTCCGTCCGTCCGTCCGTCTGTGGACAACCGTCTCACCTAGGAATGTCAAACTTCATGGCTGGACACCCCATGGGTCAAGGATGTTCCCTATTGATTTCAAGGTCACAGGGTCAAAGGTCAAGGTCACGGCCTGACCCTTTGCGAAAACCTTGTCAGTATTGGAATCTTCCAAACTGCACCAACAATTCATCTTTAACTAGGTTTGACAAATTCTAACTTAATTCTATATACAATAATTCAAAGTACGGGCGTATTTTGCCCTGCTGGCGGAGCTCTTGTTTGGCTATGTTTTCAGCAAAGAAAGCAGATAAACGCTCTCTGCCCACTGTCTAAAAGCTGCTCCACAAAATGTGCGTCACTCTCTGAACAATAACAGGTCATATTTTCACTGTCAGTGGTAAAATGACTGGAGACAGGTTCATGTTTCAGGATTTAAAATCATGTCTGTTTGCAGCAGAAACAAACTGTTTAAGCGGAGGAGCAGTGGCATCATGAATGATCTCATACAGCAGACAAACATTTGCAAACATTATCAGGTTTTCGAAACTTAAAATGCTGTTTTACAAGAATATGAGAGTGGTGGAAGAGCCGACTTTTCTTATCATGTGTCTTGAGAGCGTTTTTATTTAATGATTCTAGAGGCCTCAGAGCTGATTTACAAGCCTGCAACTTGTTTACAGTATAGGACTCGCTCCACCTCCTCTGGGAGAGTTCATTTTGCCCAGATCCAGCACTAGTGGTCGGGTAACAAGAGCCCCTGCAAGAGGTGACTGTGTCAGACTTTACAGACGCACAACATTCAGTCAGCAGGAGTTCAGTCAGGGACAGAAATCTGGAACATTCCAGCTACAATAATAGACTCTACCACATTCACTACATTTAAAACCATCTGAAACGACGGCTTAAGAGAAACTAGATCTGTCATCACTAATGTTCTGCTTTTATGTAAATGTTGTACGTCATGATTGTGTTTTTTGGGCTTGTCATTGACAGTTTGTCTATTGTGTGAAGTTGTCTTATGTTATTTCTCTTTTCTCTTTGACCTGCCAGGGACCACACATGGAAAGTAGCCTTTGGGCTAATTCTGGCATATTTACAAGTATCTTTGTATGAATATGCATTGTCCCTTTAAATAAACTAAACTAAAGTAGAAAGTGTGGTATTATCATTGCATTTAGATCAGCACCTGAGGCTTCAGCAGTCAGTGTTCGGAACTTTTTAAATTTTAGCCATCCGAATGGGCTAGCGACAGGCAGCACACGTTATGACTCGTGTTTGTCTTTAGTTTTGTGTTTTTATTACTTTTATTTACAGAAGACCACAGGTCATAAATCTGAAAAACAAAGAAATAACCAACATTACAAATATATTCACTGAAAATATAATGCAACATCAATAAATCAAACATTGAACCAATGTAAATTAACTTCTACACAAAAGAAACATCTATCATATAAAATGTTGTAGTCTTACGCAGCAGTCACAAGTTGGCTGCACAGACTACATTTCCCATCATGCACAGCGATTAACGCTCTCTATTAACGGGCTGTGTGCTCCTGACGATCAGTTGCGATAATGAGAAATGACGCTAGTCAAAAAACACTTTACAAGGTTACGGCGCAACTGCGCATGATCAGGCATAAAAAAACTATAATGTAGCAAAATAATAATTTTAACAAATAACCCAAAAGAACCAAACAGTCAGGGAGTTTCTGTTGTATCTGAAACTGGCCATGTTGAATTTTACTGTGTTTGTTCACTTTTTAATGCTTTTTAAAACATACATTTGCTTCCAGAATAATTCCTAAATGTTTCAGCTGATCAACATGCTAAGCAGGGCAGGACTTAGTACATTTGTGGGAGATGGGAGAGCTCTGGGAAACTTTTTAATTATAGCTTTCACATGTATTGTGTTATCTGTGTATATGTGTATATTTCTTCTGTCTTTGTTCACTTTTAATGCAACGCACTTTGGTCAACTAAAGTTCTTTTAAAAGTGTTAAATAAACGTGAACACAGGATCCACAGTGATGCAGGTCTAGTGCAAACTGATGTTGTGTCCTTAGGCGAGAATGAATGTGGTGTTTAGACTGAAGTTAGGTATTTAGGTAAAAGTGTTTGGTAAAACACTAAAATCTAATGCATTATTACTATTAAAGTAGAAAGGTGTTCAAATACCAGAACACACGTTGTTATTTATTGATGGAGGCATATCTCCCTCCCGTGTTCCAAACTGCATCATTTATTTAGATTTTGACCAAACACTACACAAATTCCATTGCTTTATATCTATTTGTTTGTTTGCTTCATAACCGTTGAAAAGCTGTTTTTCATAAGAGCACGGTGTGTGTTTTTGAATCAAACCCATTTCACACTGCCTTGTTCCTCCCACGCAGAGCACAAAGACTTTCATATGAAGAACGTTAAGAGCTTTTGGTCATGGCTGTGTTTCTGTGGATGAAAACAGGGAGAACAGTTTGTGTCAGGGACGGGCTCTGCTCCTGTCGGCCGCTCTGATATTTGATCCACGCTGTAACACAAGAACATTCAAGGCTGGAATGTTGTGTATTGTGTGTATTGTGTTCAGAGATCAGATGCAGTTATGTTGAGTTGTTTTTTTTTTTTGATATATTTACTTACCAAGTGTTGTTTTCAGACCCCATACTGTTACTCCTACTTGAAAAAGTATAAATACTCTTACTTGAGTAAAAGTTTGGATTCCCTCTGTGAGCGATGGCTGGTTTATAGTTCAGCATCAGGCTCAGTGCTTCTGTGGGGTCCAGGTGCATTGTGGGAACCCATTTAACTTGCAGCATTTATTTATTGGACAATAAACAATGTTATATTTGAGTTGTTTCACGCAGTTTCCGTCAGTCGTCCATATTGTCTTTAGGAATCAACCATTCACAGCCGAAAACTTTCTGATTGGCACAAGGGCGATGATTAAATCCTGGACAATAAACCAGCCAAAACAAAAGCTTTATGTCGACAATATTATTATAATTTAATTTAAACATTTGTGTTTCTAACATTGCTGCCTCAGAGGGTAAAATAGTCATGGTCACATTTTTATCTGGCACTTTTCCACCTTCTGTCATGGTTTGAGAGTGGTTGAGGACCCCAAAGCAGAGACATAGGCGCAGGTAGATGTTTAAACAGGTTTATTGCCGGGAATGAAGGATGTGGTGATGGAAACTGGCTGGAGACATAGACAGAGGAAGACTCACAGGTAGACAGACTGGACGACAAGGGCAGGCAGGATGACGTGGACAAGCAGGATGAGGACGAGGACGTGGACAAGCAGGACGACGACGTGGACAAGCAGGACGACGACGTGGACAAGCAGGACGACGACGTAGACAAGGGATAGAGGAGGAATGAACTGACACTGAACAAAGGAAAAGGACAGAACTAAGTAGTGGGGCTGATTAGACAATGAGCTGCAGGTGAACCACCGAGCAGGTGATCCACACTGCAGCATTAGCCCAGCCACACCCCCAGAGGAGCAGACAGACACAGAAGGGAGGGGGAACACACAACAAACACCAAACCCTGACAGTACCCCCCCTCAAGGGACAGCTCTCAGATGTCCCAAACAGCAACACAAACACGGGAGGGTGGAGGGGGGCCTGGACGGAGGGACACAGGTAAACTGGCACCCAGGATGGAGAGGAGCGCCCAGCAGCAGCCCAGGAAGGGACACAGCCACCCCGGACGGAAACGAGTGTCCAGCAGCGGCCGAAGACGGGATACGGCCACCCCAGACGGAGACAAGTGTCCAGCGGCAGCCCAGGAAGGGAATCAACCACCCCAGACGGAGAACGGTGTCCAGCGGTGGTCCAAGAAGGGAATCTACCACCCTGGACGGAGAACAATGTCCAGCGGTGGTCCAGGAAGGGATTCTGCCACCCCAGACGGAGAACAGTGTCCAGCGGTGGCCCAGGAAGGGAATCTACCACCCTGGACGGAGAACAGTGTCCAGCGGCGGCCCAGGAAGGGAGTTGACCACCCCAGACGGAGAACAATGTCCAGCGGTGGTCCAAGAAGGGAATCTACCACCCTGGACAGAGAACAATGTCCAGCGACAATCCAGGAAGGGAGCCGACCACCCCAGACGGAGAACAGCGTCCAACGGCGGTCCAAGAAGGGAATCCACCACCCCGGACGGAGAACAATGTCCAGCGGCGGTCCAAGAAGGGAATCCACCACCCCAGACGGAGAACAATGTCCAGCGGCGGTCCAGGAAGGGAATCGACCGCCCCAGACGGAGAACAGCGTCCAGCGGCGGCCCACAAAGTCCAAGGGACATGGAGGCAGAGAAAACAGGAGCTGGGACAGGAGCAGGGCCAGCGACCGCCGCAGAACGCTCCAGAGGAACAAGTGAGGACAAACGAGGTAGCTGGGAATTGGAGCCTGCCGATGCTCTACACTCTGCGGGGTCCAAGTGGTCAGTTCATTCTGTCAAGGTTTGAGAGTGGTTGAGGACCCCAAAGCAGAGACATAGGCGCAGGTAGATGTTTAAACAGGTTTATTGCCGGGAATGAAGGATGTGGTGATGGAAACTGGCTGGAGACATAGACAGAGGAAGACACTGGGGAAGACTCACAGGTAGACAGACTGGACGACAAGGGCAGGCAGGATGACGTGGACAAGCAGGACGACGACGTGGACAAGCAGGACGACGACGTGGACAAGGGATAGAGGAGGAATGAACTGACACTGAACAAAGGAAAAGGACAGAACTAAGTAGTGGGGCTGATTAGACAATGAGCTGCAGGTGAACCACCGAGCAGGTGATCCACACTGCAGCATTAGCCCAGCCACACCCCCAGAGGAGCAGACAGACACAGAAGGGAGGGGGAACACACAACAAACACCAAACCCTGACACCTTCAAGTAAAGTGTCCATTCACACACATGTTTAGACACACATTCATACACCAGTGCACACAAACACCGGGGCTAAGGTGCGGTTTCAGTATCTTGTTATTCTGTCCAGATATGATTTTGTTTTTGTCTCTCCTTTGAAAATACCAAATGTTGTAAATCACATGTTGCATCGACAGTTACTCTTTCCATAAACAGGTTTTTGAAACTTATATTAGTGTTGGTGTGACAACAGTACGGACTTCAGAATCAGTACCATTTAATACATAAATAAAACTCAAATGTTATCATTACCTTATCGTTCATAAAACCTAATTCTGATGTGAAACTATAGAATCTTGATTAAATTAGGTTAGTTTTACAGTCCTACTTTTGTGCATGTTTGTCGCTTTCATAAAGGCAGCAGATGCTTGTATGTAATAATAATATATGATGATAATAATAATAATAATAATAATAATAATAATAATAATAATAATAATATAATAATAATAATAATAATAATAATAATAATAATAATAATAATAATAATAATAATAATAATAATAATAATAATAATCATAATAATATGATGCTTGTACTGCAAATAAGTATAAAGTAAATGACTCTGTAGTTCAGATCAGTATGTTATATTTTCTTAAATCCATGTAAATGTACAGTCAGTCAATACGTCTCAAAGATGGAGTCACTTCTGATGGACTTTGAGACCGATTTCCTTCAGTGACGCGTGTCCCTGCATATCCTGAGGGGTAAATACATGCAAAGGTAAACAGGAGCTGGTCACACAGTACAGAAGTGTTCACTGTGATGCAGGAGAGGGCCGGCCACAGTGGAAGTCTCCCGCTCTTGTCCTGCTGGTCCTACTCGGCCCAGGCAGAGTCTGGAGCACTGAGCTGTGGAGGTGCAGATTGTATCAGTGTGGTGCTTTGTTGGTGTGAGCTTCAAGCCAGTTTACCCCCAGCAATGGGGCATATGATGAGCCCAGCCCGGGGCTGTGAAGTGCAGCTGCACGAGCCAAGTGACTCTTGTACTGGTCCAACAAGAGCTCCTCCAGCGGGGCAAAATACGCCCGTACTTTGAATTATTGTATATAGAATTAAGTTAGAATTTGTCAAACCTAGCAACAGAACTTAAAGACACTACAAAGCTTTGTTAAAGACACTACAAAGCTTTGAAGTGTCCACAGACGGATAGACGGACGGACGGACGGACAGCGCCATACCATAATACGTCCCGTCTTCAAAACGGGCGTATAAAAACTGTCATTGTGCAAAAGGCTCACTTTTACAGAGCTAAGTTTTTCTGCCTCAAAGGGGAGACAAGAGCACAGCTCCCGGAACAGATCATCCACGATGACGACCTGAACTTCAACACCATTCTGGGCTGTGGCTAACAGCTAAAGGCCCTTAGCCCCGGGCAGTGCTGAGCTAAAGCAAATCATCCTCCGCTCAGCACAAAACCAGCTCCTGACACAATGTCACATTACAAGTGTACATGCTGAAAGATGAATCCTTCTGTTCATTATCACAGTACTTTACTTTAGCATTTCTTTGCCATAAGCTGCTTTCAGCTTCATAGCATAAGAGCACTCAGGGCATTTTGCAGGTTTTGGAAGCAATCCAAGTTCCATCAACCACCAACTTAGAAAATTGTAAGAGAACATGCTTAAAAATGTCATCTCTTTAAACAGTTCATGATTTATGATGATGAATGAAAAACATTCCTGGAAGTGTGCGGGAAGGAGTCACTTCTAATCAATGACTGACACTTCAGCCGACTATAAGCTCAGTGGTCCGTCTGGTTAAGATTCTCAGCCAGTCACCAGAGGATGACTCCAGGGCCCAATCTCTTTTCATGCCACTGTGCCTGATTCTGTGGAAGAGGAAGGTCAGCCATACCTGTGAGGAACACATTAAAAATGTTAAGTTACACCGGAGTGTGTGTTTGCAGCACTGTGACTGTGCATGACTTTATAAAGGTGAGATGGGATAAACCCACATGGAAAAGCTAATGCCGTCATCTGCTATTATAACAGACAGAAATCTATAACATGTGCTTATTTACAACATGTGCACATAAAGGCTTTTAGTATTTTTGTTATTAAAGACTAGTTCACTAACCCTCTGACTGAGCACATCTGATGAGCACTTGTTCTAAAACGGATGATTTGTGAATCTGATTTGTGATTTTAAAAAGTAAGTAGTTTTAGGCAAATTTGCTCAAATTAAACACAATATTTCACTCTGAATCACTCTGTTTTTATGAATATGTATTATTTATGATAATTGCTCGTCATTACTTTGTTTCTACAGCCAAAGCAAAAGTCCATAGACTGGACTAAAAGTGAGTAAGCAGGTAATATTCTATTTGTGTCGAAGCAAAATACAGAAATGTCAATTACACATTTGTAAAGCTCACAAAAGCATCACTCAGAGCTGCCGCAGTGTGGGATCAGGTAAGAACTGAAGCCTACGCCACAGTTTCCTGCTCATACGATTCAGTTCAAACTGACCCTTCCTCCAAGATTAAACTGAATGGAAAACGAAATAATAAAAAATAATCTCAGATGCGTGTGACTTCCTGTGAAATCAAGTTGTAGGAGGAAAGAAAAAAAAACATGACTCATTTTGAACAGAACACAGGTAACTGTACTATTGTTAAAAATGTTAAAAACAGCTCCACCTCTGTCTGTAGCTGAGCCAAAGTGGATGATAAGAGGAAAACATTGGCACTGGCGTCTCCTCTCCAAATATCAGTGACTCAGACACTGATCTAAAGATTCATAAAAACATCCAGTCATCTCCAGACTGTGAAAAACACTGGAGCCATATGAGAGGTGAGGACAACTGCCCTCACTGCACATCAGGAGGCAAGAAAACATTATTAAAGGAGAGCGCAAAATTGCAAAAGTTTTCAAATTTGATTTAGTTATTTCAGTTTTATTACTGCATAGCCAAATACTTAGATATTACATTAAAGTTCACATTTAAAGCAGGCAAGACAAGGCAAGTTTATTTGTTTATACAAGTATCTCACACAATTCGTACACAAAGTGATTTACAGAGTAAGAAATACATTAAAGTTACAATACAAACAAATCAAAATATAAATAATCATCATAAAATTTAAAAATAGAGATGGGACATTAAATTATAAAGAATTAGAGAGAAGAGTGCGAAATGAGAAATGAAAACCTTTCAGTCATCTGCAGATAAACAGAACAGTTCTGAGCCTGGATTTAAACAGAGTCAGAGCAGAGTCTGTGTCACATGTTCAGACTGTTCCAGGTTTTAGCTGCAGGAATATGAAACTCTGACTCCCCGAGTTTAGTCCTGACTCTGGGACCAGCAGGAGTTGGTCCCTGAGCTCCTCAGATGCAGATGGTTCATGTGGCACTAACATGTCACAGATGGACTTTGGTGCTCGGCCCTGGAGAGACTTGTGCACAAGCAGAGCTGCTTTAAAGTCTCTGAGCCACAGGGGGCAGTGCAGAGACCTGAGACCAGGACTTATGTGCTTGGACTTCCTGGTTCGAGTCAGGACCCGAGCTGCAGTGTTCTGAATGTTCTGCAGCTCTCACAGTGAGCGTTCGTTACAGTAGCTAACCTACTGGAGACAAAATGCATGGATAAGTCTCTCCAAGTCTGATTTAGAAAGTAGACGTTTGATTTTTGCTGTTTTTTAGATGGTAAAAGGCTGCAGATGTTATTGACTTGATGTGGGCTGTTAAAGTTCAAGTCTGAGTCCATTATTAAGCCGAGATTTCTAGTCTGATTTGAAGGTTTTAGAGAGAGAGACACTGGAGGTGACTGCTGACACTGTCTCCTTGTCTGTGGGAGATTTCGGGTGTGGGACGAGCACCTGCACGACTCACTGTGAAAGGAAGTTTCACCACAATTTAAAGCACATTTTGGAACATTACAGACAGAATAAGAACATCTGAAGGGAGACAGGTGACCTGTCCCCTCCAGGCAGAGTAACAGGTCAGGTTTGTGGAGAGGCAAGCCCATTTACAGTAAGGATGCTCTTAAAGGCTTTTGAACGCAGTAAAAGCACAATAATAAAACAATACTTTTATTGTTTATGATGAATATGCTTGGTTAAAGGATTTTGTATACACCATTTTAGTTGAATGTACAGCAATAAATGTCCTGCATATTGTAAGTGTTTCGTTTTTTTTCTAGTGAAGGGGCCTGATGAGATAATAAAGAGGTAACAGAGGGCCCTGAAGATGTTCAAAAACAGCTGCACGATGTGGGAGACTTTTTAGCAACATGGATCAGGACGGCATCAGGATGACTGCACCCATCGCAGAACTTAATATAATAGTGACGACATCAGGTTATATTCTGATTCACCGCTGTTTTATTGTCCAGCATTAAATCAGTGCCGATGTGCCACAAACTTGACAGCCAATCAAAAGAGATACTGACATCTAAAACCTCTTCAGGCATGTTGTTGATGAGGGGACAATGATATAACGTGGTAGAAAGCAAAGAAAAAAAACTTTAATGCATATTTTAACTACTTAAACACTGGATATCAAAGCAGCAGAATGTACTACAGCAACAGTATAATATTTATACATAGTACGATGTATAGCAAGGTAACGGATTGCAAATGTATCAGGAGGTTATTTTTATTCACCTTTACAATGTACAAAAAGGCGAAGAATAAAGCTTCTAAGTGTATTTCCGTTGTATCCCACAAGAGGGAGCCAGCGTAACACCAGTCACACCTAGAAACCCCAGGAATGTTAAGGTACAAATTTTTGGGATTTGCTTTTGCCGACTGAAAGCTTCTACATATTTAGGAAATAAAGTCCCAGTATCATCCTTTATCGCTTCTACTGTATTTTCTTAAAGTGGAACTAAACATTGAATCCACTTTTTTGCTACTAAATAGGACTGTCTCATGTTTTTAGTCTTTTTTTTGGCATCTTCAAGTCAATTTTTTCTTCTCTTCTAAAATCACACACACACATACAAACATGTTAAAATAGATACAAATAGTCCTAGTAAAATGTGTGGCTGAATAGACTCTTCTAGTGTTGGTAAACTGGTGACGTAGCCTCGGTTGCGCACGCATTTTGGCAACAGAAGTACGGCAGAATTGAGCAGCTTGTCAACATTTGCGAAAGGATTATGGTCAAAAGAAGAAGAACATGGCAGACTTCCACAGCTTCTCCAGGGCGGTTAAGAATTGGTTTCTTGACCACCAGTCATGTCCTCACTAGCAACACCAGACGGGTATTTTGCCATCAGATGTTACCCTCGTGGGCATCATCTGATGGCCATCGGACTACCAGATCAGTAGGGTAATGATATTAGCTCGTTCATATTTACAATACCACTCAGGTACCGAGCTATCAGATGTTACCCTCGTGGGCATCATCTGATAGCTACACTGCTGCACTTTAACGCTGTATATTGCACTTAACATATCCAACTATGGTATTATAAATGGACACTATTTCACTTTAGTCAACTCGCACTTTTTCCAGGCACCTTGTGTAAACATGTATTTTATTGTTTGTATTATGATTTGTACATATGTTGAATGTTTGTTTTTCTTGTTGAGGACTGCAGATGGAAATTAGCATGTTGCTAAATCTGGTGCAGCCATCTTTTTAATGTACCTGCACATTGTCCTTCAAATAAAGAAATAAAGTAAAATAAAATAAAAGATCGCAAATATTTCCTCAACAAACCAACTTTGACAAATGATGCCCGACTGCCAGATCCTCGCGCGATCAGTGAGTAAAACTTTAAAACTTTAGTCCGCCGGTACAATATCGATTCTGACAACCACACAAAGAACAACCAGACATGTTTTTATCTCCATCTTCTTCTGTCCGTCTTCAGTCTGAATGAATCGGAATGAATGTTGCCAAAATGTGAGCACAGCTTTATTTTATCACTTCCGCCCTAAAAGGGTCTATACAGGTGAACCAGTCCCTCCTCATTCTCCCCTTTAGTCCTCCAGGTACTGCCCGCTTTAGCAGCTCTATATGAAAAGTGGCTGTGGGCGGAGTTTCAATGCTTAGTCCCACTTTAAGTAATCACACTTCAGAATTTGTCATCGTCACACAGGCCTCCCTCCCCCGCCCCCCTCCTGCTCGGTGACACCCTCTTCCCCCTGGTTGCATCAGCCTCCCTCTCTCCCTCTCTGTGTCTGTGCCCACTTAAAGAGTCTCTGCTGTGAGACAATTAAAATCCTGCAGTGCAACATTATTTGGCTTGTGTGAGGCTGCCGAGCTGGGGGCGCTAATGGTTGCGTCTTGCTCTAGCTCACTTGATCCCTGCCTGATATTGCAGTAGTGATTGTTCTGTGGTCGGTTTGGATCTGTTTTGGACACAGGTTAGTGCTGGTTTAGACTTTGTACGGTTCTGGGTTCATTGTCCCAATCTGGCAGAAGGTAGATTGACATGTTTAGCACTCGAGTTCCTGTCTAGTTCCTTGAGTACAACACATTATCAATCTGGAACGGCTCTTGCTGAAAGAGATCGGGAAAACGCAGAACATCACAGCGATCATGGAGATTGTTTGAGTCGGATTGGCTGAAGTGTCACAATAGCGCCGTTCTTCTCAAATAGTGGGGTGAAATAGTGCGATTTCCGTACTATAATAAAGTGTAATTGCACATCCACTACAGTAGTTGGCAGTGACGATCTCATTGTCAGAGTGTGTGCAGTATTAGCGCTGTAGTGTGGGTTTTTTGCAGCGAGCAAACGCACACAGCACAGAGCAGGAGATATGAAGTGCAGAGAACAACCTGTACGTAAAGCGTCTTTAGCGCTCGGCTTCACTGTGACTACGTTGGGAAACGAGGAAAAACCGTTGTGTTTACTGGGTAGAAAAACTGTTGGCAGCGACAGCATGAAACCAAATAAATTACGGCATCACTTAAAGACATTACACCCCAGTCACGCTGATAAACCACTTGAGTTTTTTCAGCAAAAACGTGCCAAATATCACTAACAATCCTCCCGTCAGCACTGTGAGCATCATCTAAGGTGGAGTAACAAATATCAGAGGAGCTGATCCTGCTGCAGCATTAGACATGGATTCTGTCACGCATTAGACATGGATTCTGTCATGCCCCGAATTATAACACGGACATCATCTTTAAAAACGAGGAGAACAAAGGATGGACCACCTCATGATGCAGGTGAGCGCAGCGCAGGATACAGACGGGAGCGACCCAGGAGTCACTCTAGAGACGCGACTAAAGCATTTGCTCTCGTATGTCGGCGACTGAAGGTGAGGGTGAGATTTGTTGACGTTCGTAGTGGTTCTGTGGTTCTTCCCTAGTTAGTACCTGGTTTAGAGGTCTGCGCAGGACAGAATTTTCAGTCCCACTTCCGCCTGCAGCTGAATGAGCTTTCAAAATGTGTCCCGCGCCGCACTTTTGCGTCAAGTCCCGCGGGAATGCAGTGCTCTACCCTGGTTTAGTCTGGGTTTAGTTCCTGGTTCAGTCCTGGATCATTCCTGGTTTAGTCCCTGGTTCAGTCCTGGTTCAGTCCTAATTCAGTCCTGGTTCAGTTTTGGTTTATTGTCTAGCGGGAGGCGTGACAGAAAACAACATAAAATAGAACCACTGCAATAGTGGAACAAGACAAAGAATCAAACTTGTGATACGGCCAGTTGAGAGAAAATCGCCTTTCACACATTTTTCACAAACTAAATACTCCATATAACCGTCTATCGGTGTTGCCATGTTTGTTTTGGTGTGTTTTGGCACTTCACTTTTGGCACCACCCAACTACAATACCGCCCTGTGATTGGTCAGGGTTCACTCGCGCCATTGGGAAGCAGCATTCAACCCACAAATATTGCTAGAATTCATCTTGCTGGCCAGGTTATCATGGTCCTGTTTATAATCCTATTTAACCCTGGCTCAATCCTTATTTTTCACGAGTTAGTCTGTTCAGGTTTGGCACTGGTTTGAAGCCTAAGTTAGCCCTGATGTGACTGCGGTCCTGTTTCAGTCCAGGTTTGGTCCTAAACAAGTCAGCAGATGGTCCTACACAATGTCGCTACAATGTAAAGGGTATCATTTCTGTCTGACACATCATTGGTTTTACACTTCCCAGTCAATTCAACTCAAATGTGACCCCCTAATAAGATGGGTTTTTGTGAGTTTGTGAACTGAAATCTTGTGGAAGTCCAGTTTGTCCACACTAGTGTTGTCACGATACAAAAGTTTCAATAGACTTGATGCTCAAAACCTACAACACGACGATAATAATAAAAGAAAAAACTCATTATTTACATAGAATGTGATTTTCAACATTAAATGGTAGTACTTTCTTTTATATTATGTTATTATATGCGGATTTATATGCAGTTGTGTTCTTCAGTGTACTGTGGCATGAATTCAGTGTTTGGGGATCGTCTGACAAACTGTCTGCGGCCACCGGACCCAAAAAGAACAATCTTACTTTCATCAGTCCACAAAATGTTTCTCCATTTCTCTTTAGACGAGTCGATAGGTTCTTTGGCAAACTGTATCCTCTTCAGCACATCTCTTTTTTTAACAGTGGGACTTTACAGGAGCTTCTTGCCGATAGATTAGCCTCACACAAGCGTCTTCTAATTGTCACAGTACAATTATGGAGGCTCGTCCGGGATCAGAATACCCGATCCCGCCTTTATAAATTGGTAATTGGCTATTTAATAGGTTTGTATTGGGTAAGTGTGTTAATTGGCTTGTTTTTGGAAAATTTGTCTTGGTGTTTGGTGATGGACCATTGGCAGTATGTTGCTTGAGGCTGTTGTTCGAAGGCTATGGCATGTGCAAGATTGTGCCTTGTTTGGAGATCACCACAGATGAGGTTGGTGGACGGCCTGATCAACTGCCCATACTTCCTTGTCCTAAGTTCTTCTCGCCTCCCATCTTCCCCAGCTCCAGGGATGGGGCTCTGTTCCCAGCGTACCTGGCCAGTCTCAATGGAGGCTGAGGGTAAGGGAGAGATGGCACTAGTATCGGGCCTACCTAGAACCAGCCCTGGCACTGTTGTTATCACTTGCCTTCCACCTCCCCATCTCACCCGCACTTATGTAAGTATTAAACAAAATTCAGTTGGTTACAAAATATTTTGTAACTTAAAGGGGAGGGTGTTACGGCCCCAGGCCTCCAGTTCTTTCATTTGCGTTGTGTGCTTTAATTTCTTTTGTAATTTGGATTCCTGTTGGGAGAGCCCTGGTCCCTGATTGGTGGGAACTTCCAACCTCGGCCACTCCCACCTCACCTTCAGCCTCCTCCCCCTATTTAGGAAGATTCCTCTCACCTGTTCGGGGCTGTGGGCTTTGTGGCCAGTGCCATTTTGTGTTTGTCTCTTTCTTTCTGTCAGTCACTTTGTTGGTACTGGTACTTGACTTTGTGTGTGTTGAGACACTTGGTTAGTTTAGTTCGGTTTTGTGCCTTTTTGTTTTGACACTTGATTCTGTTTGTGGGTTTATGTGATTTTACTTTGGGACACTTGTGATTTAGTTTTGTTTGTGTCCCTTAGTTTAGTCACTTGTTTTTTGTGTAAGTCCACGTGACTCGTTTTTGTTATCCTGTTCTTTTTCTTAGTTTAGGTTATTTTATGTACATATTTTAGCCTGTTTTGTTTAATTTACCTTGTACATTCCTTTTAATTAAATTACCTTATTTATTCCATGTTACATCTTGGTTATTTTGTTACTTCCGCGGCCCCTAGCAGAGCTGGGTCGTAACAATAATCCCCTTAGTCGTTCAGAGGGTGACCAGACGTCCCTGTTTACCCGGGACAGTCCCAGTTTTGAGCCCTGTGTCCCCGTGTCCCAGCAGATTTATCCAAAACCACTGATTTGTCCCAGTTTTATACAAGAAATGTCCCTGGTGTCCCTATTTTTGACCAATCTGATCTAAACCAGGACTAAACTAAGATTAAACCAGGACTACATCAGGTCTAAACCAGGACTATCACATTTTTTGACTAATCTGATCCCTGCCAACAGTAAAAGGGAGTATAAATTATCATTTGTTTTGCCAAAATACAGGAATCCGTGTTTGTGAATGACCATAAAGCAAACAAAAACGCATCACCAGACGCCCCTCAGATCATGACTGACACGATAATGCACAATCTTACACGCTTTTTTCACAGTTTTATTTATACCAACCACCCCAACCCGGGTGTGTCCCAGTTTAGAATTATGAAAATTTGGTCACTCTATCCATATTAGTCCATGGGCATACACTAGCCTCTGTGCTCTTATACTTGTTTTGATACAGCTGAAGATCATTCTAAAGCAGGGGTGTCGAACTCATTTTGGTCCGGGGGCCGTATACAACCTACTTTAATCCCAAAGTGGCCGGATCAGAAAACTCATGGCATGTATACCCCAAAAAATAGCAATAAGTCCAAATATTTGCGCAGAGAAACGCAACTCTATTACACAAATCTTTTTAATTTGATTGCATTATACAAAATATTATAATATTATGCTAGGTCAGGTAGTTTGCTTTCACAGCAGCATCATTAACCTCTTGGCCTCTGGGTGAAAACAGACGGCTGTTTTTTCAGTCCCTGCAATAATTCCTTTATCTTCTGTCTTCGCAATTCTCCGTTCAAGTTATTGTATTTTTCGCTGTGTCTCGTAATGGCGTTTAAGATTATATTCCTCTGAGCACCGCCACTTGTTGCAAACACACCAAGGACACAGGTTTCCCATTCACCTCCATGAACAAATAGGAATTAGTCCATTTTACTTGGAAATTTCTGCACTCAGCGTCCACTTTTCTCATTTTTGACATTTTGCTGATGAGGGTGTTGTGGTCAACAGTCAAAACGATCAAAACGATAGTGCTTTAAGAGCGTTTGGAAAGAGGCAAGTTTTCATTTGTGCTGCTCTGGTGGGAGCAAAAGAGGAAAATTGTAAATATCTTGGAGGTCTTGAAGGGCTGCATGTTTGACACCTGTGTTCTAAAGCTTCAGGAAAGGTTCATTTCTGTCTTGTGAATGTGACTTTTTTAGTATCAATACACTGTAAAAAAAGAACAGCTGAGAATACTTAAAATTTCAAGGCAACATTATGCACTAAGAATTTTACATTTTGCCAATTATTTGCCATCGAAAATCCCAACTACAATAACACTGTTGTTCCAATTAAGAATTCTTAGTTAGGTGAATGAGTGTTACTTGCAATTCCTCATCTGGCCAGTGTAGATTTGTTTGTTCACTGAACAGTGGTGTTCACAGAAATACAAAAAGGTGACTTCAGGTTATCTGAATTTGTCATTACACTATACATACTTTTTTTCATTGTTCTATAAAACTTAAATAAAGAAATATGCAATGAACCTGATGCACATCTTTGTAACTTTATATTTCTAATAACATGGCCCTTCTGACCCTTAATACACAGACTCAGTTTTTTGTCTTAGAACATGGCCCTTCCACAGGTTCACTTAGAACAGCCTGCACAGCCTACATACACAGAAGTCTAACATGACTAAGGCAACCAGTATAAAAATAACAATGGCCCTCTACGGCCCAGTCAAGCTTGCAGTGTCGAGTGATGAGATGGATCCAAAGGATTGACTATCATCTTCAGGAAGGCATGCCCCTTTCCACTTAATGTGTAGAACCGCACGGTCAGGTGGAAGTTCTGATATAGCCGACAAATTGCAACGAGCATTTTGGAAATCGGGGTCCTCAAACTGTAACTCAAAATCCCCCTGAAGCTGTAGTTTCTCTTTTATCAAATCAACAAGGGCATCTACTGTCTCTGGCACTTGTGAAAGTTGAACACGCCGTGCTTCATCAGCAGATATCACTACTCGAAGCAACAACGCCTAGGAAACAGAAAATGTTCAGATTAATAGAAAATAATGACATTCATGGAATTGGAATAACAGTCGAAAGAACACTCACCATTATCCTTTTAACTTGAATGTGTTCTCAGTGTCACCCAGAGCTTTCCTCCAACAAGGTAAGCTGCCAAAGGATAGTAATGATTCAAATCATTGACATCAAGAACAATGACTTCACTATAGATGCTGTCCTCAACTTGAAAAGACCTATAATGCTCAAAGTACCAGGCTACAAGCTTCTTTGACAGGAATAATACTTTGTCACCATTGACAATAATACTCAAAATTTTGAAAAACTCTGGCTGGCCATAGCAATGTCCAGCTGTGATGATCATGCCTTGAGTGTATTCTGTTCCAAAAAGTCCGAGTTTACGAGCAATAGAGACTGTGTTAATATGTGGTAATTTTCTTAACACAGCAGATCTCTGTGCACTATCCAAAGCTGCCACCTGAACAGCTGTAACTTTGTCAATGTACAAGTCAGACTTAAAGAGACTTTGCCCATCCAAATGGTATGCCATTAACTGCTGATGCTTTGTGGCTAAGGAAAGCAGCACATTCTTCATATTATGTATATCACGTGCAACTAAAGTTTATTAACAGTGGTATTACTTACCTTTCCAAACTTTCGCCATCCACCATGAGGCAAGAATAGCAAATGAAAAGAAGTTTGCCCTTGCATTTGGAAAGGAAACCGCGTGTCTTGGTCATTATGCGCATGCGCTGCTGTCGTTCCAAATAAACAATTGTGCAAATTAGACATTTTAAATTCAGTTTATTAACAATTGTATGTTTGTACATCATTAGTGTGCACCTTATCAGTCTGACTTACATTTTTGCGTTCATTAATAATAATGCACATTTTCTTGTTCAAGTGATTCTGAATATTAACTTTACTGAATAAACCATAGTTTTCTTTTTTACAGTGTACCTGCTCAAACGAGTTACTGGATTTGTATCGATTAGTATCCGATTTGCGATACTTTTGACAACCCTAGTCCACACATTGATAACATACGTGGAGCACATCAACTGCAGCTCCGTGGAGGAGATGGGCAGGTGCGTGAGGCGAGGCGAGACGGGGCCCGAGATATTGTATTTCTCCTTTGCACGGGGCGCCGTTTTTGAAGTGCTTTACGGCCTCCATCAAAGAGAGGAAATCAATAGTCATATTTCTGGCAGCCGGGCCCCGCGTCTGCCTGATACCTGTTCACCCTTTGTACCCGCTCAGCCCGCTCGCTTTGACCGCGCTTTAAAGCCTCGAGCGCGGCTTTGTGTCTGTCGGAGAACGTGCACGCCGCCCTAAGTGGGACGGGAGTCGGATTTGAATTTTGAACTTGTACACATTTGATTTTATTAGGTCTTTTGGAGGACGGTTTCATCAGTGAGAGCAGATATAGCATCAGATACAGGAGAATATGATGTAATGTTACGGAGCGCTCATCTGTGAACAGTGCTGTGAGTCAATATGGATGAGGTAGCAGAGTTAGCGCCGCTGCTAGGTAGGGATCAGAAGCAGCTTTTGTCTTATTGATTAGACTGTGGCTGAGGCTAGGTGGGTGGAATAGCTAATGTTAGAAGTAACTCGAAACTCCCTGAATTCTGGTGGAACACAGGGAGTTTCAATCTTTGTTTAGCTCAATTAAGTCACGTTCTAGTTGTTTAAAGATGTCTTAGTTTTGGATCCGTCATGGGCTTGTGTCTGTCGATGTTACAGCTCAGTTAATTAAAGAATCTGATGCCACCAGGTTAAATTGTAGGTCAGATCAGTGTAGAGGTGATCCCACTGTAAGAATGCATGTTTTTCTATGTATTTTTGAACATTGAATACGCAAATTATTAAATAAATATTACGCAAAATTCACTCTTGTGAGCTTTAACCCATGTTATAATGATGCTACCCTCTCAAAAACATACTTGGACTTGTGTTTTGTTTCATTCACATGTTTGAGTAATCCTGCGTTATTACCGTATTTTTCGGACTAAGTCGAGTATAAGTCGCACCAGCCAAAAAATGCATAATGAAGAAGAAAAAAACATGTATAAGTCTCACTGGATTATAAGTCGCACTTTTTGGGGGAAATTTATTTTATAAAATCCGAGACCAAGAACCGACATTTCATCTTGAAAGGCAAATTATAGAAGTTATAGTAATAAAAACGACCCAACAGAGAACCATCCATGTATCATTCCTTCATTTGTTTTTCAATATAGAACCAAAAATAAGAAAACAAAAAAACAACTCATTCAACAATTCAACAACAATTCATATATACGATTCATTTATATGATCTATGGACTGGCAGTGTGAAAATGTAATGTCAGGACCATCCAAACCCTGAAAAAACTTATGGTCCGAAAAATAGGGTAATTTGTCTATATTTGTCATGAAGTGGTCATTTTCAAGTTAACAGCTACCTTTTACCTTTTGTTTAGTAAAGATTGGAAATTTCACAGCTGAAATGACCCAAATTATTCTAGTGAAGGTTTATGGAGTTTAAAATGACACTGCAGCACTTCCTGTTTTACCACATGACATCACAAGGTGGAACAGAGTGTTTTCTGTTTGAGATTAGAGCTCACCATAAGTATGCAAGGTGTTTGTGTGTTAACCATGTGTGAATGAAACACCTGAAACTTGTTTGTAAGGAAACAACAATCTAACATAAGTCAGAAAATAGCATAAGACAGACAGTTTTAATGCCCCACCGTGGAATATTCCAGGCAATGCAATGACAGGACTCTATGGTGACGATCAAGAGGCGTCCCCAGCAGACGAGTTACACTGTTACACCGTTGGGTTTAGACAGGAATGAGTCCAGGTCGTCCAAACACTAAGACAGATCATGTGAGACAGTCTTAGTTCGGACTTGTATTGAAAGCTGTAATGACTAGAAAAGGTGATTTGTTGATCCACATTTTCCCAGCATATAAAGACCTTCACTACTGCCCTAACCCTGGACCAAAGGAATAGTGGAAAAGCCCGAGTTATGTAAAGAGTAGCGTAAGGTCTTTGACAAACCTTGAACTGTGCATTTTATGACGTGCACAGTACAGCATCTTATTTCTACCATGAACCTTGTTGTAGTGCATCACAGGAACTCGCAAATGCAGAGGATACAGAAATCTATGTGAATAATTAAAGGCACAATGTATGATTTTTCTGGTGGTGCTGGGGCCATTGTTTCCACGGAGACAAATACATTGAAAGCCATTCTGTAGACAAGCCCGAAGTGGATCCTCTAGCAGAAATGTTGCACTATGAATCTTTCATTTAAAAGGGTTTGCAGTGGTCACACTGCATCACAAACAGCACTCAGGTTTAACATTGTCCTTCGTGTATACTCACGTTTAACATAGTCCTACATGTGTCCTCACGTTTGACATAGTCCTACACGAGTCCTCACGTTTAACATAGTCCTACATGAGTCCTCACGTTTAACATAGTCCTACATGTGTCCTCACGTTTAACATAGTCCTACATGTGTCCTCACGTTTAACATAGTCCTACATGAGTCCTCACGTTTAACATAGTCCTACATGTGTCCTCACGTTTAACATAGTCCTACATGAGTCCTCACGTTTGACATAGTCCTACATGTGTCCTCACGTTTAACATAGTCCTACATGTGTCCTCAAGTTTAACATAGTCCTACATGTGTCCTCACGTTTAACATAGTCCTACATGTGTCCTCACGTTTGACATAGTCCTACATGAGTCCTCACGTTTAACATAGTCCTACATGTGTCCTCACGTTTAACATAGTCCTACATGTGTCCTCACATTTAACACAGTCCCACATGTGTCCTCACATTTAACACTGTCCCTCATGTGTCCTCACATTTAACACTGTCCCTCATGTGTCCTCACATTTAACACTGTCCCTCATGTGTCCTCACATTTAACACAGTCCCACATGTGTCCTCACATTTAACACAATCATCATTGCCTTTACGTATACAATAGAAAACTAAAGTGAAGAACCACCTGAAAAGTTACACAAAGTAGCTTTAAAAAACTCCATACTTTTCTTACTTCTTACTATTGTACTAGCTCCATCTCGCTCCTTAAAACCACACATCACAACCTCTCCTCCCTGATCCCTGCTGTCGATTCCTCCTCTGCTCAAAGAAATAAAACGGAAGCTTCCCCGTGAAGAGTGCCGGGCGGAGACCAAAGTGTGGAGGAGGGGTGAAGGGGGCGAGAGGAGAGCCTGGTGATGGGGCTCCTTCATGTGGATCTGTCAGACTGTGTACGTCACTGCAGCAGGTGAGCTGTGCTGGAGATGAGAGAAGGAGAAGAGAGGAGGACAGGAGAAGAACCAAGGCCAGAACAAGCCCTAGCCACTGCAGGGAGAGATACCAACGCAACGGGTCAAATATAGATACAGATCGGCGAAAAAAGGAAGTATTTCACTTTCTACAATGTTATAAAGTTGTTCCCTTGTCAAAAACAGAGAGGCTGTAGATGTCATTCATGCATGTTTGAGTCATTTAGCAATCTTTCCTGGCACACTATTCAAACCCTTTTTATGTGTAGCTGTAAGATTGTTTGCAGTGTGTTCTTCACTTTGACATAAGATTTACAGGTGTAACTTTTTACTTAAATGAAATATGGAGCAAAAGTTGTCCACCACTGACAAATACCTTTTAAAAAAAACTTTATGACAGCGAGCAAAAAAGTGATAAACTCTGGTTTAGCAAGGACCCATCTACTATTAAACAATTCATGGCCATAGTCAATAATATTTATAACATGGAACATTTGACTTTTAACTTCAAGACTTCAAAAAGAAAAAGGTGATGCCTTTTGGGAAAAATGGGAAACAAACTTAAAGGGGAACTCTGGCATGTCTGAAGCTAAAGTCCGTTGCTAGAGGTGGTCGAATTCTGTCAGAAGCCAAAAAACGGCACAGATCAGTGTTTTCTAGGTGGAGATCTCGCTGTGGCAGTGAGTCTGTCAAGGCAACAAACATGTGTAGTGATTTGGGCAAGTTCTTCACTTCCACATAAGAGAACAGAAGAGGCTTAATCAGAATCAGAATTACTTTTATTCATCCCCGAGGGGAAATTTTCTTTGTTACAGATGCAACCGACCAAGAGCATGTAGTTCGAAACAAGTTACAAAAAGTTACAAAAATACAATAAGATAAAAGATAAAATAGCTCTCTCTGGGAAATTATTTACATCAGTGACATATTTATGACTATATACATGTGTGAGCAGGGAATAGGATAAAACGACTAATACGACTTTCTACCACGTCTTGGAACAGCCACAAGTCTAACAAACAAAACGCTCTGCCTGGTTTACTCAATAGTGTCTGGAAACGTTATAAAACAACTTTATAAGCAGCCTTAGCAGCATTAGCTTGTTGATTTCCCACTGCACAGGCCAAAGCCCAAAAGACACGATTGTCGACTCCAGCGGCGGCGAGAGATTAGAGCTGCCAGAAGCAACAAGTGAGGATCGACTACTGACGGTGAAGAAGAAGAAGAGAAATTGAGAGTTGAAAGAAAATGGTTCGGGAATGTATAATTTTTTTTTGTGTTTTCAAAAAATATAATTCACTCATAAGTAAATGGGATTAGAAACATCGGCGATCACTTTTTGGGTTCTGACAGTATTCGACCACCTCTAGCAACGGACTTTAGCTTCAAACGTGCCGGAGTTCTCCTTTAAGGGAAAGTGGCAATATTTAAATTGTAATACCCGATTGTGCTTTTATTTGTTTGATTGTGTATGTCTATCTTTTAAAACCCGGTATGTTTGATCGCTTGTTCTTTGTTGTCTTACAGTCCGTTTGTAAAATATAAAACGATTTCAATAAAAATAACACCCACAAGCCTACATCACCCACGTTCCCACACGACAATTTCCCATAAATATGCAAAAACATAACAGAAAACTGTACACAGCAATTTGACAAACCTGATGCGATGTGCACACGTGTCATTAGCGGGATGCAAGCTTATTGTGTGATAGCGCTCTGAAGGGGGAGCAAAGGGAGTAGAAGTAAAATACTTTCTCTTTAATTGCAGAATAAAACAGGACATGAATCAGAACAGTAGGAGAGATGGTGCAATTGGCTGTACAAATGTTCACACAGCGAGATACACTATTTTGCATCATCCACTGTCTCCCTTTTTTCACACAGACACAAAAAAGAAAAAAAATGGCTTCATGAATATAATCCCTGAGCTAAATCAGGTCTATAACAAGACTACACCAGATATAAAAGTGGACTACATCATTTCACTATATTTCTAAACAAGAAATTAAACCAAAAGATGACAACAAAAGTGGAGAACTCTGAATGAACTCTGATTTTGGAAACCCCACACACTCAAGAGTTCAAAGTCCTACCTGAAGGAACTTGCTTAACACCAAGAATTTAACCATCGTCACAGTTCTGCCCATTGTTTACACGTTATCCCCAGTCCAGCTCCATTTCCCAAATGGACGAGCTGAAGACAGAAGTCGTGCTGCAACAACAGGACGCGGGACTGATGCTCGCGTCGTCTCTACACAAACCAAACTTAAAACCACACGGATCGTTTGCACAAGCTCTCCACTCCGTAGATATTTTTGTTGTAACATTTCAAATCAACTCGCCTACGTCTGTATAGAAAGTCGCCTAAAATATCGTCATGCTGGTTAAAAGAATCTGAGTATTTTACCATATTACCATAGTACCATATTTTCCCAGTTTTGCTGAACAAGATTTCTGTGAGGAAGGAATTCAAACCCTTCCAGACCTACGCTATTGCATACAATACCGGGGAATATGTTTTATATAACCGCACATAACTTTCCAACGTAAAAGGTAGAAACTTACTTTGTTCCTTTGAAAGAGCAGACTTAGAGCTCTCCAAACATATATCTGGCATTATCCTACGTCACACGGATGCTGTATGATAACGCAGGGAAAACAAGTGTCCAATAGGAACTTCGTTTTCTGCCAAACTCATGCGCTCCGTTCATTTTGATTGGCCAAAAAAAAGAGTGAAACGAGTCAAGATGGTCGATGCTCTGAGTGACTGTGTTCGTAACGGTTGGAAAAGCCACTCTAAATGCAGTTTTTTCTCAAATAAATGGCAAATTATACATCTGCGCATCCCTTTGCTATTTTTATTTGAAAGGTTTATTTCAGTCAAAATGTCCAAATCCAAATGTAAACACTGTAAATGCAGAAGTGCTGTGGCTCTGGCCCTGGACCTGACAGGAGCTGTTTCCATGACCGGCACCAGAAAAGTCATGGGGCGATTGCACTTTTTTTGATGTTTTTAGGGCAATAAGGATATTTTTAGTTTACTTACAGACTTAATATTTTGCACTTTTGTAGCTAAGGCCCTAAATTAAGCGTTTTTTTTTTTTTAATATATATCCAAAAAGTAGTTTATACATGTTTGCTGTGTGTTTTGTGAAAGAGTATGAATTTTATTTTCCGTTTTGTTTTTTGTATTTCTGGTCCTGTAGCTTTTATTACAGCCATATGACACAACTATAGCAGCAAATTGAGAAATGACAGGTTGTACTGAACAAAAGGATGTATAACACTTCATTTGAGGGTAAAAGGGGGAGTTTTAATAGTAAAATTAAGCAAAAATTCCAGGAAAGGACAAATTTACTGAAAGTGCCCTTCCACGGTTAATCGCCTGCCTCAAATTGTCGCCTGGTCTCAAATAAACGCCTGGTTTGTTAAGTGATTGAAACAAATAAGTGCCCCGGCTCTTATTTAGTATTTTACATCAATCATGACCTATTCAAAGCAGTGACTTGCCCAAGGGTAGAAGAGACAGTAGTAGTAGACAGACGATATAAACTACAGACTCTTCCTTTTCTTTATTCAGAATCAAACACAACAAATAGCAGGTGGGATGATGCAATTTGCCTCTACAAAAGTTCACCGTGTAAAATACAATATTTTTGCGTCAGCTAAAACTTTTAGGTTAAGAACTCAAAGCGCATATTCTTTGGACTCCTTGCAGCAGTTTTGCCAATAAATTAAAGGTGCACTGTGTCACTTTCCGGTTGGAGATCTGTCACCTGCTTGTTTCTATGGGTACCACAGTTGCCTCGTTTAACCTTTAAATCCGATTAAAAATAAATTAATTCGGGATAAAAGTGACTTCAGCTTTAAAAAGACCATGTAAACACTTAATTCCCAATGTTTATTCGGATTTAAACTTGATTCTGAATTAAGTGGGTGGTTTATTCCGCTCTTAAATCCGATTTCAATTATTCTTCGATCATGTAAAGGTTTATTCCGCTTAAACATAATTCCGGTCATTGGATGCTGATGGCGCACTGGAAGATGGCGGTCCAGAGGAAGTGCTGGTCTCGAACTGAAACAGTTTTTTTAATAAGTCGCTGGAAGAACTGCAAATAATGAAAAGAGGTGATGGCAGAAAACATAAAAACCTTTTCAAAGAGGTAGCGGAAAAGTTTGGAGAAGGAGGGTATGTGGACAGAGACGCTGAGCAGATCAGAAACATGTGGAAACGGTTGAAGCAGGAGTACGACAAAGCTAAAGCACACAACAGCAGAAGCGGCTCGGACCCACCAAACTTTTCATTTTACGAGTCCTTGGCAGACGGCCCTTGGCAAATGCCGATCACCAACTGGGGTTTGAAGGAGAATCAGTGATCTCTGACGAAAATATCAGATTAGCCAACCCTTTTTTTAGTTAAAACATTACAATACATACAAAAAACAAACAGAAAAAAAAGCCGGTAGTAGCTGATTGTGTGTTTTCTTCCATTCGTCGTAAACACGTTCGTGTCGCTGTCCAATCAGAACCCCTCCCCACCCGCAGACGTTGAGTGGAATTAAATAAACCTTGATTAAACGTGTTTTCCTTGTAAACCTTTATTCGGAATTAATGTAAACTCCGATCTATTTAATTTGGAATAAATTAATTCAGGTATAAAATTCTCATGGAAACGGGGCCAGTGTGACATTAAACAGCTCGACTTTACATTTATTTAATTACAGGTGGTTTAATAGCTCAAAAATACCTAGAAAACCAGGCATTCTGACTGTGAGCGGGGTCGCCTCTCCACAGATCTGACCTGTAACTTGGCCTGGTTTGGGCTCCATGAAGATAGAACGGTTTAATGCCATACGGCAAAACATTCCAGGCCAAAGCAATAACATCTTCATGAAGAAAAGCACATGAAGGAGCCTCCACCAGAAATTTTACACAATGCACCTTATTAGATCAACCTTTATGGGGAAATTACATGGTTGCAACGCAAAGTCCAAAACGGTATAAGAATATGAGATCAAAATTAAGATAAATAACTATAAAGACTTAACAAATGCCATAAAATCAAACCATATGTCAGCAGAGAAATTGAAGTGGCTATGACTATGCTGCCCTACAAAAGCAGAACACCGTAACATCATGTTTGGTCAAAAATGTATTGTTAATGTCATTTTGGGGATATTTGAGACCTCCTTTATCATATCATGAGCCAGTTTGATTGTTTTAATGAGAAAATAAAAGGCTGTGACAACCGTAACATCCAAAACTATACGAGAAACCGCGGGAATACGAGAAACACTCTGGAGAGTTAAGGTCTTTTGTCGTTCTAGGGTCATATAGTTATGCAGCAATGAAACGGGCTGATAAATGCTGCCATACGAGGTCTATAGTGCACCTTTAATTATTCTGCCATTATATCAGCCCATGGATTAAGCGGGAGAAGATGGATGGATGGATGGATATATCAGCCCATGGAGCTGCACTGGAACTGATCGTAATTGCGGTCGTGCTGTGAGCCAGTTTAATGTTCTTATTCTACAGACTCTCTCTGATATTTCTTACCGTTCAAAGGTGCACTGTGTACGTGGAGGGTCCATCTAATGCTTTTCTCCCTGGAGATGTTATAGCTTTGACGGGAATGTTTCACAGTAGGGCATTAAGTCTGTCTTCATGGAGACCAAACCAGAGGTCCGCGCCCCACTGGGCTAAGTGCTGCCGTCGCGCGATCGCACTTTGCAGACACCCTGCTCCATGGACTCGGGTTCTCTCTCTCGCTCTCAAGACCAAGATTAGTCCTGGTTTTAGTCCTGGTTTTAGACCTGGTTTAGACCTGGTTTAGACCTGGTTTAGATGTGGTTTAGTCCTGGTTTAGTCCTGGTTTAGTCCTGGTTTAGATGTGGTTTAGTCCTGGTTTAGACCTGGTTTAGACCTGGTTTAGACCTGGTTTAGATGTGGTTTAGACCTGGTTTAGTCCTGGTTTAGTCCTGGTTTAGATGTGGTTTAGTCCTGGTTTAGACCTGTTTTAGACCTGGTTTAGTCCTGGTTTAGACCTGGTTTAGACTTGCTTTAGTCCTGGTTTAGACCTGATTTAGTCCTGGTTCAGTTTTGGTTCAGTCCTGGTTTAGTTCTGGTTCAGTTCTAGTTGAGTCGTGGTTTAGTTCTGGTTCAGACCTGGTTTAGCCTGGGTTTAGTTCTGGTTCAGTCCTGGTTTAGGCCTGGTGCAGTTCTGGTTCAGTCCTGGATTAGTCTGGGTTCAGTCCTGCTTTAGTTCTGGTTCAGTTCTGGTTTAGTCGAGGTTTAGACCTGGTTAAATTCTGGTTCAGTTCTGGTTCAGATCGGAGGAGGAGCCCTCTATCCAACTCTACAGTCGCCCATTTCTAATATAACTCTGGAACAAGTTGGCAACAAAAACGTAATAAATGTGTTAGATGAGTTTAATACGACACTGAGGAACCTTCTGCACAAAGCGATAAAATCTGTGGAGAGAAGCAGAAAAGTTGTTCCGTGCACATAAACTGTCCAATCAGTTACAATTGGTGCTTCTCAACTGCGCAGTAACTGATTATAATTGCGATCATGATTTATTACTAAGTCTGAAATATCTTGTACAGACCCGGTCCAGATTATAATTATTGGTTTGAATGTTACGTATCTCCATGGCGACAAAGTGGATAACACCATCAGGCTAAGTTATAGTTATAGATCTGTGTACATGATGTCTGTTATTCAGAGTATAAATAAAGCGATTACAAATACCACTTGTGTAATAAATACTAGATTGAGCTTTTAAAGTTGAACTCCGGCACGTTTGAAGCTAAAGTCCATTACTAGAGGAGGTAGAATTCTGTCAGAAGCCAAAAAACAGCACAGATCAGTGTTTCCTCAGCGGAGATCTCACTGTGGCAGTGAATCTGTCAAGGCAACGAACTAGTGTAATGATGGGGGCAAGTTCTTAACCTAAAAGTAAAACGCCAATTTGCTTCACACTGAAGAAGCTTAACACCACTTTAACCCATCTTACAACAGCCACGAGTCTAACAAACAAAACGCTCTGCCTGGTTCACTCATTAGTGTCTGGAAACGTTAGAAAACAACTTTATAAGCAGCCTTAGCCTTTACCTTTGTAGATTTCCCACTGCACATGCGAAAGCCCAAAAGACTCGATCGGCGATGTCGTTTCTAATCCCATTTATTTACGAGTGAATCTTCTAAAAAAAATAGATTCCCGAACGAGGCTCCAATCTGCGCCATCGGCTCCTCCGACCACCACCACCATCACTCACACACCACTTTCATACTAGGCAGTGTGGGTGAAGTGTCTTGCCTAAGAACATAACAGTTGTGTCCTTAGGCACCTGGAATTCCCAGTGGTCTCCCATCTAAGTACTAACCAGGGATCAGGCTTTGGCAAGCCGGTAAGGCCACCATGGAAATCAACAAACGTAAGTGTAAGGCTGTTATAAAGTTGTTTCTTAACCAGGCAGAGCGTTTTGTTTGTTAGACTCGTGGCTGTTGTAAGATGGGTTAAAGTGGTGTTAAGCTTCTTCTGTGTGAAGCAAATTGGCGTTTTACGTGGAAGTTAAGAACTTGCCCCCATCACTACACTAGTTTGTTGCCTTGACAGACTCACTGCCACAGTGAGATCTCCGCTGAGGAAACACTGATCTGTGCTGTTTTTTGTCTTCTGACAGAATTCGACCACCTCTAGCAACGGACTTTAGCTTCAAACGTGCCGGAGTTCCCCTTTAATGTAATACAATGGGACATTCCAGACTGATAAATAGCTATTATAGAACATTTTATTGTAAATTACATGCTAACTTGGACCCCAGGAAGAATAGTCTTTGCCCTAGTAAAGACTAATGGGGATACAATAAATAAGTAAATAAATAATTGAATTAATTACAAAGATGATGTCCTGCTAGTTTAACAATCGTGCACAGACGCACTCACTTCCATTTCTTATCGTTTAACACAAAACTTTTCCACCTTTACCATCAGACATCCTTTCCAGATCTCCCTGTTAATTTGACCCCAAACATGTCTGCAAAAGGTAAAACCAGGATAGCACGGCGCAGATTCATTTGCTATTATCGAGCGCTTTTGTTTCTCATATAACTCCGTGGCACTGTTTGGCAACACGTGTTTTATTGCATCTTCCAGAACACTCCGTAGCGATATAGATAATCGATATACGCGCAGCCTTCTCCATAACAGCGTTCCCCGGGCAGATCCATCAGCGCGCGGCCGACTGTGCGTGCCGCCGTCCTATCACTCCGGCAATGAATGGCTCTTCGTGGCTTCTTTAGTGGAGATTTATAATGCGTTTCCGGGCAGGCAATCTTTCAGGGCGCTCTGTTTTGACGATCACACGGCGAGCGCCATAATCTGCGAAAGAAATGTCGGTAAATTGAACTGTCAAAAGCCTGAATATGGAGAGCAACTTATCAGCGAGACGGAGCGCTTGTCGCGTCGGGGAGAATTTGGCGACGAAAGTGTATTTTATTTTTGAGATTTATAACAAGTACAGGTGCGGAGTGGATCATAATATCATCAGCGTTGTTATGATGTCAAATATAGACACAAATTGTATGCGCGCTGCCTGGAGCCGTGCGAGCTGCATACTAATAAAGTTTAGGAGTACAACATAGATGTATGAAAATGACTTTGCAAACGCGACTAGAATGTCAAGTTTCAAACATGCTTTAACTTTACAGTAGTGATCTCCATCTGGCTCTGAGTCAGAAGTGAGTTGCCAAGGGTTTGCGTTGCCAAGTGAAATCGCAAACTTCAGGAATCAGGGATATGTCCGTCAATAAACTGTGGGTGTTAAAGGTTCTATATTATGCGAAGCTGTTTCTTGTGAGATTTTAGCCGTGTCATAATGTTGTTCTTATTCAGAAACGTACGCAGAGTCGTGTTTTGTTTCATTCGCACATGTTTGAGTGCCGTATATTTCAGACTATAAATCGCACTTTGTTCATGGCTTGGGTGCTTCTGTGACTTGTATAATATAATATATCATTTCATATACAGAACTGTTAATCAAATTCTGCAGATTACAAGCTGGAAGTTGTTTTTTTTTGCTCAAATTTGTATTCAAGTGTTATTTATACAGGTTGCAGTAAACTTATCATTTTTCTTCTTTTTAAACTCACACCTCCCACCCTACAAATTCCCTCATGAGCATATACAAAACAAATATACACACACAAATACATCTGCTGAATACATACACGCATAATCAATACACATATGCAGAATACACATACATATACAATATACATCCATATATATAGTATATAGAATACCATACTGTATACACATACATCTGCACATGTGCACATATATGCATGTATATATGCACATACACATATATACACACACATTAAAAAAATAAAGAAAAGAAGACAAAAAAAAGTCCAGGTTAAGTCCCCTTGATGCAAAATAATTGCAAATTTCCTCCATCAAAAGACATCAGCAGAAATTGCATCATACATACTTATTATGCACCATACATAAAGAATTAACAGAGTACACATATTCATTCTGCATTCTGCAAACATATGCTATGATAAAGGTCTCCAAGTAACAACTATACAGTACATCAGATCTCAATTTCGTGAGTAGACTGGACCAGCAAGAAAGGGTTTTTTTTGCTTTTGCCTCATGCAGCAGAAAGCTCCAGTTGAGTGATTTCTCCATAAGTTAAGAGCCATTCACTCACAGTCAGAGGTTGGACTGACTTCCAACAGCATATTACCATTTTTTTGGCAGCTGTAAGATCTGCTAATAATATGCGATGGTCATTAATGCTCAGATTTAATTTACATTACAAGCTGCAAGTTTGTGGAATATGCAAACAAAAACGGTACTCGAGCAGCAGAAAGAAAGTTTGGAGTGAGCGAGGAACATGTTTGACTGGCGAAACGTGGAGGAAACTCGAACTGCAATGAAGAAAAGAAACATTGCGGACTAAAAATTATATTTTACTAAAGTTGGTGAAGTTGCGTGACACAGAGGATGAAGAATTCAATGGAGTTAGTGATTTGGAGCGAGATTAAGAGTCTGGTAAACTTTGTAAACTTCTGACTCCTTGAGGCACCTTAAAACAAAGACGTGGAAGTCGTAGAGCAGTTTTAAGAAGATCTTTATTTTAGCCACAACAGGATTCAACAGGATACCAGCCTTTATGATGGGTCTTCGCTCCCCCGTCTCTGCAAAGCCCTTTCTGCGAGACCTTTTTATAGCAGGACTTGCTGATTACAACACTTGCTGATGCATGCAGGTGTAATTCTATCGTTGTTGCTTACGTAAAATTCCCGAAATTGAGCGTCTAGCCCAACGTCTAGGCCATCGTTTAAAGCAAGCCCTTGCAGAGACGGCACATTTATTTAAATAGACAAGGGTCACAAGGTTAACATGCTCCTATGGCATTTGAAGTTGAGCATAGGTTATACAGTCAGAATAAGAAAGAAGCATATATGTACTTGTTTAATCATTCCTTAATATTAACACAAAGAGAATAATTCACAATTCGTTCTGTTGTTTCTGCTCTAGTTTATCTGAATAACTGTTCATATGTGACATGAACACACCAGACACATGTTCAGCCTGTTCTCTGTTCTGCTGTTATTTCTATAACTTGGCTTCTTGGTGTCTGATTTTATCAAATAAACTATCCCCAAAAGTGCGACTTATAGTCCAGTGCGACTTTCTTCATTGTGCATTTTTAGGCTGGTGCAACTTATACTCTGGAGCGACTTGTGTCTACACCTCCAAAGCTCAAACTACTCTGCTCCACCTTGTAATGTCATCATGTGGTGGTTTTAAAGTTAACAGCTATGAACTGATTTACTCTACAATGTTCTAAAATAACCTGAATGGTGCAATGTGTAACTTTTCTCGTGAAGGGTCCATCACGTGCTTTTCTCCGTGGAAATGTTCACTACAGTTTGTCTGGAAAGTTCCACAGTATGGTATTAAACACTTCTATGATCATGGAGACCAGACCGGACCAAGTCTGTGGAACATTCCAGGCAGAGCAATGACATCGCCATAGAAACAAGCAGGTGACGAGCTCGCGGCGTCAGTATCATCTTTTAAATCACTTCGTAAAACACATTTTTAAGGTTGACCTTCCTGTACCTGGTTTTAGCTTCGTTTTTTTCCCATTTCGTTTTATTTATTTATTATAATTAACTGAATTGTGTATACTATTTTTGTTTTTTTGTGTATTTTTTTTTGTTTTTTGTATATGCTATTTTTCTTTTCTTTGTGTATACTATTTTTATGCTTTTTGTATACTATTTTTAAGCCTTTTGTGTAGTTCTTTGTGGCTTGTACAGCACTTTGTAAGCCCTGTTTTTAAGTTATTATTATTATTATTTATTAAAAAGTTACACCGTGCTCCATTAAGTTGTCGCTTTAATTTTTAAATATGTATGCGTTATCTTTTCGTCTAAAACAGTGGCTGTGACTTCAAAATTGCACCATCCGGGGCCGAAATGATCAAAAATGAATTCTCGTGAAGGTGTGTGCAGAGTGAGTTACTTTCTATTATCAGTTTGAGAGAAGAATTCCGGCCTAAATGTGCAGGATTTGTGTGTTAAACATGAGTGAAAGAAACAAAACACAACCCCAGGTCTGTTTGTGGTGAGGAAACCACATTACAACACTGATCAACAATAGCGCAGTATCGGCTCTTTAACCTCACAGCAGCGATTTCAGAACTGGCCCTGGTTCAAAAGTGGAGGAGCCAAGTTTTTGCGTTGCCAAATAAAATTGCAAAGTTCATAGGAATCAGGGATATGTCAGTCAATAAAGTGTGGGTGTTAAATGGATGCTGGTGGTGGTTAAAGACGCTATATTCTGCAAAATGACTTTTATAAACTTTTAATAAACTTTTACATGTGAGAGTCCATTCCTGAAACCAATTAGTTATTCAAAGATAATAAGTTCATTTGCGGATATTTATAAAAAACCTTCATAGTATTTATTGAGATCCCATAAATACCAAAGAGCAACTCCATGTTTTTAAAGAGGGGGTATTGCATTTCTATAGGGTATTAACTGCTACACATACACATTTAGATCACCATGTTTTATTGATTTGAAAATGCCGTATTCACCGAAAACAACGTACGGTTTATACATTTCACTTTCGCTTGTGACGCTCTGAGACTCCACTCCGATTGATCCCTGCGCTAAGTCACTCCCCCTTCAGAGCGCTATCACGACACAATCAGACTAAGGTACATCACATCAGATTTGTCAAGTTGCTGTGTACAGTTTTGTATCATGTTTTTGTATATTTATGCACAATTGTCATATGGGAGCGTGGGTGATGTAGGATTGTGGGTGGAGCCTTGGTCAGAATGTTACAGCTAACCGTAAATGTCGTTAATATGATTAACTTCAGGAGCAGGACCACGCCTCAACCGCCCTCGCCTCCTCTCCAGCGAATCACAGCTCACGCCGACCACACCTCAATTTCCCAGAAGCCTATTTGTAGCAGCCTACCCCGGCAACCCAGTTTGTCCCGAATAACTTGACCCCACCCACCCAACCCTGATCTGTTCACTTCCAGACATAAGACGCCTACGAGGGGGGTCCTGTTCCTGCTGGGCCATGTGAAGATTGAGACTGAACCCCCACCCTGAGTCTCAACCCAGCTGACCCGCCTCGTCTCTCTGTAATAAACTCTTTTCTAGTGTTGCCAAAAATATTGTGCTATTAACGTGTTAACTCGTTAACAATTTTAACGGCATTAATTTTTTTATCGCGAGATTAATGCACTTTGTGACCCAGTGGACGAGTTTTGCTGTGGCCACTGCTGTAACGTTAGAAAAACTACAGGATCTGGATGTAAACAGGAAAGGAAACAATTTGTATGGAACTGAAAAGTCCAGGTTGGAGGAGGTGGGCCAAAGCACGGCACATCTGTACACACCAATGCCCCCGCACGAGGAAAACACGAAACAAAATCCACTTCAAAACATACGGCGAATCCACGACAAGGACCACGGACAGTGACACACACCTACAGAGGAGCACCGCAGCAGAACCCACACCCGCCCCACGCAATAGACACCTCTTCTGCTGGACCCACCCTCTCCGCCAAAACCACCAACTCCACCGCGCGACCTGCAAACAGTGACCTGCAAACAGCGACCTGCAAACAGCGACCTGCAAACAGCGCCGTGCGACGACTCCCTGGCCGCAGTCCTGCAGATGCAAACACGGTCCACAGGCAACCACGGCCCAAAAGTTCCAGCTCGAGTGCACCCAGAGTACAACAGGTGTTGGGGCGACAAACACAGTCTAACTGGAGATCACTGGACGCCCCCAGTAATGAGAGCTACCTCAGGTCACAGCACATTATTTCACCCATTATGTTCTGAGGACAGAAGAGACACTTCACTCACACTGTTGCAGAGCACAAAATGTCTCACTGATGATTGTTCTGGTTTGAAATAAAAAAACAAAGGAGTATTAAAATTATGATTTAAGGGACAAAAAATGTGTGAATAATTTGCGATTAATCACGAGTTAACTATGACATTTATGAGATTAACCGCGATTAAATATTTGAATCAATTGACAGCACTACTCTTTTCTCTTCCCACATGTGTTGTTGGTGTGGTCCTTGCTTGTGAAGGAGGGTTTGAATATGGTCTGGAAGAGATCACTAAATTACTCAAACATATATGGATGACATCTAAAGTGCCATTCGCTCGGGATTAGTGTTACCTGTGGACCTTTGGTGATTTATAATAATCGCAGAGGATTTCTGAGATCTTAATCCCGTGCGGACGCGCCATGTCTGTAAAAATTCTGCGCAAATGACCTACAATATTTTGCCAAACACAGACGTGATGTGAATCTGCATCTCAGTGTTTGTTGTTGTAACTGCCCACTTTTTCTATCTCTTTCTTCTCTTTCCGCGTTCTTCTCTCTTTCAATCCCAGTGTCAGTGTCAGTAAAATACAGTCATTTACGGACTTTGTACCAGATGTCCTCAAGTTGTACTTCCCCCGTGTGAATAGGGCTTAAAACCTCTTCAGACATATTTTTGATAAGGGGATGTTGTAACGTGGTAGAAAGCTCCAAAAAGCCTCTTTAAAGTCCATTCATCTTTACCAGACTCGTTCTGATTAGATTTTGTACTAGCTGGTAAGTGTTATTCTTGCTTTGTGCAGCCGACAACACTTCACTCCTCACTGCACCAGTAGCTCCAGTCTTTGTATTTTTTATTTCCTTTGTCATTTGTAACTGACACAACATGAAAACTGAACCGACTCTGGTCTAAAAGTAGATTTAAATGCTGAAATATTTGAATCACATTGCATCTCACCAAAACATCCTGCTGTAAGGGATCATATGTTACACAAGTTTCATAGGTCGTATAAACCAGGACTAAATTAGGACTAAACGAGGTCTAAACCAGGAGTAAACCAGGTCCAGGTCGCCCAATCGCACTTCCAAGATTAGTCCTGGTTTAGACCTGGTTTAGTCCTAGTTTAGTCCTGGTTTAGACCTGTTTTAGTACTGGTACAGTCCTGGTTTAGTCCCGGTTTAGACCTGTTTTAGTCCTGGTTCAGTTCTGGTCCAGCCCTGGTTTAATCCTGGTATAGTCCTGGTTCAGTCCTGGTTTAGTCCTGGTTTAGAGCTGTTTTTGTCCTGGTTCAGTCCTGGTTTAGTCCTCGTTTAGACCTGTTTTAATCCTGGTTCAGTTCTGGTTCAGTCCTGGTACAGTCGTAGTTTAGTCCTGGTTTAGACCTGTTTTAGTCTGGGTTTAGACCTGATTTAGTCCTGGTTCAGTCCAGGTTCAGTCCTGGTTCAGTGCTGGTTCAGTCCTGTTTAATCCTGTTTTAGTCCTGGTTCAGTTCTGATTCAGTCCTGTTTTAATCTTGGCTTAGTCCTGGTTCAGTCCTGGTTTAGTCCTGTTTTAGTCTTGGTTTAGTCCTGGTTTAGAGCTGTTTTAGTCCTGTTTTAGTCCTGGTTCAGTCCTGATTCAGTCATGGTTTAGTCCTGGTTTAGAGCTGTTTTAGTCCTGGTTTAGTCCTGGTTCAGTCCTGGTTCAGTCCTGGTTCAGTTCTGATTCAGTCCTGTTTTAGTCTTGGTTTAGTCCTGGTTCAGTTCTGATTCAGTCCTGTTTTAGTCTTGGTTTAGTCCTGGTTTAGAGCTGTTTTAGTCCTGTTTTAGTCCTGGTTCAGTCCTGATTCAGTCATGGTTTAGTCCTGGTTTAGAGCTGTTTTAGTCCTGGTTTAGTCCTGGTTCAGTCCTGGTTCAGTCCTGGTTCAGTCCTGGTTCAGTCCGTATGCAGCGCAAAAGTCCGGCATCTCGACCGACGTTTCTGTGTTTACTTCTTTCTGCTCCTTCTTGTCACGCACAATCCGGCACCCAACAGTCCCCCAAATATCTTCATGTTTACACGCTGGGGGACAGTTTTGCTCAAGGGCACAATCGCATTAGGGCTGATGGGCGAACTGTCGGTGCTCCCCAACCGCCCAAACAAATCCCCGCTCCGCTCCGTTAGCAACGCAAAATAAAACACAAACACGAGTGATTCTCATGCATCACGCGAAACTCTCCAATTCTAATTCCCAAATGACAAAAACAACCGTCAGCTCTCCCTCCCGCAGGTGGACAGACCGTCGCGTCATCCGGGGCCCCGCTCCCGTCCCCCTCGGGGCCCGAAAACACTCGGACACATGGAAATTAGCATCTCAATTAGCTCCGAGCGCGTTTTTTTGGCCGAATACTCGCGTCCGCGTTTCCCCGTCCGCGGAGAACAATCAAAGCTGGCTGTGACCCGTCTGCTTCCCTGCCAACAGCGGCAGGGTGGTTAGCCATCGGCGTGTCAACAGCAAATAATCCCTCGAATAGTTAAAAGTGGACGATGTAATTGAAATGCTCCGGGTGTTTTTATTGTGTTACATTAAAGGCGTTTTGTGTAACTTTTTAATCTTTTTATCTGGGTATATGCATGGTCACATTTTTATGCAGCGCTTTTCCCACCGTCAAAGCGCTTCACAGCAAAGAACCAATCACGCGTTCACACATCAGTCTACACAGACACTAGAGGCGAGGTGGATTAAAGGGGAACTCCGGCATGTTTGAAGCTAAAGTCCGTTGCTAGAGGTGGTTGAATACTGTCAGAAGCCCAAAAACGGCACAGATCAGTGTTGCCTCGGCGGAGATCTCGCTGTGGCAGTGAGTCTGTCAAGGCAACAAACTAGTGTAGTGATGGGGGCAAGTTCTTAACTTCCACGTAAAACGACAATTTTCACACTGAAGAAGCTTAACACCACTTTAACCCATTTTACAACAGCCACGAGTCTAACAAACAAAACGCTCTGCCTGGTTCACTCATTAGTGTCTGGAAATGTTATAAAACAACTTTATAAGCAGCCTTAGCCTTACCTCTGTTGATTTCCCACTGCCCAGACGAAAGCCCAAAACACTTGATTGCCGATGTTGTTTTTAATCCCATTTATCTACGAGTGGATTACAATCCAATCCAATCCACTTTATTTATACAGCACATTTCATAAACTGAAAGCGTTTTCAAAGTGCTGCACAAAACCATCATTTAAAATAAACAAATAACCACAGAAACTGTTTAAAATAAACAAGTAATCAAATGCCCTACCAGTGTGCATACAAATAAATATACCATAAAATAATAAAAACAAAAAAAGATAAAAACACTAAAAAAATAATAAAATTAATAAAAAATAAATACTCTAAGAACAATAAAAAAAATAAAAAACCCTAGAATACAATAAAAGACACAGAGGACCACACAACTCACGCGGTGTTAAAAGCCAGAGAATAAAAGTGGGTCTTAAGACGAGACTTAAAACACTCCACTGTGGGACAATATCCAAATGACAACTGCGTAGCATGGACGCTCGCAATTTGTTCACAACTTTATTTCCATACAGCCGATCACTCAAGTCACAAATAACGTGACACTGCTCAATGTAGCACTAGCGATTTTTTTATGTGGATTATATGAAGAAAATGACCATTACACATTGAAACAACATGAAACTTAAGACAATGCAGCGGTTATCACAAATTTTAAACCATAAATAATGGAGAAATTTGTGAACTGGAATTGGAAGGATCACATTAATTACATTGAAAACAAACTGTCACTGCATATTTTATATTGTTCTCTTGTTTTACCATATCTGAGTTATTGTGCTGAGATATGGGGAAACAACTATAAAAGCTCAATCTTGCAAATCATCCGGTTACAAAAAAAGGCAATACGTATTATCATTAAATCTGGTTATCTTGATCACACTAATATTCTGAAGTCTATAATACTCAAGTTCAGTGATCTAGTAAAATATCAGACAGCTCAAATTATGTATAGAGTACAACAAAACTCTCTTCCCAAAAATATCCAAACACATTTGAAACAACAGCATAATATCTATAACTTAAGGGTTAATGTAAATAAATACAGTTTACCCAAATTTAGGACAACAATGAAAAGTTTCTGTATCTCAGTATCCGGTGTCAGATTATGGAACAAATTGAGCCTAGACTTGACACCAGCTCCAGCAGGATGAATTTTAAGAAGAAATATAAGGAAATGATATTGATGAACTATGAAAACAAAGAAAAGTTCTAAGTTTGATATGTTCTCTTCTGTCAAATTGTGCATAACAGGAAACTGAAAAAATAGATTAAGTTGTAAGAAGGAAAGGGGGTGGGATTTAAAAAGTTATACTTCTTCCCACTCCTTTTTGAACATGTGAACCTATATGTTTGTGTCATATATACAGCACCTGTCATTTTGACTTATGTTTTAGTGTCAGTACATGATTTGTTTTTTTTGTTTTTTTGTTTTTTGTTTCATTTTGCATGTTTGAAATAAATAAATTCATTCATTCATTCATTCAACTTCTTTGGTCTCTTTGGTCGTGGCAGCTGCGATCTTTCCAGTGATTTGCAAGGCATTCTGAGAAATTGCTCATACGCCTCCGTTTGGACTGTGCCTCTGAAAAATCTTCGTTCGGAGGAGTATATCGCCCTACCACTTTCCCCTACCCCTCTGCCATAAGGGCAACTGGAACACCATTACCCCTACACGTGAACGCTCAAAACGGAGGGGTAGGGGAAAGTGGTAGGGCCAGAGGGTGTAATGGGATTCAGACACATAGTGTTTTGCTCAAGGGCACAATCACATTTGGGTTGATGGATGAACTCTGAAAGCACCCCAGCTCCACTCGTTTAACACCGGACATTTGGCAGTGAGCTGAGAATAATCAAAGCTGGCTGCACCGGTCTGTTTCGTAGCCAAAAGCGGCGGAGCGGTTAGCAGTTGGCACGTGCACTGTGCGTTGTCAGAATTACCGAAAATAGACTCGAAATTAGGTATTCGTTTGAGCAGGGATCGATACTAAAAAAGTCACATTCACAGGACAGAAGTGAACCTTTCCTGATGCTTTAGACTGATCTTGAGCTGTGTCAGGACAAGTATAAGAGCACAAAGACTCAGATATAAGGAAATAGAAAAGAAAGTGCTCTTATCTATGCTAAATTTACATTCTACTGGCTAAGAAACGAAAACTATTAAATTGGAGGTGTGTTTATTGCTCCGAAAAAACAGCTTTCTATCTCGTAACGATACTCAATACCGTTTCCAATAACAGACATTTGGCAGTCAGCGGAGAACAATCGAAGCTGGCCGCGAACTGTCTGTTTCTCGGCCAAAAGCGGCAGAGTGGTTAGCGGGGGGGCGCGTCAACAGCTGCCCTGACAGTGTCCAGAAG
Source organism: Odontamblyopus lacepedii (assembly GCA_034769755.1). Taxonomy (NCBI): domain Eukaryota; kingdom Metazoa; phylum Chordata; class Actinopteri; order Gobiiformes; family Gobiidae; genus Odontamblyopus; species Odontamblyopus lacepedii. The sequence goes on from CM068359.1 coordinate 34,278,767, forward strand.
GCCGGGAGAGAGAGCGAGAGCCTTTATGAGCTAATGAAAGGCAGCCAGTGTGACGTGTCTGAAATGGGCTTGGAAGATGTCCGACTGGCCGGGGCGGAGAGGAGGGCCAGAGGAGGGCCAGGCCAGCACTACATTAGATGATTGGTTTGTGCTCTTTTACGAGTTTGATTAAAAGCGGTGCCAAGGGAAAGGACGAGAGGTCAGCTGGAACCATTTGCATTTGGAGGCTGCGGGTTTATAGACTGTGTTTACATTGGAGAGTGCCGAAAAGGTCAATGGATCAAATAAGCAATGTAATCAGAGGTGGGCAGAGGAGCCAAAATGGTTTAGAGATTGTGTTCATTCAAAATAGGAGCAAAACGTGAGGGATGTTACAGAAATGTGGTCGTACTTTTCTAATCCAGTGTATTTCTAAAGCGCATTTCACAAACAAAGGCTGTTTACAAAGTGCCGCAAATGTGGAACTATTTAATCTACTATTTAACAGCCTTTAAAAGACAGAGTACAAATAAAAACTATTGCGTCTACAAATAGGCACACGTGAATAAAACTGGGGAGGGCAGCTAACGCCAACAACACAGAAAAGAGTTTATTATATGGAGACGAGGCGGGTCGGCTTGGTTGAGACTCAGGGCGGGGGTTCAGTCTTAATCTTCTCATGGCCCAGCAGGAACGGGACCCCCCTCGTAGGCGTCTTATGTCTGGACGATGAACAGATCGGGGTTGGGAGGGTGGGGTCGAGTCATTCTGGACAAACTGGGTCGCCGGGATAGGCTGCTACAAATGGGCTTCTGGGAAATTGAGGTGCGGTAGAAGTGAGCTGTGATTGGCTGGAGAGGAGGCGAGGGCGGCTGAGGAGTGGCCCTGCTCCTGAACTTAAGTTAATCATATCAACTACATGTATTTTAGTAAAAAGTAAACGCAGCTCTCTGGGGGTGGCGTGAGGAGGGTCCAGCCCAGATTCACTTTTGCTGTTCTAAAGTTGTTCTAAAGCCGTTCACTTGGCTGCAAACTACTGTACGCACATATTAACTCTTTTACTACCACAGGAATCACCACTATTTCAAATGACCATTACTCCTCGCTACTTTGTGCAATTTTAATCATACAAACTGCTCCTGAAAGCTGCGAAACGGGGCTTGAAACTTGAAGAAAATTCAATTCCTTTTTTTTTTTTTTTCATCTTATAACACAGTTTTAGGTATTTAATTGCATAAGAATGGTAAATACTTGACAGTTCTACTTCTGGAAAAGGTGTAAATTGTTTACACATAGGGCATTCTTTGACACAATTATTGACAAAAATAGACTATTCAATTCAATCTTTATTAAGAACACATAATATCTGGTTCACAGTAAGCAAGTATGGAAAAATAAGAATAATCATTAAAAAAAAGAAAAACAGGTGTTTCAATAAATATAGCTATTATTATAGGGTTAAAAGGGTTAATAATGTGTTAAAGGGTTTGTGAGGACAAGGGATGAGTTTCACAGATTTAAACACAGATTTCCACTGTGTAAAAATGAGGAACTCCAGCTTTAATAATGCAATTTTTATTTATTTGGTGCCTTTCTGGACACCTAAGGTCGCCATACAACAACAGCTATAGCGCTTTTTCACAGACACATGTCCCCAAAGACGTTTTACAGAGCTTTATTAACAGAGCATTGTTCATTCACTCCAGACCCAATGGTAGTGAGCACCACCAACATTTACGCACACACCACTTTCACACCTACAGTGCATTTTTATCATTAAAGGTGGTATGACTCACTCAAAGCAGGGGAAAGTTTTGGGTTTACACAAGTAAAACTGAACATATACTGTGCCGTTTTAATGTGGTCTCCTCTGTTCAGAAGCTTACGAGCTGTGATTACCTGCTCACGATGAATGCACGACTGCTGATCGTACGACTGCAGGGATATCAGACACGTTTGATATTATGCTCCAAATATCCGAGACAGATTAATGAAGTCTTATCTTCCTCCAGAAAATAAAAGCACATGGCTACAGAAACCTACAGGTACATTCACGTGTTTCAACTGTCCAAATGTCCTTCAAAGAAAAACGTTCATGGATGTACACAATAATAGATCATTCACACAAAATTATTTCATTCATTGTAATACTACTCATGTTGTATATCGTCTTTCTTGCCCTTGTCCAGAAGGTTCTTTCTATATTGGCGGCACTAAAAGGCGTATGGGACACCGCCTGGCCGAGCACAAATATGTGATTAGGATTAAGAACCAGGACTACCCAATGGCTCGACATTTTTGTGAAAATCATAATAGCAACGACACTCAGCTTCACACTGAAGGTACAGAACATGTGAAACCACTGACAAGAGGTGGAGATAGAGTTCAGATATTAAATCAAAGAGAAACTCTCTGGATTCATAAATGAAGAGCATGTGAACATCCTGGTCTGAATGAGGACTTTGATCTGTCTTGTTTTATTGTATTTTTTCAATAAATGTTTTGCATGGCCACTGTAGGCTGATAGGCTCTATAAATATTTATGTTTTAGATTTTCTCATATATTTATATTATTATACACATGTGCATGTATGTATATGTATAGTATGTATATTGTCTGTGCCATGTCCTGTCCTGCATTGTCTTGCACCTACTTTTTCTGTCTCTAATCCACTCCAGTCCCTGCCATTGGTCAGTGTGTTTTTCTTAAAGGCCACGCCCATGCCCCAAGTTTTTAACTAAGCCCTGATGAAGAAACATGTTGGCTTTGGCCATCTAAATAAAGGCCTTTTCACTAGCAAGAACCACAGCAACAACACATGTGTGAAGCGAAAAAGAGTTTATTATATGGAGATGAGGTGGGTCGGCTGGGTTGAGACTCATGGTGGGGGTTCAGTCTCAATCTTCACATGGCCCAGCAGGAACAGGACCCCCTTCGTAGGCGTCTTATGTCTGGAAGCGAACAGATCGGGTTTGAGAGGGCGGAGTCGAGCTATTCGGGACAAACTGGCCAGGATAGGCTGCTACAAATTGAGGTGTGGTATAAGTGAGCTTTGATTCGCTGGAGAGGAGGCGAGGGCGGTTGAGGCGTGGTCCTGCTCCAGAAGCTAAGTTAATCATATTAACTACATTTAACTATACTTTTTCTTGTGTGATTTTTGCTTATTTGGAGTGCCTGGATTTCATTTGTGTTTATACATTTGATATTTGCAGGGTACACGTTAGGGCTGAGCGCTGTGGTGATCAAAATCTAAAATGGTGATCTGACCCCCGGCATGAGCTATTTTAGTGAAAGTATCACTTCTGTTTGACACTTTAAACCACCATAAACTTTTTTACAAGTGTCCGCCTTCTATACTTCTGAACAAATCTCCACAGACAAGAAAGCCAGAAAGGTCTGTGACGAAGCCCCTGACATTAAAGTTTGTTGGCCTCTTATGTGTTTATTAAATAAATGTACATTAGCACCGTGTTATACAATTAACCAAATGTAAAATGATTGTCTACAGAGATCCTTATTTGTCACTTATTCCAGAGAAAATAGCACTGTGTCTTTATTAAACAAATCCAATGAAAGTCTCTTGGCTAAATGAAAATATATTTGCCATCCTTCTCTTCATTAACGCTTTGGACAACAGCCAGACCCCATTATCACTGCAGAACTCAAGCTAAAGTTTGCCAGAGCCAGTTACTTACTTTTAATGCATCCATTTTGGAGACTTGGATCAGAATGTGGAGCTGCTCATAGTTTGAGTCAGATAAAACCAGGCCTGAGTCATGGTGGAAATAGAAGTCTTACAGGGAGAGCACAACTGACGTGTTACCTCAACTAAACATAGGACTTGTGCCAAGCAAATGAGGCCCAATCCACTGCTTCTCCATTCAGGCGTCTCCCATCGCACCAATTATCCAGGCACTGCGGGGCACGGCCGGGGCACAGCCAGGGCACGGGGCGGGTTGTGTGCCTAAAAACTCTGCGATATACTGAGGGCAAGGCAGGTTAAAGGTCCTATATTACGCAAAAACACTCATAAGCTTTAAGTTATGTTATAATGACCTACCAAAAACAGACCTGGAGGTGTGTTTTGTTTCATTCACACGTTTGTAGTAATCCTTCATTAGCGAAAGGGCTATTAATCAATCAGACTTTATTTATAGAGCGTTTTTCATACAAAAAATGCAACACAAAGCGCTATTAGTATCGCAAAGTAAAGGGTTAGGGCTAAAGCTTAGGGTAGGGGTATGAATAGGCCGAGGGTTAGGGGTACCATTAGGGTTAGAGTTAAGACTAGACATACTACCACTACTTCAAATACTACTAGTATTTCAAGTAGTAGTATTTAAAGTAGTAATAGTAGTATATGAATGAGTTGTTGTAGTAGTATTTGAAATACTAGTAGTAGCATATGTAGTAATACTAGTAAAGTAGTGATAGTAGTATTTGAATGAGTTGTTGTAGTATTTGGACCAGTAGTAGTATATTTAGTAGTAGTAGTAGTAGTAGTATATGTAGTAGTCGTAGTAAAGTAGTGATAGTAGTATTTGAATGAGTTGACGTAGTAGTAAAGTAGTGAAAGTAGTATTTGAATGAGTTGTTGTAGTATTTGGACCAGTAGTAGTATATTTAGTAGTAGTAGTAGTAGTATATGTAGTAGTCGTAGTAAAGTAGTGAAAGTAGTATTTGAATAAATTGTAGGAGTATTTGAACCAGTAGTAGTATATGTAGTAGTAGTAAAGTAGTGAAAGTAGTATTTGAATGAGTTGTTGTAGCAGTATTTGAACCAGTAGTAGTAAAAGCAGTAGTAGTAAAAATAAATAAATAAATATATTTCTAAATATATAAAAAAAATAAATACATAAATGAAAAAAAAATCATAGAAAAGTCGATTTTTTTTTTTTAGCTTTTTAATTGAAGAATGCATACATTAAAGGTGCACTATGTAACTTTTTTGGAAGTCCAGCACCTGGTTGGGCTCATGGAGATATGACAGGCAGATTGCTTTCACTGTAATGTACCACAGTATGGCATTAAACTGGCTTATTATTTAATTGTAAGTGTTTTATACAATGAAACAATACCTTGAAAAATGCACTGTAGTTTAAGTGGGCCTGTAAAATGGTATAGTGCTTATCTCCATGGAAACAGATAACTTTAATATCACACTAGACAAAGCTACATCTTCACCCGGAAAGTTACACAGTGCGCCTTTAATGTCTAAGCGTATTTATTTCTGTACACATATGTTTTTATTCACTCTTTAACTGAATACATTTTAACATTTAGTCTTGTATTTATTTCCGAGTTGTCATTTTGGCTTCTCCGTGCTTGTGTAACTCTACGTGTCGTACTCCGTTCTCCCTCTCCACCTCCCGGTGTGAAGTCTAAGCTGAACTGCCCCAGGCCTCTATTACCCATCTACAACACTCTGGAGCCTGATGAGCCTCCGCTGCACCGGTCACCATGACGACACCACTGTATTTCCACTTGGTGAATACAAATGTGTCAGCAGTGATAGTGGAGGAGAAACCTGGTCACGATTCACTTTGTATGTCGGCATTTACAATTATTATTATGATTTTCTTTGCAATTAGAATTAGGACACGGTAACTTTTACATTACATTTTGGACATAGGGCCTCATTTCCTCTAGAGACAGAGTGTCGGAGACGTGTGTGGAGACACTTTTTTAAATATTCCATCCAGTCCTTGTATTTGCAGAGGTTGCTGGTGCTAGGCTAGTGCACGTCAATGGCCACAGTTACCACTAAAAACAGTCTTACCCACTCCACAGTGCACCTGAGGCAAAACTATTATAACTCCAGACTGTCCATGTGAATGTCTGTGTGGATAGAATAATGTTGTGAAATAAAACTAATCTTGCATCGTATGAATTGTCGCATGTTGAGGGTCTATTTTCTCATATATCAATCCGCCGCTGCCAAGCTTTCTATCAGGAAGTACAACTCACTGCTGCTGGTCAGGCATAAATCCTTCAAATGCAACGGTTGGTTTTACTTCTAAAATGATTCTATCCACACAGACATTCACATGGACAGTCTGGAGTTATAGTTTTGCCTCAGGTGCACTGTGGAGTGGGTAAGACTGCTTTTAGTGGTAACTGTGGCCATTGACATGCACTAGCCTAGCACCAGCAACCTCTCCAAATACAAGGACTGTATGGAAGATTTTAAAAAGTGTCTCCACACGTCTCCAACACTCTGTCTCTAGAGGAAATGAGGCCCTATGTCCAAAATGTAATGTAAAAGTTACCGTGTCCTAATTCTAATACAAGGACTGGATGGAAGATTTTAAAAAGTGTCTCCACACATCACCAACACTCTGGATCACCAGGATATGAGGCCCTATGTCCAAAATTATGAACTGCCCCTTTAACTTTTAGTGCTTTGAAATGTGACCATTTTACCTGCACTCTAAAGGACTGTTTTAGCAACTGACAAACACATGATCACATGTGAGTAACATTACTGAATGTGAGGCTGATGTAGAGATTATCACCAAAAACAACATGCTAATGATGATGTAACAATTATTGATACATTTGCAGCAAATATATTGAACCATTCGATTTTATTATCACAAAAAAATCTAAACTGAACATTAAGTCCTGCAGCCTGAATGTAGCCAAAATCTCTGAGAGGTTAGATTTTTACGATTGCTTTCACCGCCCTCTGGATGGCATGCTCCCGCACAAACCACATTCTTACCTAGGCAATATGGGCACCTGTTTGCACCGCTGCCCCCCTGTGGCACCTGGTATTTCCACAGTCTCCCATCCAAGTACTAACCAGACCCAACCCTGCTGTAGCTTCAGAGACCGGAGCGGGCATCACCGAGCACCCTGATAATATGAACGTCTGAAAAGAAAATATGACATCCTTGGAAAATGTGGTTTGAAAAAAGTCAACAACCATTACATCAGCACTCGTACACAACAAGCGCACCGGAGCAGACTGACAGATAATGACACTGCCATTGATGTCCACCTTATTCCACTGGCTCATTTGTACAGCAGCGGTTTGAATGGGCTCAAATTATATTAGCATACATGTAGTGAAAGGCCTCTCCACTCAGACGCCCCTGTCCACCACAGACTGTTTGTGCCAAGCCTTTGTTAAGAGGCACCGAGTGCAGAATTGTCCTGATTGTAATAGTCCTCCTCCTCCTGTGTGATTGTGTGAATGTTTATGACGTCCAACCAAAAAAACAGCTTAGAGCGCCACATAATTGCCACATTTGACTGCATTTTTATATATACTCATTTCACAATCCTTTGTTATGTAGCACCACGTAAAAGTCTTTTCATGCTGTGATATTAAAGTTTTGTATGAAAGTTCAAAAATAAAGAAATACAAGTTATAAAATGAGCTATGTCGGCTTGGAGAGCGTATGAGGACATGTTTACTTTAGTGCCAACCAGGGCTCTACAGTGCGCCCATTTCACTCGCATTTGCGAGCAAATATTTTGTCGTGCGAACGAGGAAAACAAAACGGTCGCACCAGTGCGAGTGCTTCTGCAGCCACAATAAGGAGAACTGCGCACAGACGCAACGTGACGAGTTAAACGTTCTAAATATATCAAATATTAGGGGCCACTCACACTAGGACTTCAGAACCGCGCCCAAGCCTGGATCGCCCCTAAAGCGCGGCACGCACGCCCAGCGCGAGTGCAACCGAACCGGTCATAAACATTCACACATAAACATTCACACAATCACACAGGAGGAGGAGGACTATTACAATCAGGACAATTCTGCACTCGGTGCCTCTTAACAAAGGCTTGGCACAAACAGTCTGTGGTGGACAGGGGCGTCTGAGTGGAGAGGCCTTTCACTACATGTATGCTAATATAATTTGAACCTATTCAAACCTTATTGACACCTCCGACCGCGCACGATCCCAGCATACGAGCTCCGCGTGTGGCCGATAGCACTCATACGAACAAACTCTTCAAAACACACCTACGCCCACCTTAAACGAGGAGCGCGAACCGCAGCAGGACCCACCCCTGTCCCACCGCTCAGTAGACACCCCCGTGCCGCTGGACTTCCTTCTCCGCTAAAGCGATGGTTTTGTCTTGGTCTCGTCTCGGACTCGAGCGCATTCAGACTCGGTCTTGTCACGGACTCGATGTCTGAATACTGAGTGCGATCATGTTTCATTACGGCCGTTGCTGTCGGCATAGTGCCAGTGTGCGGGACCTGTGCGCTGGAGCCCGCAGACACTGTGCGGCCTGTCACCACATGCACCGCCAGCGCACGGCTCGTCCACAGCGCCACCCTCGTGTACCAGCGTGCGTCACAGGGCAGGTTAAACATCCTACCTGTCTATACGTCAGTGCGCCGCTCTTCGCCTTTTCACGCTCTCACCTCCCCTCTCATTGCACACTGAGGCTCCTTCTCAATGAGAGTTGATTAGAAGAGCAGCACGAAACGCGAAGCAAAAACTAATTTTCTGTCAGTGTCCGCACAGAGCAGAGCTACGGCACAGAGCAGGCGACATGTGGGCTGAAGTTTGCCTAATAAAATGCCAAATAAATCTGTTTGTGAGAGTGTGCGTTTGGTTTAGTAAATGTGCAGAGGCTAAATACCATTTTAAAACAAGAGAATGTAACTCGTTAGAAATGTAAAAATACAGGTTTGTTTAAGTGCAGTACAGTTTACTTGGCTTATTTTAAGTATAAATGAATATTAATCAGATAAAATGGAGATAGATTTATAAAAAAAAAAAACTAAAAAAAAACATTGCGATCATGCTGGAAAAGTACAGTCATAACACTTTTGTTTTTTTGTATAAAATTCATTCAAATAAGTTGGTTTGTGCAAGTTCTGCACTGTAATACATGTTCAAAACAAAAACCTATTTGTGCCCCCATTTTTTTTTCTGTGCTTCTAAAATTTTTAACTTAGGGGCACGTGTGCTTCTGAAAAAAAAAGTTAGCGTAGAGCCCTGGCACCAACTGAACTGCTCCAAAATGCTTCTACTGGAACTACGGATGTTACTAACCTTGATAACCTGTTGACCGAATAAATGTTAACAGCTCGAAATTTTTTGACTGTTGGTTAAACAGAACCCTACATAATCATGCTTGAGAAGGGCACAGTTCTACAGTCAGAGTGTGAATGACACTGATGTAAAATGCACCTTGTGTGTTTACAGTGTTAAAATACGGTAGTAGCACATTAGCAATGATGTTTCACATCAAAATGCGACACCCTCAAGCCTCTTCTGCAGGTGAGAAAAGCCAACCTATCGTGCTAACTATGCTAACCGTGCTAACTATTGCTGCGTTCTATTCTCGGAACTCAGAGAAAACCGACCTCCACCTCGGGAAAATGCAAAGGAACAGCCAGACAACCCGCAGTTCTGAAACACAAACTCGGGCTAGTTCGGAGCAGACCGAGTCGGATGGATGTCTGAACTTGAACTGCCATAATTGAGTCGCCGATAGCTAACATTAGCTAACAGACTCTATATATTAGTAGGAGCTAGCGTTAGCGATGTTAACTACATAAACTAAGAAAATAAACGTTAAACTTTCTTGGGCATACATATTGTCCCGACTGTTGCAATGGAACACATTTACATCGGATGTCGGGAGAACTGACTTGGATTTACCAACTTCCAACAATCAACAGAACGCAGCATATGCACCGCCAAGTGCTTTCTCTTTGTTGCTGTTTATCTCTACAGCTTTAGTGCTGATACGAGCAAGTAGTTTGAGTTTCCACAGAAGTGCTTTTGCTGTGTAGGCGACTGTTGGATGTTTTGGTGTTTTATACTGCACGGTTTTGTGCATATTGTGGACTGAAGTCATGGCCGCTCATGACATCCCATCTCCAACGTGACATACACACAGAACAGACTCACCCTGAGCAGCACATCCCTCTGTCACAAAAAGAACACAATGATCCACTGAGTCGTGTCTTTTAGTCCAACAGAAGTTGACCTCATCAGTGCACGAGCTGTTTTTTTTTTTCAGCGCTTATAACTGTATGCAAATTAGCCATGCAGTTTTAAGTTTCGTTTCTGGAAAAAGGTAAACAACCGTGCACAAAGCTGCATCAAACACATTATTGCTCAGTATAAATATAGAGCGGCGTAATATTGCGCGGCTCGAGTAGAAATGGCTATTAGATTTAAAATAGATTTTAAACTGAACGGCTAACTGATTTTAGGGCTTGGTGGTTGGTCATGACTTTTTTTTAGTTTTCGCCATCCCTAACTTGAACCCCTACACTGACTTTGGTCTTTGGAAGGAGGGGGGCAATGTTCTCCCTATATATATATATTTTTTTTTTTCAGCACTGAGCAAATCACGTCGGCAATATGTATTTTTTTATGTTTATTAACTTGAGTTCGGCATTTGTGTTTAACAGTAGGTTTAGAACTGGGATTGTGGCCATACCGGCTCGTCAAAGCCTGATCCCGTCAGATCTCAGAAGCTCAGCAGGGCCGGGCCTGGTTAGTACTTGGATGGGAGACCACAAGGAATTCCAGGTGCCACAGTGGGGCGCCAGTGGCAATAACTGTCGTAGTGTCCTTAGGCAAGACACTTCACCCACATTGCCTAGTATGAAAGTGGTGTGTGTGTGAGTGTTGGTGGTGGTCGGAGGGGCCGATGGCGCAGATTGGCAGCCTCGCTTCCGTCAGTCTGCCCCAGGGCGGCTGTGGCTACAACAGTAGTTTACCACCACCGGGTCTGGAGTGAATGAATAATGCTCTGTAAAGCGTCTTTGAGTGTCCTGAAAAGCGCTATATAAAACTGATGCATTATTATTATTATTATTGTGTTCACTACATTGGACATTTTAACTTCTAGAAAAGTCTCTATACTCTGCAGTGACTTCCTAAGGAGCTGCTGATCGAGGGAAACTGTGACGCAACATGCATTAAATCTACTTAAATGTTGGCAATTTGCTTTAATCCTACTATTACAGTTTTATCAGTGTCTTCACATTAAGTCCAAATGAAATAGACACAGGGGTTAAATACTGTCTGGGCCGGTTTAAACAACCCTGGAACAGCAAACGCCAGAACGTTTCCAAACACTATTGAACAAGTTTGACACCGCAGCAGCTTTTTGATTAAAATTCTGCAAATAAATGAACTCAACTTAACAATATTTAAACCATAACCACTATAGCCCGTTTGATAAAATGATTTAGCTTTGCCACATTTGTTTATGTTTTACAGAAACTAAACTTAAATTCACATTACAGTTTATTTGCATAAACTGTAAGCGCTGAAAAAAACAACTTCTGTCAGACTAAAGGACACGACTCAGTGGAATATGAGTGTTCTTTCTGTGACAGAGGGATGTTCTGCTGATGGTGAGTCTGTTCTGAGCCTATATTGTGTTGGAGATATCAGTCTAATTAAAAAAAAGAAGAAAAAACTAGGAGCAATTATTTAATGAGCGGTCTGAATCATGTGCACGGCAGCTTAGAGCGAACATAGGAGGGAATATTAAGCTAAATCAGCTTTTTGAACTTTCTACCATAATAATATTGTTCCCTCATCAAGAACCTGCCTGAGGAGGTTTGAGATGCCGTCCAAGCATGTTTGAGTAATCTTTCGATCTCTCCCAGTTATTCGAACCCTCCGTACAGTCAGGTCTACAGCATCACAGCTCCGCCCTCAAGCCTACATAACCAGGAAACATACCCCCACAGAACAGCGTGTGGCAGAGATGGTATCAAAAACGAAACTGAAACTAATCAAACTCTGCAGCACGACTGACAGCGAGGGCATATCACTCTGGTACTGATGTCTCTGCACTGGCTTCAGGATAGATTCTGAAGTACTTTTATTGCTTTATGAAGCTCTGGTGGTCTTAGTCCTATTTCTGGTCTGCTTTGATCATGTGAGCACTCTCAGACCCTCAGGTCCTCAGGTAGTCATCTTTCAACTGTCCCAAGAGTCCAGAATAACACTCACAGTGAGGCGGAGTTCAGTTTGCACAGCCTCCGTCTGTGGAACAGTTGACCTGAAGACCTGAGCCTGAGGTTTGCTCTTAGTGTTCATATTTTTACAAGTAAACTCAAAACTTAGCCTTTTAGTTTAACTTTTAATTAAAACTTGACTATTTTCATGACTTTATTTCTTATATTTGTTACCATATTATCATTTATGTCTAACTTTAACACTCCTTTTTACTGTTATTGTTACTTACCTTTAGCTTTATGTTTGTTTCTCTGTCTTATTACTGTATGTATGGAAGGAACAGCAGGAGGCTGCCGTCGTTGTAATCACTGTAATTGTTCTGTTGGGTGTAAAACACTTCAGTTTAAATGTATGAAATGTTCTTTACAAAGAAGTTTGCTTGATTGATTAAACTTTTAAACGTTGTTTTCAAGTAGTGACCAGAATAAAAACACAGGGGTCACATTCTGGACTTGATTATAGCCGTGTTTTGAGTAGATAATCAAGAATCCAGACATAAGAAGAACATGCAAAGAAACAAAACTGAACCCTATTGTTGTGGCAGAGGCGGCACCTGCACACCCGCTGTGCCCATAATTATAATTTAGTATCACATTTTAATTGTAATAATACCAAGTGACCTTTCTCTTGTGTTTGAGGAAATGTGTTCTTTTGTCTGCACAACCAGCTTTAGTAATTTTGAACTTTGAACAAGAATTATTCCATTTACCGTCATACTGATTACAGAGAATTTAGCACAAAAGCTCTGCCCTGAACTCCTGATCCTGTCTCTGCCTTTTCTCTCTGTCTCCTTCTCTTTCTCTGTCTCATTCTATCTTTCTCTGTCTCTCCGTCTCATTCTCTCTTTCTCTGTCTCTCTGTCTCTTTCTCTCTGTCTTCTTCTCTTTCTCTGTCTCAGTCTCTCTTTCTCTGTCTCTTTCTCTCTGTCTCTCTGTCTTCTTCTCATTCTCTGTCTCCTTCCCTCTTTCTCTGTCCCTCTCTGTCCATCCCTCTCTCCAGGGTCACTTGGGCCTGTTCTAATCTCAAAAGAATTCCTTCATCCGTCTAATCATTTCAATAGTTGCTGTTTTACAAGTTCCATTAATCAAAATGAGTCATTTTAGACATGATCGACTGAAATGTCAAATTTGCATAAAAATTTCACTTCTCAAACTATTAATTTTACAAAGCTCTGTTTAGAAGCACATTTGTTTAAAAAATCCATATCTGTGAGGATTAACAAAGAAGAGAAAATGCATTAGAGAGCGGCTGTTTTTCTTCTGTGTGGTATTAACGGCGAACACATAACTTATTTAGTTCATGTTACCTCTTACTGCTTTGAAAATGCAATATTCCCCCAAAATAACGTGTTAACATGTTCTACAATTTTCACTTTCACTGTGAAACTTTCTGGATTTATAAATTACAGGCAACACAATATCCTGAGCTCAATGAAGATTTGGACTTCTCTGTTTTTATAACTGTTTTTTTATAACTGAGTTTTTTTGTTTGTTTTTTGTATGTTATGTACATATTAGTATTTGTATATTCTATAGTGTCCCATGGTTCTAACACTGCCATGTAGTGACGTGTCTCAGGTAGAGTCCACAGGTGAATCTCCACCTTTCCTCTTCCAGGTGGAGCAGCCCTGTTCAGCCCTGTATTTAACTCACATGGTTCATTGTGAATTCTGTTTGTCCCCTGAGGAAAGCCCTAGACTGAAACTCATCGGACTTTAACCAGTGAGTGCCTTGTTTTTTTGTTTTTTTGTGTGCATCTTTACTTTTACTCTTTCATTTTCATTTTGATGCTCTGAGTCTGCCCTCCCAAGTCACTCCCCCTTCAGAGCACTACCATAACACTATCAATGTGCAGTCCACTAATGCACATTGAACTACTGCACATCAGTTTGTCAGGTTATCGAGTACAGTTTTGTGTCATGGTTTTGTAGATTTAAGGAGAATTGTCACGTGGGAGCATGGGTGATGTATGTGGGCTGAGCATTGCGCAGAATCACCATAAAATACCAAATAACAGCCTGGGCATGTATTTGCTTCAATCACTTAACAGACCATGCATTTATTTGAGACCAGGCAGCAACAGGCGATTAATTCTGTGCTCACAAAAATCTTGTTCAGCAAAACTTGGAAAATATAGTATATATAGCCATGCACGCTTTGGAAATGTCGCGCAGGACTCTCGCACACCTCTGGGATCTGTCGCTCTGGACTTTCAAACCCGGCATGCACACGTTTGGGACTCGCCGTGCAGGACTCTTGGACCCTCTGGAATCCACTGCCTCTGGGACCCGTCGCGCACGCCTCTTGGAAAAATAAATATATTAGAACTGGCGGTAATTTATCAAAATATACAGAGGACCCGGCTTTTATTTGGTATTTTACGGTATATAGCTAAGGGAACAATGCTATAACAGGGTGAGAAGCTCAAAACAGTTGATTTTGCACTTTTTCCCTCTTTAAGGTACACTTTATTGATGCATTCTCTGCATTTGCCGCTTCCTTCTGTCAGTACGACTAGGGCAAGTGCTGTACAAAAGACAGTACAGCACTCTTGTACCCATCTTTCTTGAGCTGGTCTTGTTCGGGACTAACTTAGCAGGACGACTGTACCTATGATGCATGTTTTGGGTTGATGGGGGAAAGCAGAGTGCCTGGAGGAAACCCACACAGACACAAGCAGAACGTGCAAATTCCACACAGAAAAGCCACTCACTGTCACTTCTAGTGTTTGAACATACTGTACTGCCCGCAAGCTTTTCCTCAGCGCTCCCATGTATTTATTGACAGAGCTGTGTAAATCTTAAAGTATTTTCCTCATAATCTCAGGATAGAGTCCGTTTTGCGAGTCAGACGCAGGCAGCAGGAGGTGTACACAGTGGGAAATCTCAGGAGGTTAGACCCACCACATCCCCCCACACTGTAACAAACCCTTCACACGGCTTTCTGCTGACAAGAGGCTGCATGATTTGTACATTTAACCAAGTCCACAATCATTTCTTTGTTTTTTTTATCATGTTGTGGTTTTTGCACCATTCCAAAGGGCTCCGGCCTCTCCCCTGCCCTTTGACACTCCTTCTCCAGGCGGGTGGGGAGTCCCTGCCTTTGGGTAATGACTATAGATGGTATATAGAAGTGGACTGAGGGAGTGTGACATTACCCGTAGCATTCGGCTCCGGCCAAATTAAACCAACTCCACAGGGCGACTGGCTGCTCCCTTAAAATAGCCACACAATTCAGGATTTTTCAGTTTTGAACGATTTTTCAAAGTCCAAAAAAAACGCTTACGCCTCAGACACGAGAAGAATCTCATGACACTTAAACTCTCCGATCGCAAAGACTGCAGTGGGATATGTCTGCGGACCACAGAATATAAAGTTGTGAGCACGATCTATCGTAAAACCACTCGCTTTGAGACTTGTAAGTGTTCAAAAGATCAGAGCTCTGCACTTCTAGTTTAAATACAAGTCAAACTGTGTTATTATTATTTCTGAAATGTGGTGCAATACTTCAGATACAGGATTTTTAAAGCGATAAAGTCCATAGGAAGTAGAGTCACTATCGTTAATCTGCAGCTTCACCTCCATCAGTGCGATGTGTGGGTGTAAACAGACACACATGAGGAACTATCTCACCGTTTTACTTTCAAATTGGATTAATAATAATTAATTTTCTGGACTAGGTGTCATTATAGACCCTTTTAGTGTTCGTAAACAGTGATGACTTAAGGATGGTTGCACACACATTTTGGCAACAGAAGTACGGCAGAACTCAGCAGCTTGTCGAGCTCTGTGAAAGGATTATCGTCAAAAGATCGAGAATATTTCCTCAACAAGCCGACTTTGACAAACGGTGTCTGACTGCCAGATCCTTGTGCGATCAGTTAGTAAAACTTAAAACCTTTAGTCCGTCGGTACAATATCGATTCTGACAACCACACACAGAACAACCAGACATTTTGGTGCTGGAAATGTTTTTATCTCCGTCGTCTTCTGTTCGTGTTCAGTCTGAATGAATCGGAATGAATAGGGAACAATGACACTTCTGTTGCCAAAATGCACGCGCAGCTTTTTAAAAAAATCACTTCCGCCCTAAAAGGATCTATTTGCAGAGGACAATTTCTATGGATAATGTGGATGAGATGCTGCAGTTTAAATGTACCACTTTACTTACGAGAGGTGAGTAATAAAGTCTTCTCATTATTTTCGCTGTATCCTGAGTTTGTATCTTGCGTCTCTTGTGTCCATCACTCCGCCTGGCTCTTACGCTCTGTTTTATTGGCTTTTACTGTAGTGTTGCTGATGTTTGGTGGTTACGATCTGACGCTGACACCACACATGAGGAGCGCAGAGGCTTCAAAATCACACACGAACACAAAAAGTCGGGTCACGCCTCCCTGAATTCGAGGAGAAGCAATTCGCAGCCAAAATCGGGTAAATTCTCCTGTAGTTTGTCGGCCTTTAGAGACAGAGTGAGTGAAGTGTCTTGCCTAAGCGTACAACAATAGTATCCACACTTTTCCCTCACTGTGGTATTCCCAGTGTTCTCTCATTCAAGCAGTAACCAGCCCCAGCCCCGCATGTTTTCAGAAATCAGACGAGATCGAAGTTTAACGAGGAGCCACGGCCAACAGGGACGTTTCATTTTGTGACTTCTTTCACTTTCCCCTGCGCGTAAACCCAGTCTCTGGTTGCTATGGCAACGCACATTTACTCTTGTTTACCTTGTATTGAGTCAGTGTGTGTGTGTATGTATGTGTTCATGTGTGTCAGTGTGTGCGTTTATGTGTGTCAGTGTGTGTGTGTGCATGTGTTTATGTGTGTTTGTGTTCACACACGCACACACACACTGACACACACACACACTGACACACATGTGTTCATGTGTGTCAGTGAGTGCGTTTGTGTGTCAGTGTGTGTGTTTATGTGTGTTTGTGTGTATGTGTTCATGTGTGTCAGTGTGTGCGTTTGTGTCAGTGTGTGTTCATGTGTTTCAATGTGTGCGTGTGTGTTTATGTGTCAATGTGTGTGTGCATGTGTTTATGTGTGTCAGTGAGTGTGTGCATGTGTTTATGTGTGTCAGTGAGTGTGTGCATGTGTTTATGTGTGTCAATGTGTCTGTGTGTAGGTGTGTCTCTGTGTGCATTTGTGTCAGTGTGTGCGTTTACGTGTGTCAGAGTGTGTGTGTGTAGGTGTGTTTCTGTGTGCATTCATGTGTCAGTGTGTGCGTTTATGTGTGTCAGTGTGTCTGCGTGTGTGTGTAGGTGTGTCTCAGTGTGTGCGTTATGTGTGTCAGTGTGTCTGCGTGTGTGTTTATGTGTGTCAGTGTGTGCGTGCATGTCTGTATTTGTGTGTGTCTCTATGTGCATCAGTGTGTGCTTACATGTGTTTATGTGTGTCAGTGTGTCTGTGTGTAGGTGTGTCTCTGTGTGTATTTATGTGTCAGTGTGTGCGTTTATGTGTGTCAGTGTGTGTGTGTGTAGGTGTGGTTCTGTGTGCATTCATGTGTGTCAGTGTGTGCGTTTATGTGTGTCAGTGTGTCTGCGTGTGTGTGTAGGTGTGTCTCAGTGTGTGCGTTATGTGTGTCAGTGTGTCTGCGTGTGTGTTTATGTGTGTCAGTGTGTCTGCGTGTGTGTTTATGTGTGTCAGTGTGTGCGTGCATGTCTGTATTTGTGTGTGTCTCTATGTGCATCAGTGTGTGCTTACATGTGTGTATGTGTGTCAGTATCTCTGTGCGTGTATGTATGTGTATCGTGTGTGTCAGTGTGTGCGCGTGTGCGTCAGTGTGTGTCTGTGCAGATTGGATTATTGATGACAGTGACGCGTGGAGCCGTGGTGGTCGGACGGCGGGCGCAGGTGAAGACTCCACACCGTAATGACCGCCATGCGAGGAGAGGAGAGCAACACAGATGAGACCTGAGCTGGAGCGAGGGAAAGAGAGACGGAGAAAGAGAAAGGAGGGGAGAGATGGAGGAGAAAGAGCCAGAGGAAAGTGTGTGTGTGTGAGAAAGAGAAAGGGATAGAGTTAAACCGAGAAAGAGAGAGTAAAGAGCACGGACAGGAGGTAGATAGAACATAGAGAGGAGGAGGTATAGTAGAGTAAAGCCGGGCGTACGCTGCGATATCGTTTCACTCTCGTTTCAAACTGTACGACCAAATCTCAGGGTTTAAAAGTTCACTGCTCACGATCCATGTTCTCACACGAAACGAACGACTTCAGCAGTGCCAAACCCTCACGAGAGGCGGCCGGATTTCAAACAGGTTTGATTTTCTTGTGACCTATGATTGCCGATCGGGAGCTGGTCGTGACTTATTAATCGGTTCTCGTTACCCCATGTCTACTACATGAAACACAACACAGGATTAAGCCAAAACTCGGCCCGATTCCAAGTTTTCGAGTGAAAAATTGGCTCCAAAAGGGCCAAAAAAATGCAGTGTACAGCAGACCCGGCTTTAATAAGGGAGGCAGAGGGCCAAAAGAGGGTGCAGAGAGATGGAGAGAATAGATGGGAACGAGGTAAAAGAGGGGGAGATGGCGGGAGTTGAGAGGCCGAGAAAGATATGGAGAGGGTAAAGGAGAAGTGAGAGTGAAAAAAGAAAAAGCTTAAGAGAGAAAAGAGTGAGAGAATTAGGTGAGGGACGGGGAAAGAAAATACAAGTCAGTATATTTTCATAGAGTCCAAAATCACAGCAGCAGTCGCCTTGCAGGACAAAATTATTGATTTAACCCCTAATTGTTCTGGCTTATTTTTCCTAAAACAATGAAAATGACTCGCAATCCTAACTGAATCTGTTTCTGACTCCTGATCTCCTCTCATTAGAAGTGTGTGTAATTATAAGAGTCTCATTATAAGAGTCCAATCGACTCTAATTATTAGGGTCGGATCTACTCCTATTATAAAGGCCGCCACACGCTACAGGAGAATTTGCCTGATTTTGGCAAGTTCGAGGAGGCGTGGCTCGAGTTTTTGTCTTCATATGTGGTTTTGAAGCCTTATTTTGTAACCACCAAACATCAGCAACGCTATGGTAAAAGCCAGTAAAACAGAGCGTCAGGGGCAGAGGAGAGACGGACACAGAGACGCAAGATACAAACTCTGGAAATGGAGAGAATAATTATTACTCACCTTTTGTAAAGTTGTAAATATAAACTGTCGCATCTCATCCGCATTATACATAGAACGTGTCCTTTGCAAATAATGACACAGACCAAAAAACAGCGCTGTGCATCCAGTTTGAAGCGTTCTTTAAATGTAGTTAATATGATTAACTTAGGTTCAGGAGCAGGGCCACGCCTCACCTCCTCTCCAGCGAATCACAGCTCACTTCTACCACACCTCAACTTGTAGCAGCCTATCCCGGCAACCCAGTTTGTCCCGAATAACTCTACCCCACCCTCCCAACCCCGATCTAAGGCAATAAGAGCAATCACATTATGAGCTTATAATGAACCAACTAACGCATTATTTATAAACCTTCAAACTCTAAAATTTTACCATTTAGTCGACCTTTACACTTTGAAATTCGTGTTCAAAGTAAACTACAATCTTTTGTCAAAATCATTACCGCAACAGCCGATATGAGCTCAGAGGTACGGCTATGTTT
Source organism: Odontamblyopus lacepedii (assembly GCA_034769755.1). Taxonomy (NCBI): domain Eukaryota; kingdom Metazoa; phylum Chordata; class Actinopteri; order Gobiiformes; family Gobiidae; genus Odontamblyopus; species Odontamblyopus lacepedii. The sequence continues at coordinate 34,298,310 of CM068359.1, forward strand.
AACAAAAAGAACAAATATGATGAAATTTTGTGTATCTGTTAAAGGGGTGGAGCTCTGGAACAACTGTACAGAAGATATAAAACTGTGCACCGCTCTCTTCCACTTTAAAATTTAAATCTTTAACTCGGAGCAGATACATGAACTATGAGACTTAGTTTGTGCTGTAGTCTCTGCCGTACTGTTGCTAATTTGTTTGTTTCTAATTAGTTTGCTGTAATTATGAACCGGTGCCAAGATGATGCAATGAGGAATAAAAGGTAGGCATAATAAGCTCAAGCTTCAGCCTACACCTTTTCGGTCTGTATATGTTAAATGTGACTGTCTATGGAATAATGTCAGAATATGCTTGTGACCGAAATAAATCAATTAAATCAATATCGGTTCGCTTCCAGACATAAGACGCCTACGAGGAGGGTCCCGTTCCTGCTGGGCCATGTGAAGATTGAGATTGAGCCCCCACCCTGAGTCTCAACCCAGCCGACCCGCTTAGACTCCATATAATAAACTGTTTTCACTTCGCAAATGTGTTGTTGGCGTAGTCCTTGCTAGTGAAAATCTATTAATGGTGGAGGAGCAAGTCCATTTAAAAGTTTAAAAATAAGGCAAGCGTCCATAAATATCTGATAACTTTCAAGATCCAAACTCTTACTTAAGATATTAGAATACTGATACTGTAAAGGCTTTTTGTCGAGAGTCTTCAATGTTTTTTTGAAGAGGGACTTTAGGGGCTTCAGGATGGCCTCTGATGAACAAAGGAACTCATAATTGATTTTGCACGCTCCCCTTCACAGAAAACACCAATCACAATTGATAATGAAACGATCACCACTACAGAGACCGTCAAATTCCTTGGTACCCACATCAATTACTCACTAAAATGGAAACAGCATTCAAACGAAACATACAAAAAAGCCAATAAAAGAGTGTTTTTCCTCAGACAGTTGAAAAAATTCAGAATCAGACACAACATCCTTCTCCACTTTTACACAGCAATAATCGAAAGCGTTCTCACTTCATCAATAATAGTCTGGTTCGGTAATTTGGACTCACATTCACATAACAAACTTCAGCGTATTGTAAACAAATCATTTAAAATCATTGGTCACACTCTCCCCTCCATAGACACTTTATCACAGACGCATCACACAGAGAGCCAAAAGAATCACCTCAGACCCCACACATCCTGCCAATAATCTGTTCAAACTCATGCCCTCTGGGAGGCGCTACAGGTCCATCATATCCAAATCTGTCAGATTCAAGAATAGTTTCTTTCCCGTTGCCATTCGGACTCTAAACCAATCCCGTTCATAACTGGATATTTATCTGTTGTGTGTGTTGTATCGTGCAAGTGTGTTGTAAATTTGTTTTGTTCTGCAACAGACACAGAAGATGTGAGCATTTCTTGCTGTACTGGAAACATATTCCACCAACTTGTTGTGTGGCCATTAATAAATGATTCTTTGATTCTTTGATGTGTAAGACCATGTGGTACAGCAGTAAAATATGTGGCTGAATATCATGGATCTACTCTCAGTTTTAGGAGTCTGATCTACTCTCATTATAAGAGTCTGATCCACGGTCATTATTCTCCTGCATCCTGTCTCCCCAACTTCAGAGGGTGTGACTGACAGGCGGATTAACCAATCAGAGAGAGACGCATATGTTTGCGTCAAAAACAAGTCTGCTTACATGTAAAAAAAAAGTGGATAAAACTACATTAATGACAGCAGACTTTTACTGAATCAGCAAAGCACTGAACTATTACTTAACCCAGGGAAAAGAAGTTATTTATTTTGTTCTGAATGTCACAAGAATGTTGGAGAGGAAATGTTCGGATTGTCTCAAGTTTAGGCAAAGGATTTTCACCCTCTTTTGTTCAGTTTGAGACTCTTCTGGATTCAAACAGGATGTAGAAAATACCGTCTGCTCAGGCAAGAAAATAAGTCTATGACAGGTTTTCATGAATGTTTTACATGTCCGTGAGACTGATAGTTCCCTTTTATCAGAACATGGCAAACGGAAATGAATTAATGAAAGATACAAAGGCACACGCATGGTCCCTCAGAATAATTTTCAAAGTTTGTGAGAGTGAAAGTGTTTCAGAGAGGAGAGGAGACAGAAGAGAGAGATTTATGGGCAAGAGGGAGAAGAGTAGAACGTCTAGAGGGAAAAGAGATGGACTAAAGTTCGGGAGGGTGAGAGACGGGAGCGGCAGGTGCAGCGCTGTCACTAACACCACAGAGTGAAAGATGAGACGTGTCCATCACCCTTTCACCTGTCACTCTGATCCGAGGCCCTCACAGCTCAGTTTAATAAAGGACTGGAGACGACACGGAGCCGCTAACTTCAACCTCCAACCTGCGCCTGATCATTCACCGCAGCGACTTGAAACGCACTTTTCACAACCCTCACAGGCCAGAGTGGAGATTATCTGTCAGGGTAAAATAACTAGCATGCTAACACACACTTCCTAACAACTGGACAATGAAATGCTTTATAATTAGATGCAGTTTTGATTCGATTTGGGTGCTGATGACACAGACAAACACAGACGTACAGTAGTCTACTCCAGTCTGGTTATGCTTCGGTTGTAAGGAGCATTATACCTCTGATCCTGTAGGCCAAGATAAAAAGGAGCAGCGGCTATACTCTGAGCATGACTGAGCTTGTAATCGAGATCTTGTCTTGTTGGTCATGACCCAAAACTCATGACGATAGAGTTGAAACGTAGATTGTGCAGTAAATGGAGAACTTATCCTTTCGACTCAGCTCCACCACAACCGTCCACTGTAGCAAACACATCACTGCAGACTGACTAACTTGGGGTCTTATGTCAACTAAATTCTTCTAATAAATACTGTATTTTTTGGACTATAAAGAGCACTGGATTATAAATAGCAATATCTATCAATGAACGGGTCTGCTTTCATCCACTGGATTATAGTAGTAGTAGTAGTAGTAGTAGTAGTAGTAGTAGTAGTAGTAGTAGTAGTAGTAGTAGCCTTTATTTGTCAATTCCTTCACATGTACAAGACATACAAAGCAATCAAAATTGGACCTGTCACCCCGTCCGTCCATTACAACATACAAAAAAAAAAAAAAAAAAAAATTAAATGGGGAAGACAACACAGACCGGACAGTACGGCAGGTAGCAGGTAGAAAAAAAACAAAAAACAAAACAGCATCACATGAGGACAGGGGGAGGAGAAAAATAAAAGAGGACCCCACCAGACCAGGCCCCAGAACGGGATATCGTTTGGAGTGAGTACATAAATAAAAAAACCTCCGAGCATCAGCAACACAGTCAAAACACAGTACAGACATTCCACAGGACCAGCAGCAGGGTAGGGGAGGGGTGTGGAGGAGGCCCGGCGTAGGCAGGCAGCATCTGGATCCTGCAGCCATGAGCGGCGCTGGTGCAACAGACCCGCCCACCCGGTCGGGGGTACAAAGCTGCGAGGGGGTTGGGGAGGGGCCGGGGTTCCTCCGCTGTATTCTCAGGGCGATTTGACACCAGCCCGGCCTTGGGCGTGACCAGAGCTGCTTGGGGAGGCCAAAAGATAAGATTGGGTTGTTTTGGTTTTAGAGTGAGCAGCTGCGTCCAATTTCCACAACACGGTTCTGTTTGTCCATTGGTCTCAAGGTCATTTCTATGCAGAGCTCCAAGTTTCCTCCAGATTTTATCCAAAAATTGCGATTTAGAGCCACCATGTCCAAGCATGTCCATCAGTGGTTAGTGACCGCGACCTCTGCCCATAGTCACAAAGTTCAAGTATTTGAAGCTCTGCCCCTCACTCCAATTTCCGGGCAGCCAAGTGGGGCTTTGAAAAGCTGCCTCAGTATTTGAATTTTTGGAAAATCAGGTCCAAGCGTAAATTCCAATGTGCAAAGTCCCGTAATCCTGGTTCCGAATAGATCGATCCTCTGTACGCAGGTTCGCCCGACCCTGCTTGTCTTGTTAATGGTGTCAATAGCGTTCAGAGACCAATTTATCAAATCCATAATTAATTTGGTTTTGGAGAGCAGAGCAGAGAGAGTCACTCATGGAAAAAAAAAGACTAGACCAGACAAGACAAAGAGCAAAGCAGGGAAAGATAAGGGTCAGGAGAGGAGAGAAAATGCGTCCGCCCTCGCCAAGAGCCAAAGAAGATCAGTCATAGGTGCATTAAGTGAGACTGATACCTGAGCCCGGGCATCCACGATCCATTGGCAGATCGTGGTGTAACTCGCCCGGTGTTGCCTCCCTGTCTTGGTGACGGTGAGTTTGCTTCCTATCGACCAACGCTCCCACGCAGCTCGCAATTTAACTTTGAACGACCTGTTGACACAGATATCTAGCGGTTGGAGTTCTTTGGTTAATCCACCCAAAAATATTTGTTTTGTGGTCCTCTGTGTCTTTTATTAATTTTATTTATTTTACTTATTATTTTTATATTTTACTAATATTATTTTTATAGCATCATATTAATTTGATTTAACTGGTTTTATTGTTTTAGGACTGGAATGACCAAATTTTAGCATTCTTTTTGTTTTATTTTGTTTGGGAACTGCTCTGTTTGTAAAATGTGCTATATAAATAAAGTGGATTTGGATGATGACAAACACCGAATTAGTTTGCTTCACTTGTCTAAGTCTAAGTAATATAGACTCTGGTAAGTCCACATGTCTCTGAATGTCTCCATTTTGGGCTCCTTTTACACACCATAATATGATGTTGAAGCACAGTATGTATCACTCCGCGAGGCTCCGGACTACGGTCGCCGTAATGCTCCAACAATCCATCCAGCGGTGGGGCTTCGTACCTTAAGAAAGTCAAACTAAAACATTTTGACAGATTTTTGAGCGCCGTGGACCACATAAAATCGGTTCGAGGTCAGTAAACACAACCAGAATTAATACATAAGGTGCACTGTTGATTTTTGAGAAAATTAAACAATTTTAAGTGCACCTTATAGTCCGAAAAATGCGGTAAATAAATAAATACATACAAGATTATTGCAAAACATACACATAAAACATATATATGAAACACATTATTATTCACATATTCATTTCTTTCAAACTAACAGGAGATGCTGCACTGCTCCACCTTATCTCCTGCTTTTAGTTTCTGCACGCCTGCACATACAGCATCTCTCACGACTTACGCCCCGTATAGCAAACACGGGGCCGCGGTTCGTCCTGTGTCCTGATATGGAGCATGATATGTGGACAGCCTCCTGCCGCAGAATCACAATGAGGCTCATGTCAGAGTGCGTGTTTGTGTGTCTGAACATGTAGGAGGAGTTGTGTGCAGAGGGCTAAGATGTAAATATATCTGAACAGAATAATCTACTGCTGCTCCAACATGCTGTACACACCACCGATGGAAGTTCGATGTGGAATAGTCATTCTTTACAAGTTACTTTGGGTGTCAGTTGGTAGACTGGCCTTGTTTTTACAACTTTTACCTACATTTGGGCCAAAATTCAACTCCCGTGCCCAAAGTAAAAGCAGGAATGTGCAAAAATATGAATATTAAGGACTCCTGTATAAATGTATTACCATGAGACGTTTTGGGTCATTGGTTTCTTATTTATTGGACATTGGAAACTGTTGTGTTGGTCTTGCATTACGTAAAATTGCCTCTTCTGAGCTTTAAATTATGTTATAATGTTGTTGCCTCCTCAAAAACATACCTAAAGTCGTGTTTTGTTTGAGTATTCCTTTATTATTAGTCTGTCGACATCACCAAAGCTCAAAATACTCTGTTCCACCTTGTGATTTTTCCGAGTTAACAGCTCCCATTTTTATTTTGTTTAGTGGAAAATGGCCGTTCTAGGGATGAAGTTATCCAAATGATGCTAGTGCATATGTATGGAGCACTTCCTGTATTACCACATGACATCACAAGGTGTAACAGAGTGTTTTAAATATGCAGGTTTGTGCGTTAAACATGTGCGAATGAAACAAAACACAACTGCAGGTCTGTTTGTGATGAGGAAACTACATTATAACATAACGTAGGTCAGAAAATAGCACAAAATGGGCCTTTTTAAGTGCATTTTATGATCTTATAGAGTCGGGGTGGTAGCCGCTCCTCAGATTTAACCCGTAACGTGTCCTGGTGTCTCCGTGGGGATAGACAAGCGGGACCTGTCCATGTAAACAACAGAGCTGAGCCGTGGCAGCTGTGAGGAACCAGCAAAGACACGTTTTTATTATGAACACAACCCTAATGCCACCAGACTGTTATAATCAGAGAATACAAGACCGGAGGAGAGATGAGGGAGCGTTGTTTGGGCTCATATTACTCTATTTTCTGATCTATGCTATAATTTTGTTTCCTCATAAAAAAAAAAAACATACCCGGAGTTGTGTGTTTTGTTTCATTCATTTTTTTTCTCAAACACTCCATGCACCTTCACTAGAATCATTTGGATAATTTAAACTCTCGGATTGCCAAACCCAACTGAACTAAAGGTAAAAGGAGCTGTTCACTTGAAAACTTCATGACATCACAAGGTGGAACAGAGCGGTTTGAGCTTTAGAGATGTAGACAGACAAATAATAAAGTGTTACTCAAACATGTGAATGAAACAAAACACAACTCCAGGTCTGTTTTTGTTTTGTCACTTGATTCTGTTTGTGGGTTTATGTGATTTTGCTTTGGGAGACTTGTGATTTAGTTTTGTTTGCGTCCCTTAGTTTAGTTTCACTTTCAGATTTTGTGTGTGTGTGTAAACCCATGTGACTTGTTTTTGGCTCAACTTGTTAGTCCTGTTATTTTGTTTCTTGGTTATTTTGTGTAGATATTTTAGCATGTTTTGTTTTGTTCCCTTGTACATTCCTTTTAATTAAATAACTTTATTTATTCCATTTTTCCATCTTGTTTTTTTGTTACTTCCCCTGTCCCTGGCAGAGCTGGGTCGTAACAGGAGGTAAAAACATTATAACATGAGTAAATTTGCACAATATAGGACTTTTTTTTCTCCCAGTGATTTATTATTACACTTTGTACATACATTATTATTTTACATCCTGTTCACAATACTAAACTTATTATTCTGAGAAAATGGCTTAATAATAGAAACAGTTCCAGTGGCGTCCTGTTAAAAATGTAGAAGTATTAGAGCTTCTTCAAAGTGGCATTTTTGTGGCAGTTTTATATTCATATATTTTCTGTCAAATAGTTTTTTTTTTTTAATATAATTTCATTGTATTAGTAGGTAAGTACAAAGAAATGGTTAGAGATGAAAACAGACATTTTATGAACACTCAAACCTTGGATACAGAATTATACAGGATTACTCAAACATCCATCCATCTTCTCCCGCTTAATCCAGCTGGGTCGCAGGGGCAGTTTGCTGCCCAATACTCATAGCACCTGACTCCCCCTATGAACCCCTCTGCGGGTGGTGAGCCCACAGGAGGGTGGACATCATGGTGTTAGTGATGTTAGTTCATAGGGGTGCGGGCATGTTTTAGGTTGATGGGGGAAACCGGAGCACCCGGAGGAAACCCATCCAGACACGGGGAGGAACATGCAAACTCCACACAGAAAGGCCCGGGCGACCCGGGGATCGAACCCGCAACCTTCTTGCTGTGAGGCCTGAGCGTTGTCACTCAGCCACCGTGCCGCCGGGATTACTCAAACATGCATTTAGCAATCAAAATCCAGAGGAAACTTTATAAAATATATATATAAATATTTAACGCGCACCTATTTTGCAAAACTCAGAGCTTTTAACCATGCCATAGTTGTTTTCTTTCAGCATTTCCTCACCTGAAGCAGTATTTGGTGTAATTTGTGCCTGTGTTTTTGAGATGCAATTTTGCTGATCACTTTCCGTTTTCACCACCACCAGTACACACCCACTTACTTTACTTACTTCCACTTACTTTGTTCTCCAATTCGCTGCTCGCTGCTGTGGTGTGCAGCTATTCATGGGAGATGGATCATCAGCTTCCACTGGGCGCCACAGTTTTCTAACACAGAAGTCGGTTGTTTTAAATTGAAAATGTCCAAATCACAACATGATCCACGTGTGCCATAGACCTAGACTGCACATATAAATGGACATAGTTAGCGCTTTAGCCGCTGCGTCGCAAATAAGAAGCTCACATGCAGCTCTTCCGGCTCCTACTGACCCCGGCTCCCATTGACTTTAATTATATTTTGTAATATTGTGGCCGCTCTCTCTGTAATTGGTGCTGTGAGCCTCGTCATTTTGGTCTTAAAATGTTTGTATTAACTCACTCTACGTGATCCTGGGGTTTTTCATTTATAAAATCCTATTCATAACATAGAGTCTGGCTCCAAATTCTCCCCTGTAACTTCTAGTGTCATGAGCTTCATTTGAGCGGTGCTGAACGCTGTGGGTGACGTTACACTCGCTTAGTCCACTTCTTTATACAGTCTATGGTCACAGATTATACCTACAATAAATAAATACTGATCTGACCATTGAGATCAGAGAGACGCATTTTAGGTTTAAACCAACTGGACTGAAACTGATAACCCAAATAATAAATGCTAATAAAATACGATACTAAATACACTTTAAATGTATGTTTTAATTTGCTTATGTTGTTGTAAGGCGATGGTGAGTGTCTAAAGAGGTGCCTAATAAGATTCTTTTATTTGACATCCATACTTTAAAAACAGTTGACATATTATAGACAAGATAAGTTGGTACACACAGATATGACAGGAAAAAGAGATTAGAAGAATGTCAGGAGACCCTAACTAAGACCTAACAGATCACTACCGTAAGGGCCGCCTCAAACAGATCTATTTTCTAGTTCTCATATATACTAGCATCATTTTGGAATTACATTTTCATAGTGGAAAAGATAAGTCTGGGCATTTTAACAATAATAATACATAAAATGTATGATTATTATGATTATTAATAATAATATTATTATTTATGTCCTCTATATGACACTTAGATAAACCATTGAAGAAGAACCACAGGAGAAGTTTTTGGTAGTTTAATTTTCCTCTTCAGATGGTGAAAACTGCAACTGCACAACATTCCTCTCTGAATCTGAGCCGAATGGTACATGAAAACAAAATACATCCTCTTAATAATAGAAAAAATATAAATGTTTACGAACTTATGAGGGCTTATGCAAACTTACATCATTGCCTGTTTTGAGCTCCAAGGTGGATTAAGATGGATGGGACCAGCCTGGTGGATCCCACATGCAGCCTGACAACAATGGAAACCGGATATCGGCAAACCGGAAGTGGAGTGGCAAAACCGGAAGTGACACAATTTCGCTAATTTTCAATCATCAAAACATAAATACAATGAAATATACCTAAAAATACCTTTAAACTGTCGTGGAACCCATATGAGATTGTTTTTAAAATGCATTTTCTAAACTATGAAATTACTTTATTATTTATTAAAGCAACAATAAGTAACAATTGCCTTAAGGGCAACACATTATTATTATTATTATTATTATTATTACAGCACTGACACAAGCACAATGTCTTTTTTGAAGTTTATTTTAAAATATTATGCCCCTTTAAAGTCCTTTTCTAGTGGATTGTGATAGAAATTTACATTGTGGAAAGATTTCTAGCAATCTGTCTTTGTGTAAATGAATGTGATTTCCTACCTGAGACCAGAACAGTCATTAACATGTGTAAAGGCTCAACAGACACAACGGTCTCCAAGTCAGGAAGTCTTTGTTGTCTTAGCTGTCCTAAAGTGTAAGTTAAGTTTATTAGCTGATTGATTAGGTTAGGCCCTGGTCTGTTAACAAAAGTCACTCTGCTGTGACATGTAACGTGTATTTCTGTATAAATACTCAGAGCTCAAATGCTCTGGGGGGGAGATACTGTGGGGGACTTGGGACAGAGTCTCGGTCCACATCTGCTGTAACAACAATACATCTTTGTCTGTATTCCAAAAGCTCATCGGGCTTCGCAGATGGATTCATTATTTTTTTCTTCAAGATCTAAATCATTTTTCCCCATAACAGGACGGTTCATAAATGTAGTTAATATGATTAACTTAGGTTCAGGAACAGGACCGCTCCTCAACCGCCCTCGCCTCCTCTCCAGGGAATCACAGCTCACTTCTACCAGAAGCCTATTCGTAGCAGCCTATCCCGACAACCCAGTTTGTCCCGAATAACTCGACCGCACCCTCCCAACCCGTATCTGTTCGCTTCCAGACATAAGACACCTACGAGGGGGGTCCCGTTCCTGCTGGGCCATGTGAAGATTGAGACTAAACCCCCACCCTGAGTCTCAACCCAGCCGACCCGCCTCGTCTCCAGATCATAAACTCTTTTTCGCTTCGCACATGTTGTCGGCGTGGTCCTTCCTGTGTGAACCTGTGTGTTGTTTTAGCCTCATTCATCCTGCATGAGCGTGTTTTCATCTCTACTCAGATCATTATTATTATAGATTAGGATTATTCAAACACGTATGAATAAAACAGCACAAACTCCAGGTACGTTTTAAAAGAGAATGTGGCTAAAATAAAATAAACGCTGCGCAACACAAGCCAATTAAATCTACCGCTCATTGTGCAAGAGTGATGAAATGTTAACCCTCTTTAAGCAGCTGTTTATTTTCCATCTGAAACACATCATTTCCAACTAATTACCCCCAGACCACCACTGCTGCCCCCGACCGGTCTTAAGTCCTTATTTAGCGCTCTCAGCCCCACTCTGGAGCTGGCACCGCTCCACGTGGATTTTCAGTAATAACCCGCACTATTAGTGGTAATAGAGGTGGGAGGATGAGTCATGTTTGACGGCACGTTTGGGACCAGAGCTTCGGGAAATCGCTGCATGTTAGATCTGCACCAGGTCTGACACCAGAACAGCCATTCGGAGAGTGCGCGGGTTTGTCCGGATAAATTTGGACTGATTTTTCTAGCCACGCATTTATTATTTATTCACTTATTTATTTATTCGGCTGAAAGAACCCGACGAGCCAAAATTAAACATATCCTGTCTCTCAGATTCCTGAGGGCGTGACTGACAGACGGATTAACCAATCAGAGAGAAGCATGGCAATTTATGTGCAAAAAAAATGGGAAAAACAACATAAAGGACAAAGAAACAGCGCAGAATCAGCAAATGAAGCTCCAAACTGTTAGAGGTAAAAGAAGAAGAAATTATGTATAAATACTTTGTTTTGAATGATACGAGAATTTTCATGTGGTACAAATTAGAAGCTGTGGTTGGATCAGGTATTAAAACATTTTATTTAACCTTTATTTAACCAGGAAAGTCCCGTTGAGATTAAAAACCTCCTTTTCAAGGGAGTCCTGGCCAAGAGGCAGCAGTAAATTCATACAGTTTCAATATTACAGACAAATACAGAGGAGATAAAAACAATTATGTAAAACAAGTGCATGTCATGGAGTTGGTCTCTAAGGCTCTGAGATTAGACTTGAAAGCATCAGAGAAATGAAATTAACCAAGTTCCAGTCCTTCTGAAACATGTTCCAAGATGCAGAGTAGACAAAAGCTTTTTTTACCAAGTTCAGTCCGAGCGAATGGAACAGAGATTTTGGTTGAGGTTTTGATGGAGAATTTTTACGCTCTAATGTCCGGTTTCAGTTCCTTCTGGATTCGAACAGAAGGAAGAAGGGACTGGCTCATCAGGCAAATGTATTAGGTTAAATTTTATGTTTTTTATCATTCTTAGTACATACGCTTGGCCAAAATTTAAGATATAAACACTTAAATCTATCAGAAAATGACTTAGAAGTAGTGAAATTATCTGTCCATGCATCAAGATACTTTTACTCGATAAGTTATCTTAAAATAAACGACCTCTAGTACGATGTTCATTTTAGGACATCGTCAGATATCAGACTCAGGTGTCAAGCATCAGACTAAAAAGCATCAGGTCTCAGGCGAAAAAGGCGTCGGAGTAAGTTAAAAGCCGTCCGTTCTGAGAAAAACCCCTGTCAGGTTTATGAAATCCAAAGTCAGGTTTCAGAAAAAGTATGGTCAAACGAGGCGGCCTCAGACGAATCACCCTCACACAAAAAGTTAAAAACCGTGGTCTGATGTCTGACACCTGAGTCTGATATCTGAGGATGTCCTAAAATGAACGCCGTACTCTAGACTAGAATGAAGCAGTCTCTGAACTAGAAGGTAGATAACAAGACTGAAAACAAGATGAATAACCTGATGTAAGTTTTAAAATATTGGCCAAATCAGAGAAATTCGCAGCGTTTATGTCTCCAGGTCCTTTAGGCAGTGACCATTTAGATTAGAGAGAGACATTTTAGGTTTAAATCAATTGGACTGAAACGGGTAACCCAAATGAGAGATCCATTTATTAATTTAACAGTGTCCTTGTTAAATAAACTAATAATAGACTGTGGAAATACAGTTTAGACATTTAATTTGCTCAGGCCAATCAGGCACTAGAACACATATTATATACGCATGTGAATTTTGCTGACCTAGGATACATATACACTTAGGGATAGCTGCATTACCGTAATTTTCGGACTATAAATCACACTTTTTTTTTAAGGGTTTGGCTGGTCCTGGGACTAATAATCAGGTGTGACTTATATATTACATTTGTCACACTGAGTCCATTGACCATACATATGAATCATATATATGAATCAAAAATGAAAAAAACAAACAAATCGCTATCCGTTTTTTCATTTTGGTTTTGGAGGCAAATAATAAAGAAAAGAGTTTTTTTTCCCGTGTTCTTATTTTTGGTTTTATATTGAAAAACGAACGAACGAATGACACACGGATGGTTCTCTATTCGACTGTTTTTATTACTATAACTTCTATAACTCGCCTTTCAAGATGAAATGTTGGTTCTTGGTCTCTGATTTTATAAAATAAATTTCCTCCAAAAAGTGCAACTTGTACATGTCTTTTTCTTCTTCATTACGCATTTTTTGGCTGGTGCGTCTTATACTCCGGAGCGACTTATAGTCTGAAAAATACGGTATGCTCCTCACACTAGAGCCGCTGTTTCGGGAGCTTCCAGCCCGTCGTCCACCTCACTGATGCTTGTGTCTGTCAGGTATTGTTAGGATGATCAAATTCATATCTGGTGCTAATGTAGAACCTTGTTTTTATAAAATTAAATGCATAAAAATGACATGATCTTGTTCATCTCAATACTGCGATTGTGATGTGTAAGGCACATAATAATCTGCTCCCTCGGTGTATCCAGGAGACGCTCAAACCCAGAGAAAGTGAGTACAGTCTGAGCGGATCGAGCCTCTTTCTGAAAGCAAACGTGAGGACCAGCCTGAAAAGATGACGCGTCTCCATCAGAGGTGTTAATCTGTGGAACTGTTGTTGTGAAAATATTCGGGTGAGAACGAAATAAAGGTCTTGAGTCAAACATTTGTCTTTTTTTGGGGGGGTTTATTCTCTTGCACGAGAAAGAGCAGATATAGAAGAGAGTAGATCAGAAGAAGAAGAAGAGAGAAAGAGGCAGCACAAAGTATGTACAAGGTCATCATGACATAAATAGCGAGCGGAGGACTGGACAGTGGGGATGCACCTGGGAAAGGAACGCCAGTTTAGATGGAAAAGTACTGACTGAAGCTGGGGCCAGATAATTATAACAGTAAATATGTTCAAGAACAGCCGTAAACAGCGTCGAACGGCCCTCATCCACCCTGCCCTAATAACTAACCCTAATAACTAAAACTCACCTGTTCGGACTGTTCTACTTCTCAGAATCAATCACATATCTTTTATCTGATTTTGTCATGTTATAACCGTCAACCCCAACCACAAGTCTAACCCCTAACCCCAACCCTAACACTAGGCCTAACCCTAAACATAACCCTAACCTTAAACCTAACCACAGCCCCAACCCTAACTCTACCTCTAGCCGGTCAATAGTGCGTGACGAGGGCGTTTGTATTCATCATTCGCCATCACGTCGGTCCTCCCACTGACTTCCATTCATTTTAGCAGTGATAAATATGGTCCAGGCGTTGGGCGTGGGTCACTGGGACACTGCTGTTCGTGCCGGGGGGCGACCGAGAAGACGAAGCTGCACGACGTCCTCTCGTATTCGCCCATGTGCTCATCGTGGCCCATTCGCTCCTTGTAGCGAGAGCAATAGGCCCTACGCCCCTGAATTTTGCCACTACACAGCGTGGATGAAACATTAAAAGGCTCTAAAACAATTTACACAATTAAAAAAAAATATATAAGACCCAAATTATAGGGAAATACAGAGAAAAATAAATCGCGTAGCCATCAATTATACTGTGTATGTGTATTTATATCCCAATAATACATGGATCAATGTGTACGTGTGTGTGTGTGTATATATATGAACATTGGCGTGTATTGGATTGTGTGTCTGCAGTGTGTATGTGTGTATACCAAAAGAATTAAGTATGTATTCTTTCCTGCACTCATAAAAGATGATGTTTTTTTCTGTAAATAGTTCTGCCGTCTTGTATCCTACTCTATATGTTAATAGGATTAGGCCAAATAAGTTAAACCTTCAGGCTAAACTCCTTCGGTCTGTAGAACAACTTGAGCGTTGTGCATAATTTCTGTGTTAAATCGTTATGTCAATTGACCGGAGAAAAATAAACTAACTATAAATGCCATTGTGCAGTTACTTCAGTGAGGGCTGTGATGGGCTCCGTGTGCGTTCATGTACCTCATCATTCATCCACACTGCCAGAAGCTAAATGCAGGTTCATATTTTCAGGTAGTCATGTTTGGAGGGTACCAGGACGGTGCCATTGGTGTGCCCACTGCCGTAGCGTATAGTTTTGTACCATGTTTTGTATATTTATGTGGGTGAAAATACTCAAAAATGCATGGACGGCATCTCAAACCTCTTCAGGCGTGTTTTTGATGAGCCCGATGAGTTATAACACGGTAGAAAGCTCAAAAAAAAAAAGCACGATACTCTCAATTTTAAACACAATGCTAGTTTAGAATTCAAAACTTCCAGACAAAGATAAACCTGACACAAAAGTTTGGTCTTCATCCTCGTGCCATTCCACAATTCCTTGTTCCTTTTACCCGGCGTGAACCTGCCTCAGCCCGGTGTTTGGAGAGTCGGTCCTCTGCATACTTCCATTCTCTACCCCAGGAGGGAATGCATCAAACGGGAGGCTGCTGGGCTGAGCTCCAGAGGGGGAATCGCAAATGCACCTCCTCTCCGGCTCATTCTCATACAGGCCACAGCAAACGGAAGACACGGGGCTGCAGCGCGAGCGAGGGGGGCGCGCCGGGGCAGCAGCTCTGCGAACGCCTGCCACTCTCAAGACATGTATGGAGACGGGGGCGGAGATGGAGAGAAATACCAAAGAGGTCGAGACGTAATCCAGCGAGCGCTATACGGACTGTTCTGTGCGCTTGGCAAGAATTTAAAACACACAGGTTCAATGCGAGTGTGAGTATTTTCGTGACTGGTGAAGGGACTTTTGGCTCTTTTATGGGATTCAAATCTTCTGAATCTGTTCACTTCAAAGAGCCTTTCAAAAGACTGTCTCTTTTTGCATTGATTTACGGGTTAATGACGTGCAAGGGTTTTAAAATATAAAAAAATATTAGTTTCTATTGAACTTTTTCGAATATTTACAGTGTTGTGTGCATAAATCTATGTTTAACATTTATATGAAGCATTTTTAATGGAAAATGTCATGTGGTGCGACCGAGAATCATCTTAAAATGGTTTTATTTTCTAAAACATGGTGTTATTAATCTAAGTTCTGAGTAATATGAAGTGTTTAGAAACAAACTATTCAAATTCAATCAGTCAATTAAATACTGTCCCACTTTAGCTGTGGGCTTTAACTGTTTGTTTTAAATCATACTTATGTTGTTGTTTATGTTGTTTTATTTTTTAAAACACGGTTGGGATATTAACCCTCATAGACCGACGGGAGCACCCGCGTTCCCAGTTTCCACGCGTGACTTCTCAGTACCGTATCTTTGGAATTACATGCCCTATCAAAAAAATTCCAGCAGTTCCTGAAAGCAGAGAAGTTGCGCTTTCTGTCCATATAGAATATTAAGGTAAATTTCTGCAGCACCAGGCACAGAGCCTGTAGTATCGAGCGCAGAGTGACAGAGATTTAGAGAGAGTGGCGGTAGTTTACAAGTGGTTTTTTGGTGCTTTTTCATGGGGTTTTTTGTGGGTTTTTTTTCCTCTTTCAACTGTTATTACATTTATTTCTAAAATTGTTCATTGTTATTTGTGCAATAATTATATAACGTCATTTCCGCTCAGCTGATGGCCGCGACTTTAGCAAAACTCTGCAAAACTAGTGAAGATAAACGACCTCAAGCTGTGGAAAAGTCTGTAACAGTCTTTAGTAATTTGCTTTTGATTCATATTTGATATAATAACACAGACTTTTCCACAGCCTGAGATCATTTATCGCCACTAGTTTTGTGGAGTTTTGCTAAAGTCGCCGCCGTCAGCTGAGCGGAAATGGCGTCCTATAATTACCTTTGAAATAATAATGAATAATTTTACAGTACAGTTCTATAATTTTCTGCCTGTTTTGAGGCTATTTAACATTTCAAGGGGCTGGATGACGTCATTGGCCGAAAATAAAACTGCAAATATCTTAAGAACCAGAATCGCACAAACAGAACTTTTTGCTGCAGAAAACAGCACAAACGATTGACCCCATTTTGGATGTTTTAGAGCATTTTGAAGCTTCCTGGGGGCCGACTGACCCCAATTTGACCTGTAAAAGAATCATTAATTTCTCAAAAACTAAAGCAGCACAAACTGAACTTTTTCCAGCACAAACGAAGCACAAATGATTGACATAGTTTTTGTGTAGGTTTGAGTTTGATGGGGGGCCAGCGTCACAGAGGTGTGATAATGTTGGACTGTACTCTCTCCCCTTTAGTTGTCCAGGTTCTGCCCGGTTTAATCTCTGTTTGAAATGCGTTTGTGGACAGAGTTTAGGTGTTTAGTCCCACTTTAAAATACCAAGAGAATTCATTATTGCCAGGCGATGTCGATATTTTTTCGCGGATAGTTGGTTTTACATAGTCTCCCTGTGGCCAGTCGGCTCCTGGATTTGAAAGTGTGATTGGAGAGTGTGGAGAAGAGCTCTGCTGTGTGCTCCAGGCCATGTCCGTCTCACGCTGAGGCAATACGTGCGCTGTCCCAATCCTCCTGCAACAACACACAGCGCTGCTCGTGTACATGTGTTTATGAAGAGGTGACTCAAGACGCTCCGGGTCTGTGAAACGACCCGGTCAATGGAGTCTTTTTTTAGACCGCTTAAAACAGGGGTGTCCAAACTTTTTTCATCGAGGGCCACATATTAAAACATAGACCAGCGTGAGGGCCGATCGAGGGTCACAGGCTGGTGGTGAAAACAGTGAGTAATTCAAATCTGTGCATTTATAACATGTTTGAATGACCCTCCAGACCTTTGTTCAGGCTCAGACCCTCAAAAGGACACACTAAATTTGCTTGATCAAAGTAGATTTCAAAAACATGCAGTAAAAAGTACTACTGCAGAAGTATGGGCCAATTCACCTGGAAACCTGAGGGCCGAAACAATTTGTTTGAGGGCCACATTTGGCTCCTGGACCATAGTTAGGACATGCCTGTTTTAAAACTCCTATATTATGTAAAACTAACTCTTAGATTGGCGTAACCTCCTCAGAAATATACCTGGAGTTGTTTTGTTTCATCCACACATGTTTAAGTCATCCTTTATTTTTAGTCTGTTTATGTCTCCAAAGCTCAAAATGCAATTTCCACCTTGTGATGTCATGAAATGGAAGTTAATGGATACCATTCACATCTAGTTCAGTAAAGATGGGCAATTCCAGGTCTGAAATCATCCATATGTTTAATGAAAGTGTACAGAGTTTAAAAATACAGTGGAAAACTTCCTGTATCACCACATGACATCACAAAGTGGACGTGGACCTGCGTGTTAAATATGTGACTTTCCACGTTTACATGAGAGTTTTAATTCCAAATAAAATAATTTAATTCAGAAAAAAAAAATAATAATAATATTATAAATAATAATTAATAAAAATGTATTCTGCTTTAAAAAGACCACATAAACACTTAATTCCTGAGTGGTTTATTCCAATTTTAAAGACAAATTAATTTATTCCTGGATCATGTAAATGTTTCTTTTTCTTCAAAATAATCCCGGTGGTTCGTGCTCGTTGGGTTGCCTTTCTGACGCGATCCAGCTCCACCAGTTTCCTCCACGTCTCTTTGGTTTTGTGAGCGGGATGTGGGAGTGGGCTGAGGTGTGGCAGCCTCAGACTCAGTTTGTCTTCTTCCTCCTTCTCCGACACTCTTCCCTTCTCCTCCTCAGCTCACAGACGTAAAGCGTGAGGACAGAATTCTCCAGCTGCTGCTTCAATATTTGTGTCCTCGGCATAACAACAAACCGAGGTGACGGAAAAGCCAGTAGCAGCTGAAGTGTTTTCTTCCCAAAGACGTAAATATGTTTGTGTCGCTGTCCAATCAGCACCCTTCTCCACCCCCAGACACTTAGTGGAATGAAATAAAGGTGATTTAACGTGTTTTCCATGTAAACCTCAAGTCACAATTATTATTTCCATGTAAACTCGAAGGAGAATATTTTAATTCAGAACTATTTAATGCAGAACAGTTAATTCGTAAGTAAAAAACATCATGTAAACGTGGCCACTGAAACAAAACACAACTCCAGGCATGTTCGTGATGAGGAAACAACATTATAACACTGAATAGAAATTTGCACAATACAGGCCCTGTAAAATACGTGAGAATTGTAAAGCACACAGGTATGGAGGCACTGGATATGTGAAAATATGATATTCTTCCTTATGAAAAACACACACAAAAAAACAAACAATAGATCCAATCTCAGCCAAAATTGTTACACCGACTCCTTTCCGCTTCTCACAACTCATCAGAGCTGAGTTTTGGTGCCACGGGGAAGCATTGATTTTAAGATTTTACTGTTTGTTTTTAAAGCTTTGAATGGACTGGCACCACAATACGTCTCGGACCGTCTCCAAATTTACATCCCCACACGCCTTTTGAGGCCCGAGGGCTCCGGCTCCGGCTCGTGGGGCCCAAGACGAGACTTAAAACGAGGGCGGACGGGGCATTTTCCGCGGCCGGCTCCGAAACTCTGAAACGCTCTGCCCCCCCACGTCCGAACAGCCCCACAGTGGAGCGTTTAAAGTCTCGTCTTAAGACCCACTTTTACTCTCTGGCTTTTAACACCGCGTGAGTTGTATGTTCCTCTGTGTTTTTTATTTATTTTAATGCTTTTATTTTACCTTTTTTATTATTTCATGCTGCTCTAAGGACTTGTGGAGGCAACTAGAGCTTCATTTTTATTTCCATTGACTGTGTTTTATTTGTATTGTGCAGCACTTTTACTCTTTTATGAAATGTGCTATAGAAATAAAGTGGATTGGATTGGATAAAAGCACACTTCCTGAATGCCTAATGATAAAACACTTTCTGATTTGTCGCCAACAGTGCACAGAGGCTTCATCTGACCAGTACGATAGAACGATACGATAACAGTAACAGTATGTGATCGTAGGTGATTTGCGATGTTCTCCTGATGGCGCAGGTAGTTTCTGTACGCGAAGTGCAGTCCAGGTCAGTGTGTCTGTTTTCAACTTCAGCACTCACTGTTAAACTGCTTTGAAACATGGCGCAATTAACCCTGAAAGGCTGTTTTAAAGTTTAAAACTGTTTAAATAACATATGAAACATGTGTTTGAGCAAATACCATATTTTTCGTTCCGGAGTATAAGTCGCACCAGCCAAAAAGTGTACAATGAAGAAGAAAAAAAACATACATAAGACGCACTTTTTTGGGGGAAATTTCTTTTATAAAATCAGACCAAAAATCAACATTTCATCTTGGACAGCGAGTTATCGAAGTTATATTAATAAAAACGACCCAATAGAGAAGAATCCGTGTATCATTTGTTCGTTCGTTTTTCAATCTAGAGCCAAAAATAAGAACACGAAAAAACAACTCTTTTCTTTATTATTTTTCTATAAAACCAAAATAAAAAAAATGAATAATGATTAGTTTTTTTCATTTTTTCATTCCCACAGTAGGGAAATTTCAGTGTTGCAATGCACAGTTAAGAGAACAGCAAGAAAACAGTAGCAGCAATAGAAGCACAGAATTACTTAGAAATAGACAAACACTATAAAGATAAGGATTATAAAATAAAATTCTATATACAATAAACTGCTATCTGAATACATTGGCTACAGTTTGTACAGTATAAATAACGTTATATCTTTAAAGTGGCTACAGTATCTTACAGTAATAAATACATTTGTAGTGGGTAAAGTGACTGCTGGACATCTTATGTATTGATTCATATCTTATGTATTGATTTTGATTCATATATAGGATTAATATATTTGGTCTATTGGCTGTGAGTGTAAAAAATGTAATCATCATCATCAAACTTTATCACAGACTCTTGGTGCAGAGTTTAAAAAGACACAATGAACAAACACACGCTCCAAAAACACAATATTCACAACAAACTGCAGCACCAGTGCCTCCACAGTTCAGACGGGTGCCTCGTGGTCTCATGGTCCTGAGTTTGCCTTTCGTCAGGCTCGTGATAAAACTGTTCTCACAGTCATTAAGGCGACAGATGAATCTGTGCTTTAAACAGCGCAGATTTGCATGAAAAGTTCTGATGCTGCCGACAAACAGGTTACTGCACTTTCCCATCTCGGCCTTTTCAACAAAATCCTTAGGCAGTCATTTTACGCCACATTGAGTGAAAAAAAAAAGTGACGTACAGTCTGAAAAATACGGTAGAAGAATTAGATTAATTTATGTGTCCTGGAGCAAGGACACAAAAAATCTGATATATGGGCTTTATTGTGACATAAATCTTTACATTTAGTTAATTGATGCAAATTTTGAGACATCCAGGGAAGGAAACAAAAGATTCTGTTCTTTCCAGAGATCTAACATACAAGGAATAAGTAAAACAACTATAACTTGGACATTTATTTCACAATGTGTTACAGAAACAGTTGTGAAAAGTACTCAGTTTGCGGCATGGCATTTACAAAGAAAACATTACTTGGCTGAGTTCCATGGGGCCTTATTTTCTATTGTCGCAAACATCATTTTTAGGCGTAATACCAGATATTTTAAAACAGCCTTTCAGAACTAACTGCACTGTGTTCCAAAGCAATTTAGCTGGCGAGTGCTGAAGTTGAAAATAGACACACTTAACCTGGACTGCAGTTACCTCAGAGCAACTCTCCCTGCACCATCTGGAGTTCAGCCCAAATCAGCCCAAATCACACACTATTACAGACATTTTCTTTAAGCAGACTCCAAGTTCTGATTTGCAACGAAAAGAAAAGTGAAACAGGCCTTTAATCATACAAAGTACATGTTCAGTGTCTTTAGTAACCTTTATGCGACAGGAATTAGTCTGAACATATCGCTTTGAACTAGAGAGAGCTAAAAAATGTACTTAACACAAGGAAAAGCTTCTGTTTTGTTACTGTGTATTTTAGGGATGTAACAATAACTGAAATATGGTGATATGGTCTCGTCAAAGGTCTCGCAATAATATCGTGGAGCATCACAATGTATCGAATCACAAGGCTCTTTGTGTAAATGAATAGTTCTGATGCAGAAATGGCTAAAAAAACAGAGGGAACTACATAGACCATGATCCTTTGCTCCGTTTCAGTGCAGACGACATGAAGAAATAACTGTTCTGAGCACTTTCAAATCCTCATTCGTTGGATTAAGTCTTGTGAAGGATTTTTTTTAGAGGAAAAAGTAGCAGATTCACAGTTTTGTGCCTCCACAAAATATTGTAATAAATATTGTACGGTGAGATGTTTATGGTGAAAATATCGTACAGATTTGAATGTTGTTCCAAATGACTGGTCAAAGCATTTTATAATGTCAGTCTTGTTATTACATAGAATATCGTAATATCATGAGTCTCCCACTACACCACATGTGTCAAACATGCGGCCCGGGGGCCAGATCCGGCCCTCCAAGACCTTTAATCTGGCCCTCGGCTGATTTTTCTATTAAAATACTTAAAATTTTCTGATTTTTCTGTTAATTTTCTGCACCGTTTAGCACAGCAGCGTCTCCGGCGTTTCTGTACGTTGCAACTCCCACCAGAGCAGCACAAATGAAGACTTTCCTCTTTCCAAACGCTCTTAAAGGACGATCGTTTTGACTGTCGACCGTGACCCTCATCAGCAAAATGTCAAAAAATGAGAAAAGCAGATGCTGAGTTCAGGATTTCCCAAGAAAAATAGTCTAATTCTTATTTGTTGACAGAGGTGAATGGGAAATCTGTGCTCAGTGTGATTGGAACAAGTGGCGTTGCTCGAGGAATATAATCTTAAACACCACTACGAGACACGGAGAAAAATACAATAACTTGAAGAGAGAACTGAGTTTTCTGATCCGGCCCTTTTGGGATCAAAGTAGGTTACATACGGCCCCCGGACCAAAATGAGTTTGACACCCCTGCACTACACTATTAACTACATTTATTGAGATATCATGAGCTTTCCCACGATATCGTAGTTAATATGGTTAACTTAGGTTCAGGGGCAGGACCACGCCTCAACCGTGTACGGCTTCGTCTACATCCATCTCGACCGCTTTGTTTTACTGTTGTGCTGAACCGCCAAAGGGACTCAGACAGACTCTTGAGTTTGACGTGACGCCTTCACAGCTCTTCGCTAACTGTCCGGTGCGCCGACTACAACTTCCGAGCTTCTTGCAAACCGGCGAGTGTATCCCAATTCCTGACCTAGTCACTGGAGAGAAATGAAACTGAGTGGAGGCACTAGGTGGTGCCACTAGCTCGTAACAAGGTTTAAACCAACTGGATTCAGCATTACAACTGTTATCAGAACTAAACTTTTAACGTTTTTATCTCATTTCTGGGAACACAAATAGGTTATGTGCATGGAATTTTACAAGGTCCTGTATTACACAAACTTGATTCTTGTCGGTTTTAAGCCATGTTATAGAGTTACCTCCTTAAAAACATACCTGGAGTTGTGTTTTGTTTCATTCAACCATGTTTGAGTAACCCTTTATTATTGGTCTGTGTACATCTCCAAAGCTAAAAATGCCCTGTTCGTCCTTGTGAGGTCACGAAGTCGTGTTTTTTAAGTTCATAGCTCTGTTTGCCTTTGGTTCAGTAAAGTTTAACAATGTTTTTTGAGAAAAACTCAGCCTAAATATGGAGGGTTTGTGTGTTGAACATGTGCAAATTAAACAAAACGCAACTCCAGGTATTTCGGTGATGAAGAAATGACATTATAATACAGAAAATAGGGTAGTATGGGCCCTTCAGATCAAAATCTTACATATAGTTCTTTTCCATACTACACCTCCTTGTGCCGCCTCCACACTTTGTAAATCCCGTGTCTCCGGTATAACTCAGCTCTTATGGCTCCTCAGAGGGCTCCACATCTCCTGCACCACAGAGCGCTGTAAACAGACCGGTGTGGATGCGAGGGGCTGTCAGCGCTGCCACTATTCCTGCATAATTGCGTATTCCCGCGGACACATGCACCGGAGTGGAGTCGGAGGAGCGGACAGGAGCGGGCGTGGCTGGAGCTGCTCGCGTGGGGCCGGCGGTGCGTCATCACACCGCACAGAAACATGTCGCACTCAATATGGATCAGAGACACCCCAGCCCGGCCTGCATCTCTGCCGACATGTAAACTGCAAGAGGAGGGAGATGGAACATGGAGACGCAAATGAAAGAGGGAAAGATGGAGTGGTTTATACTTGGGTTTTAAAAAGGACTTGTCTTTTTTGAACGTTTATTACGTTGTAAAGTTGTTCCCTCATCAAAAAACTGCCTGGAGCTGTGCCGTTTTCATTAATGCTGTTTACGAGGCTGCCTTCTCTTCGCACTCAGCAATCACTCTATTTTCATTTTTCCCCACACAACAGGTAGAATGTGGAAGTGTGTTTCTAAGTCTATAAACCATCACTGCCCTGTTGCTAAATGGATGCTGAAAGGATTTCGCTTCATCGTTTAGTGATGGGACTTTCGGCTCTTTTATGGTGTCTGAATCTTCAAAAATGCTTTATTGATCCAGAGAGAAATTCAAGTTTTGATGCTGCAACGTTTCCACTGTAAGTCTCAGTGGCCTTTGTGTCTCAGTCAAAGGTCTCAGGGCATTTTAACAGGAGAACCAGGTGAACACAACAGGACAAGGCCTCACTGTTACTCTGCTCTGGTGTTTCGTTTGGTGACGAAATGGTTCATCCCCTCAAAGTGTTTCCTCTGGAAGATCTCCTGCCGCATTTGCTGCCACATATGGTGTAAAAAGCCTGTAGCGTCTCAAATGTCCAGAGCTCGCTCCTTAGCCAGCCTCTTGCACAGTCTCTATGAATACGAGAAAAACAAACAATAATAATAATACAACAAATAATACATTTTATTTGAGAAATAATTTGAGAATCACAATTGTTAAAATCTACTGTTCAGGAGTCGCTATGTTACAGTTTGAGAAGCGTTGGAAAAAATGGGAAACAGTTTGTCCTACCGCGCATTTGGTTAGCTCGCCACCTGGTGGTTTCTTGAGTTTAGACTTGTCTCAGTACATTGAAAGTATGAAAGTTGTGAGATGCAAAGTTTTGTAGTTTGGAGTATTTGTTTGCAACGCCAGACCAGGCTACATCCACAGCGGAGCAGAGGAGGAGGAAGTGACCTGTGACCCTATAACTTAAAGGAAGTGGGGGAAATCGGTGCAAACTGACCTGCCGTAATAAAAGTGGACTCAAATATAGGGCTCAGATGCGGGTTACATAAAACGCCTACGAGGGGGTTCTCTTCCTGCCGGGCCATGTGAAAATTGAGACTGAATCCCCACCCTGAGTCTCAACCCAGCCGACCCGCCTCGTCGCCTTACAATAAACTCTTTTCTCTTCATACAGTGTGTTGTTGGAGTGGTCCTTGCTAGTGAAAATGTACTTCTTTTAGGAAATGATTAATATTTTTTTCTACCAACAAGTAGTAAACAATATAAAGCCGTTCTCGCACTGACAGCAGCTTGTCTGTCAGACTGATAATTCGATGCAGCTTTAGCATCATTTCCATAGTTCAATCATGTGCGCCAGATGTTCAGCTCGTCGTTTTCCTCACCTAAAACATCCACATTCTGCTCCTCGGAATGAAAATGTTAAAATCCCCTGACACGAGGAACTGTGTAGACCTTTATACTGGCGAGCAGATCACTCAGTCAAAAAGAAAAACACACCATATGGGGAATTTTAATATGTGAAATAAACAACAGCGTTTGCCAAAAGAATTTCTCAAATGTCAAAATCAAGATATTTCCTCCGACTTTTATCCAAACTTCAGTGCTATTTCAGAAAGCATATTTTTCATTTTACTGGCTTGTCACTCTGAAACAAACTATTCTTCACGACTGTCTTCAAAACACTTTTCATAAGCAGTTGTTTTGAAATGCAGGATTAAGCCAGTCACCATAAGGAAGTTAGGCTTTTGACTATTTCATGAAATGTGTGTAGCTTCCATAAGCAGAAGCCTGTCAAAGCAATCAGTCAATCATGTGCAGAAAAGTCCTTGAATTTGTATAACTCTCGATTTCATTCAATCTACTCATATTTCACAACGGGTAAACTTGAAACCGTAGAAAAGTAAATATGAAACCGTATTAGCTCCATTAACTCAAACCTGAACTGACGAATTCCCAGTACAAAAAGTTACTATTATAAACAAGGACAATGTTTAAATGTCCTATATTACACAAAACTGATTCTTGTGAGCTTTAAGCCATGTTAGAATGATGGGATCTCCTCAAAAATGTAGCTGGAGGTATGTTTTGTTTCAGTCACACATGTTTAAGACCCCGTCCACACTAGTACGTATTCGAGTTGTTTTCGTTGTGGATGCAGTGTTTGTCCACAGTAATCTGATGGAAAACGACTCCGGAGACGGAACGATCTGGATACGCCAGCTCCCACGTATTCACCTGGGTACGGATCTGATCTGTGGATGCATGAAAAGGCTGAAAACACTGATACACTGACGTCGGGGCTCAAGCTGCCGTTCTTATTAGACCACGTCACTGCGATTTGCGCGTTTCTGATTCGCTGGTTTTGTGGAATTGGGCATGCGATTCTACTGCGGAAAACTGTTTAAACAAACCCTAGACAAACGCGAAACAGCGTCGGTCCATGAAAAGTCTGTTTTCACGCTTGTCATCTTCCTCGGCTCGAAATTGGCTGCTGCAACTTCCAAAGAACTACAGCAACTTCAGATACGGTGCCCCCCTCCTTGTTTTTACCGCCCATGTGGTGCCGTAACGTCCAGCCTAGTCATGTGACTTGTGTGGACGCAAATCATTTCCAATATGCTGATATGGTGATTCGTTTCGGTGTAAACACAGTCTAAGTAATCTGTCTGTCTATATCTTCAAAGCTCCAAATGCTCTGTTATGTCAGGTAGTGGTAGTTTTCAACTTAGCAGCTCCTTTTACCTTTAGTTCAGTAAAAATTTATAACATCCAGATGATTTTAGTGAATGTGTTTGGAGTTTAAAGATAAGATAAACTTTATTGTCCCCAAGGGGAAATTTGTTTTGGGAACTGCCCACAGTTTAAAAAGAAAACAGTTGCACTTCACACATCACACAACCGTCACAAGATACAGGTAGTACATTTGTGCACTGCATAACCAAAAAGTGTCCAACATATTGCACTAGTCCTATGGCACAAATAATTATTGTACCAGCCCTGTTGCACAGATAATTATGTGGGATTGTCACAGATTATAATCTCTAGACTCACCCGTCCAGTTTAGTTTTGTGGGGGGTGGAGGGAAATGTGGGGAATGTGGGATTGTTCCTTTTTTAATCACTGTAAAGCATTTTGTGTTGCTTTTTTTTGTATGAAGAGCGCTGTATAAATCAAGTTTGATTGATTGATGATTTCAAAAGTGAACATAGTCTGATCTTTGAGTGTTCAAGTCCCTTTGACTCTGCTTCCAAAGGAGGTTTCTAAAGCAAGTGTGGTGAGACTATGAAGACCATTAGGCACCGTTTAGACATCAATATGCCACAGTTTAGATGTGGTATGCCAATGGTAAGAGAAGATCCTGGTGTAAATACAGCTTTTGTGAGTCAATGTTGACAAGATAATCCGTAAGTGTGTTTCTGTCATGGGGGTGAGAGTGGACTCCGTGGGGGCCATTGTGGAGAGGAGGATGAGGAGCATGATCCAGTCCATCCTCAACAACAGCAGACATCCTCTCCACCAGATTGTTGCTGCTCAGAGAAGTAGCCGCAGTGACGGCTCCTCTCCCTGCGATGTAGAACTGAGAGGTTCAGGAAATCGTTTATTCCTGCTGCTATAAGACTGTTTAACAGCTCTGTCTAATGGGCACCTTATTACTATTGTTAGTAGCTTTTAACTATTAACTTATTTATTTTATTGTTAATGTATTTATGTATGTAGGTTTTTTAAATTTTAAATGGTTCTTTGATATGTGCGTCTTGTTTAATGTTTAATGTCTATGCTACTGGACAGCTTGAATTTCCCCTCATGGGGATGAATAAAGTATATCTATCTATCTATCTAAACTGAGAGATGCACCTGGAGGATAAAATACTTAAATTCTCTTACAGAAACCCTGTTACTTTGGCGAATATAGCTTTCAAAACAATATGAGGTAACATGGTGACCTAAATATGTTATGTGTTCGCAGTTTGAAGTAAAACACCGCCTCTTTAATATACAGTTGTCATGTGATTGAGCAATACACTTCGCCTTCCTTGCCTCTTGTGTCTGCGTATACTTGCGAATGTGTCTAGGGGAGAAAAAAATTAATAGCTCCCAGAGGAATTGTTACGAGCACTGAAAGAAGTCAGGAAATCACTCTATTTACTTAGAAAACCTATTCCCTTCGGCATTGCCCTAAACCCACATGTATTCCATTAACAAACCACTGTCTTCATTAGATTTGCCCACCCTCACTCACATCCCCGTGTCCTGTTTCTAAAATAAGCTCCTGTTCGGACCCCCCTCTCCGTCAAAGTCCTTGGAAACCGTCACCGTGGACCCCCGTCTCCTTCAAAGTCCTTGGAAACCGTTGCCGTGGGCCTTCCGTGACAGCCACCGCGCCGCTGCCTGGTTGCCGCCGTTTGCATCACTCTTACCGCGCTCTACACTCCACTCGTCCCCGGAAAATGCATTAAGTGGAAGCGGTTATAGCAGAAAGAGATATTGTTTTGTTTTTCGGCCAGATATTGCCTCATATCAAAGGGCAGCTCTGCGGAGAGGGGGGCAGGATGGACAGCAGACACTCCGGGTCACTGGAAACGTCTCATTAGGATTCATGCGTTCAGCCGTGCCACTGTTTTCCCCACACACACACACACGACAAAGCCATGGAGAGGAGCAGCCAGTTTTATTGCGCAAATCACAGCCATGTTCGGAGAAAGATGAGAATTATTGTAATGAGGGTGAAACATATTTGGTTTAATAAACACGGGCAGGTTTCACATTCCCTTTGGAGATTCTATTACACGAAACTGACTCCTTTGAGCTTTTAGTCATGTTATAATGTCGTTGCCACATCAAAAACATACCCAGAGTTGTGTAGTTTTGTTTCATCCACGTTTGAGTATCCTTTTATTCTTAGTTTCAAAATGGAAAGTGGAAATGTTATGGCTGAAATCACTCAAATGATTCTAGTGGAGGTGTAGGGCTTGACTGATATATGGGCACTTGGAAACATATCGGTTATCGGCCTAAATCTTGATATGGGCCGATATTCCACGTGGACATGTTTTACCTTGTTATAAAGCTCAGACTTTCTATATTCTGCCCATTTCATCCAATTTACAGACAGATAAATGTCCTAATATATGGAGCCGCATCAGGATTTATCTGCGAAGTCATTTGTCTATGTGTCTGTGATGTTGTACTGTCCCTGAACACACCCCCACGTGTGTTTGTTTACAGCCATAGACCGAATGTTTACATCCGCAGCTGCAGATTCATGTGCACAACACTGAGGTTATATTCTTTTTACAGACGATCAGTTTGAGTCTGGATTAAAAGCACAGTTCTTAGTGCAGACTTGTGATCTGAGAGGAGCCTGTGTGAGGCTGAGTGTTGGAAATGTGTCGGTTTTGAAGCTCATTTTGGTTCTTTCTCATTGGTTAGCGATTAGCTGCTGTAGCCGCACACATAAACAGGCTGTTTTCTCTTCTGTTAGCGACTGTAAAGTGACTATAGTGGCCGTATATATGTTACTGGACATGCACTGATATGTAAATGAGGTGTGAATTATCGGCATTTAGCATTTAATTAATTACGCCGGCGCACACGCATTTACTGTTAAAGGCTAATAGTGGTATTTTACTTACAGTACTTTCTTTACTGGCTAGAATGTCATACAAAAATACCATTAGGCCGACCGACTGTCTTTAAATTTGACGTAAAGAGGCAGAACAACAGTAAATGTCGCCTAAATAAACCAAAATGAAAATCCAATAGAGTCAAACCTAAGTTTTATAAACAACTGAAGATTTACAGCGAATTTTTGCATCATAAATATATCGGTGATTATATCGGCAGCTCCAACTCCCATTTTATTGGTATCATATCGGCCACAACAAAATCCATATCGGTGGGGCCCTAGTACAGAGTTTAAAAAACACAGCGGAGCATTTCCCCTGTTAACACACGATGTCACAAGGTGGAACAATGTTTTCTACTTCAGCCAATATAACATTTGTGTGAATTAAACAAAATTCCAGGTATGTCTATGAGGAAACTACATTATAACATAGATCAGAAAGTACCGCATTAACTGCTAAAACATAATATATTTAGATCACCATAGGGCTGGGGGAGATCACCAGATTACTCAAACATGCACGGATGACATATAAAGCCACTTTGGGCATGTTTCTGATGAGGCAACATGTATATTATGGTAGAACAAAAGTAAATTGAGCATCAAACCTCTTTACTTTCATCAGCCTCGACTGTTATGAAGTAATGCTACAGTTTTAAAGTGGTACAAAGGTCTAAGGGGCTAAAAGTTCAACAACAACACTCACTTATGCTTTAAAAATCACGTACAGGCCCTTTAAGACAAGCCGCACCATCAGCCGTGAGACCTTGTAATTGTCAGAGGCAGATGCAGACCAACTAAAATATACCATTATGGCATTGTTAAAAACTCATAAAGGTCAGTTTTACATAATCAGACGGATGTTCAGAGAAAGATGAGAATTATTGTAATGAGGCTGGAGCTGACGTTCGGAAATATTGAAATACATTTGCCTTAGTAAACATGGCCAGGCTTGAAGTTCTCCTCTGAGACTTGGACATTTGTTTAAAAGTAAGAGTACATACCATTTTGATTCAGTTCATCAGCAGCCACAGTTATGAAGTAAACATACTGTGATCAAATATTGACTGTATTGATCATGTGATGTTGATTTCACATGACGTAAATGTCCAGCTCAGGCCTGCAAGAAGTGGAACAGCCCCAAATCAAGATGCAAGTTACGTACAGGATATGTGTGCAAGTGCAGATCCAAAGCATGTTCTGATATAGGAGACAGTAAAGTAAACATGAGTAATACATTACATCCATTTTACACACCAGGGAACAGAAGCCCACAGTAACTACAGGCCCTTCTGTGGCCTTATGGATGAGGCTCACACATGTGTTTGGTTTGGGTTACACTTCACAAAGGATGTTTGTACTCACTCCCACTATCTGCACCTGCCCCCTCTGCTCCATGGAACCATCGCCTCGTCTGCAGGAGCTCTAGCAGCTCCTCTTTAATGTCCATTAATGTAGAGCTGTACTGTGCAACATGACAATAGTTGTGTTCTGAATTGCTGTACAGAAATCTGCAGAGTATGACTGCATAATGCCCACAGACAGGACCATTTCCATTTCAACTGCAGTTAAATGAAATACATTGGGGACTAACTGCAAATGTACATCAAGTGCTTCCTAGAAAATACATCTGAACCAGACCTGTAGTGTGCAACGTGCCCGCTTCAAACTGTGCTCCTGAATCATACATGTTGAAGCTCTGTTCTAAGCCTCTACCGGACCTTTTGTATAGTGCTGTGAGGGCCAGGCACTTCTGGACCTCTAGTGTCATGCTGTGAGGGTCAAACTCTTCTGGACCTCTAGTGTAGTGATGTGAGGGTCAAACTCTTCTGGACCTCTAGTGTAGTGCTGTGAGGGTCAGGCTCTTCTGGACCTCTAGTGTAGTGCTGTGAGGGCCAGGCACTTCTGGACCTCTAGTGTAGTGCTGTGAGGGCCAGGCACTTCTGGACCTCTAGTGTCATGCTGTGAGGGTCAAACTCTTCTGGACCTCTAGTGTAGTGATGTGAGGGTCAAACTCTTCTGGACCTCTAGTGTAGTGCTGTGAGGGTCAGGCTCTTCTGGACCTCTAGTGTAGTGCTGTGAGGGTCAGGCTCTTCTGGACCTCTAGTGTAGTGCTGTGAGGGTCAGGTTCTTCTGGACCTCTAGTGTAGTGCTGTGAGGGTCAGGCACTTCTGGACCTCTAGTGTCATGCTGTGAGGGTCAAACTCTTCTGGACCTCTAGTGTAGTGCTGTGAGGGTCAAACTCTTCTGGACCTCTAGTGTAGTGCTGTGAGGGTCAAACTCTTCTGGACCTCTGGTGTAGTGCTGTGAGGGTCAAACTCTTCTGGACCTCTAGTGTAGTGCTGTGAGGGTCAAACTCTTCTGGACCTCTAGTGTAGTGCTGTGAGGGTCAAACTCTTCTGGACCTCTAGTGTAGTGCTGTGAGGGTCAAACTCTTCTGGACCTCTAGTGTAGTGCTGTGAGGGTCAGGCTCTTCTGGACCTCTGGTGTAGTGCTGTGAGGGTCAAACTCTTCTGGACCTCTAGTGTAGTGCTGTGAGGGTCAGGCTCTTCTGGACCTCTAGTGTAGTGCTGTGAGGGTCAGGCTTTTCTGCACCTCTAGTGTCATGCTGTGAGGGTCAAACTCTTCTGGACCTCTAGTGTAGTGCTGTGAGGGTCAAACTCTTATGGACCTCTGGTGTCTGGTGCCAGTGTCATCATCAGGGAAGGACCCTGGGTGTGTGTACACTCCTTGTTGGTATATGAGGCTATACTGCACACCCAGTGCATCAGTTTATGGTCCTTTGGGAGGGATAGGAGCTAGTTCGCTAGAGACATCTTTTAAATCTTAAAAAAGTTGCAGTGGACACAAGCAGAACACAAATTCTCTCAGTCATTACCACAACAATGTAACAGACTCCTTACCTTTCAGACCATCTTGCAGTGAATACACTGATCATGTGGCCTTTATAAGCAGGATTTAATACACTATTTCTCAGTCAGATTTAATTTTGTCTGTGAATAAGAGTGTGGAAAGGCCACCGCCACCGCACGCCTCGTATCATGAATAGTGACCTCCGAATGATCACATTACTGTTGTACAGTCCTCTGTTTGCAGCATAAGAAGTTGAATGTGGCGTCTCTGTCCTTCATGTGAAGATGAGCCAAATCTTTTTTGCAAAATATGCTTATGTCTGTGGTGCTATACAAAGTGTAAACAGTGTTCCATTAGCTGACAGAGAAACAGCCTCTGGTCTGAGTCGTCACTGTCTAAACCCCAGCATCTGCAGCCAAACAGTGCTAGTGCAGCCTCTGCAGCTCAGCGAGTGAATTCTGGAGGAAACGGTTATAACATGGCTAAAAGCTGAAGTCTTTTTCACACTAGTTCTCCTCAGCTGCTTCATGCCCTGGTTGTGCTCTTGGTGAAACTCTTTTCCTTCTTTAGCTCCTTGTTGGTTGTTGTTAATCTCCCTAAATCCAGCTCTGGTCTTGTTATCAGTTTATTAAGGACTTGACAAGACACAATTAGGAGAGTTTTCTTTATCATAAATTGCCTGCGCTCCTCTGGCGTACCGCTCCGAACAGTAACCAGGGCTGTGTTCAAACCGCATGCACGGGCACTAATTGGAAAAGGCTAAAGTAACACTTAAGCTTTGATTCTATGGATTAATTTTGGGTATAAAACAAATTGCCAAAGCTGCAGATACGCTCCCTTCTCCCTTGGGGATTGAAACTGTTGGTTGGTTTTCATTAAGGATAGGCTTTCCCACTGTTGCTAATGGCCAAACAGCACATGGGAGTCTAAAATGAGGAGGACTGCCACATGTAGCTGGAATATACAGTGCACAGATATGGTCAAAGTACAGATTAGACTGGATGAATGAACAGAGCAAACCTGCTTTCTGCTGTGCTCCAAACAGGTAGTGAGCGTGGGCGGAAACTGGTTCCTTTGAGCTCTTTTGCAATTGACTTCTATTGAAAAATCTCTCTGTGTAACTGCTGCTGTCAGGCTCAACATTCTGACCTTAAAATGTTCATATTTCCTCGCTCTACTTGATCCTGGGGTTTTTATTTCACTATTTTTGTCCCTAAATCAAGATATGAACATTAATAATAGACCAATTCAGCGCCTGCTTTTCACAAGGTCGTTCCCGCCAGTGTTAGCAACAGCTTGATTGACAGCTTTGTTGCAAAGCACTGGCTTAGAAGTTAGTTTGTATTGATATTATTCAACCTCCCACAGTTCAAATGGGATCCTAATACAGAAAAATAAGAACATTTTCTCCACGAGTAGAAAGACACAGTTGTTGTTATAATAATAAGTTGTAGTAATTATCATGACAGGCCTATGCACATTAATCCGAGGCCATATAAGGAAAAAGGTGAACATTCTGAGGAATACTTCAGTCTGATTGGGCGAAGTGTCCCAACAGCGGAACAAGCCAAGAAATCCAGTTTTATGTTCACAAACTAAACATCTTTATTTCTGCTGTAATAGGCTGAAGTACATACGTCCGCATCAGAGTCCTGCACGGGTCCATTTTTGGAGGCCCGAACCCGCCCGTACCTGTGCAGTACATCACCACACCCGCCCGTAAACCCGTGATTATATCAAAGTTAAATCTGCACCCGCCCGAAAAATCGCACCCAAATTAGAAGCTTTCTAACTGACGTACTTTACCTTTTTCGATGCGCCTCTCAACGAACAAACAGCAATAGCAGGTCGCCGCCAAGCCTTAAACTAGTAACACACGATACACTCCATTTTTTTCTTTTCTTTCCACTTTTCGTAGTCGCATTTTGCTCTACCTGAGCCCTAAATCGCACAATGACAACGAAACAAACAATGAAAAAAACAACGATGTCCCACCCACCACCCACCCATCTCACAGCCTCTTCAGCCCGCTGCCATCAGGGAGGAGACTGCGGAGCCTCCAGGCTAGAACCAGCAGGCTCCGGGACAGTTTCTTCCACCAGGCTGTCAGAGGACTTAACTCTCTCCCTGCCCTACCCCCACTTTTCCCCTCTGCCCCCCCTCGGCCCCCTGTCACCTACTAAGAACACTGCGAACTCTGAGGCACTACCTCACTTTTTTACATTATATGGACAATCAGTGACTGTTATTCATACATTTTTGCACTACTTCACTTTTTTACCTGTAAATATTGTTTTGTCTATTGTGTCTGTTTACTTTGAGTGTTTGCACATTTTTGTCTTGTTTGCGCACTTCTGTCCTGTTTGCACATTTTTGTTGTTTGCACATTTGTTTTATACTTGAATTTTTTTATTGGAATGTTTTTAATGTTTGCACTGAGGTGGGAGAGGACAGCAATTTCATCTGTGCTATATATATTTTGTATGTATATGCACATGTGACAATAAAGGAAATTGAATTGAATTGAATTGAATAAAAGCCTTAATTTGATCTAACCAAGGTCACTGTGCAGGAACAGTGTATCGTCCTCAGTCCCAGGTTTCGGCTGCGTTCTTGGATCACAAATCCAGAGGAGGAAAAGTTTCTCTCTCTGTGGCAGCGCTGGATGTGGGATTGAGGACAAACCCCGTGCACTGATTCACCTGTGTGTAATCAGTATGCGCCCGTAAAACTCCACAACGTTAAAACCCGCCCGTTTCAGCAACTATTTGGTGCAGGACTCTGATCCGCACTGGGACGCCTGATTTGGATTAATTCGGGGCTTCGCCTTTGGCTCCGCCCAGACCACAATGCTGCTCTGTGATTGGTCATGTCATCCACCTTGAAGCTCAAACACAGCAACGGGAGCAGTGCAAAAAAAAACCTTCCAGTGCAAAGTACGGACTAACCAGGACCAGACCAGAAGTGTGAACCCGCCTCAAATTTACACTTAGATCTTCCATAAGGAAGCCTGCCTATGTTCCCTCAGCCCTATGTTTCCTCAGCTCTATGTTCCCTCAGCCCTATGTTCCCTCAGCCCTATGTTCCCTCATCCCTATGTTCCCTCATTCCTATGTTCCCTCAGTCCTATGTTCCCTCATTCCTATGTTCCCTCAGCCCTATGTTCCCTCATCCCTATGTTCCCTCAGCCCTATGTTCCCTCATCCCTATGTTCCCTCAGCCCTATGTTCCCTCATCCCTATGTTCCCTCATCCCTATGTTCCCTCATCCATATGTTCCCTCACCCCAGCTCAAGGTCTTTCTGAAAAGGTTGAAATGACCCTGAATCATCCTTTAAATGTGATATAAAAATAAAAATGACTTGACTTCGAGTTTAATTTTGAGAAAGATCTTCGAAATGAGGGATAATAGGGGCTAATTTTCAAAATTGTCAGTGAAAAACAAAGTCTTAGAAATGAGGGAACATAAGGCTCACCCTCTTCCATATACATCTTTTGAAAAACGGACATTTTAAAGGACAGCACACAGACTTTTGTCACATCAAGGACGTTTTTTCCCCATAGGAACATTTGTAGCACCTGGTGAATAGATGTTTTTGGTTGCGATAATCTGTGGTGCACATTGATGTACAGAGAAATATATTTTTCTTTTGAGCAACATCCGGTCTATTATATTAACTGTGCGCTTTCTGCAACGATATATAAAGGGTTATTCAGACATGTGTGGAAAAAACAAAACACAAATGCAGGTAGGTTTTTTGTGAAGTAACATTATAACGTGGCTCTCAAGAATATATTTTGCCGAATATATGAACATCTTTTGTATTCACCCAATGTCATTCTATTTCCCTGTGCAGCCTGGCAGATAAAGCCCACAGACACGGGGAGAATGCGGTTACAGTCATTTCAACCTAAACAAATGAACATCTGGGACGCAAAAACACGTCAAACTCAAAATACAATTAGATCCAAGGTTATTTCATATTCTGTGCCATTCAGAGCGGGAAATGTTTAGAAAATATACATATTCAGAAAAATAAACACTTTGATAAATACCCTCCACACGACCAGGAGGAGACGCTGAACAAACAACTCCCTCCACACTCAAAACGGAGGAAATTAATTCTTTAAAAACTTTCCTTTTTCAATGTTTAATACAAAGTTAACTTGGTGCAGGGTCGATTGGTACGTGTCTGAAGTGAGTTCTGCATGTTCTCAATCTGTAATGGCTCTATTTGAATCTGATTGGTCAAAGCGTCACAGCACGGCAACAAAATAGTCCCAAAATATGCTGAAGTACATCGCCATGTTTGTTTTGGGTTGTTTGGGCACCTGACGGGAAAAAAACCAATATTTAAGAAAGTTAAAATGACTTAAATTAAGAATATTTTACTTTCTTTGAGTAGAGTGACAAGTGATAATGATCTGCCTGTGGAATAAGTGTTTTCTTCTTAATTCAAGCAACATTTCATTTTCTTTCTTAAGTGCAAAAAGTTGTTGTTTTCCTTATTTTAAGTGTCGCAAGATGTATTTTCATATTATAAGCACAAAAAATCGTATTCCACTGGCAGATAATTTTACTCCTCAAGTGATTTTTACTCAAATCATGATAAAACTTTCTTAATTCAAGTCATCTTAACTTGATTTAGTAAGAGATGAGATTTTGTTTTTTGCAGCGTGGCCTTTACCTTCTATCCAAACCTCAGTACTGCTCTGTGATTGGCCCGCCCGGTCTCTAAACAGCGAGTCTGTGAAGTTAAAGTTAACGTGAGAATCTATTTTGCTGCACCAGTTGATGCAAAGTGCTCTAGGGGAAGCGTCAACTGGTCCGAAACTCAGCGGCCCAGATCCTCACACGCGCCTCCTCCATCAGCCACATCGCACAGTCCTACAGCAGCTCCACCGCCTCCTCGTCTCACAGCACATCCAATCCAAACTCCTGCCCCTCACATTCAGAACCCTCCGTAACCTGGCACCTCCTTATCTCAGTTCAGTTTCAGTTCAGTTTATTTGTTTGTTCACAATTTGAAAACTATAAGCCCAGAAAAGCACAAATTCACACATATGTTACGTCTGCACCAGACGCCAGAAACCAAGTGGGCCGATATACACTAAAAACATGGACACCCAGAGAAGCTCCCAAGCTTGTATATATGAGGCCATCACCACAACGTGACCAGCTCCTCCTCTCTCCAGCTCTCCCCTCTTCCTCCTCTCTCCAGCTCTCTGTTCCCTCTGCTCCTCCTCTGCTCTCCACCTCTCTGTTCCCTCTTCTCTTCCTCCTCTCCAGCTCTCTGTTCCCTCTTCTCTTCCTCCTCTCTCCAACTCTCTGTTCCCTCGTCTCCTCTTTCTCTCTCTCCTCCTCTCTTCAACTCTCTGTTCCCTCTGCTCTTCCTCCTCTCTTCAACTCTCTGTTCCCTCTTCTCTTCCTCCTCTCCAGCTCTCTGTTCCCTCTTCTCTTCCTCCTCTCCAGCTCTCCCCTCTTCCTCCTCTCTCCACCTTTCTGTTCCCTCTGCTCCTCCTCTGCTCTCCACCTTTCTGTTCCCTCTGCTCCTCCTCTGCTCTCCACCTCTCTGTTCCCTCTTCTCTTCCTCCTCTCCAGCTCTCCCCTCTTCCTCCTCTCTCCACCTTTCTGTTCCCTCTGCTCCTCCTCTGCTCTCCACCTCTCTGTTCCCTCTGCTCCTCCTCTGCTCTCCACCTCTCTGTTCCCTCTTCTCTTCCTCCTCTCCAGCTCTCTGTTCCCTCTTCTCTTCCTCCTCTCCAGCTCGCCCCTCTTCCTCCTCTCTCCAGCTCTCTGTTCCCTCGTCTCCTCTTTCTCTCTCTCCTCCTCTCTTCAGCTCTCTGTTCCCTCTTCTCTTCCTCCTCTCTTCAACTCTCTGTTCCCTCTGCTCTTCCTCTTTCTCTCTCTTCTCCTCCTCTCTCCCACTCCTCCTCTCTCCAGATCTCTGTTCCCTCTGCTCCTCCTCTTTCTCCAGCTCTCTACTCTCCTCTCTCCAGCTCATTGTTACCTCTTATCCTCCTCCTCTCTCCAGCTCATTGTTCCCTCTGCACCTCCTCCTCTCTCCAGCTCTCTGGCCTTTTCTCCTCCTCTTTCTCCCTCTTTTCCTCCTCCTCTCTCCACCTCTCTGTTCCCTCTGCTCCTCCTCTTTCTCCCTCTGCTCCTCCTCTTTCTCCCTCTTCTCCTCCTCTTTCTCACTCTGCTCCTCCTTTCTCCTCCTCCTCTTTCTCCCTCTTTTCCCCCTCCTCTTTCCAGCTCTCTGGTCTTTTCTCCTCCTCTTTCTCCCTCTGCTCCTCCTCTTTCTCCCTCTTCCCCTCCTCTTTCTCACTCTGCTCCTCCTTTCTCCTTCTCCTCCTCTTTCTCCCTCTTTTCCCCCTCCTCTTTCCAGCTCTCTGGCCTTTTCTCCTCCTCTTTCTCCCTCTTTTCCTCCTCCTCTCTCCACCCCTCTGTTCCCTCTGCTCCTCCTCTTTCTCCATCTTTCCCCCTCTGCCCATCTCGTCACCAGGGGGCGCAGACCTTCAGCTGTTGTGTGTTTAACACATTTATCTTGTTTTAAGGCGACCTTCAGTGTCCTGAGAGGCGCCTAATAAATAACAAATGTGATTTCGCTGTATTTATCCAGTACCGATGCCATAAACATGTGAAAACAAGAAGAATTGGTCCTTAAAGACGGACATGACGCTGAATCAACACAGCTCATTTCCTCCCATGTTCTAATGTGCATCATGAACACGCCTGAAGAGATGATCTGAATCTTTTGTGCGCGCTTGAGTAATCGTGTGATCTCGCAGTCTCTCCCCCTCACGGTGAGGTAAGGAAAAGCAAGTCATGATCTAATAAATCAAAAGCAGAAGTAAAATCTAATAAAACGGCTCCAACTAAATTATTCTTGTCAATGAAATTATAACCATCATCCAGCGTTTGTGTCAGGCTGTGGCAGTCGAATGGCCCTCACAGTGTGCGAGTTGAAATTATGTGAATCATTTCTCATTTCTAAAGAATAGTTTTCCTTAGTTATTTCACAAGGATTTTACCGAGCGCCGCGGTAAGTAACAGATCTGCATTTAAGCCTGCTAAAGTTTGGTGGACTTTCTTTTTTGGAATTTTTCTTGATTTTCTTGATTCTTGAATGTGCGAGAAACAAAATTCTATTCAATTTGGTGAATTTTAAACATATTCGAAGAAATTTAACGACAGAGGCCTCAAAGTTGTATCTAAATGCCACTATTCTGTCTGATTTAAACGACTGTGTGACGAGCTGGAGCCAGACAAACAAGACATGCATGGAGCATTATGGGGCTCACCCCCTATTCCGACAGCCCCCCATTCTGCTTTTAGTCCTGATTCAGTCCTGATTTAGACCTGGTTTTAGTCCTGGTTTAGTCCTGGTTTAGACCTGGTTTAGTTCTGCTTTAGACCTGCTTTTAGTCCTGATTTAGACCTGGTCTTAGTTCTGGTATAGAGCTGGCTTAGTCCTGGTTTAGACATGGTTTTAGTCCTGGCATAGACCTGCTTTTAAACCAGGACTAATAGACTAATAGACTATAGGTCTATACAAGGACTAAAACCAGGTCTAAATCAGGACTAAATCAGGACTAAACCAGGTCTATACCAGGACTAAAACCGGGACTAACCAGGTCTGAAACTAAACCAGGACTAAAATCAAGACTCAAACCAGGTCTAAACCAGGTGTAAACCAGAACTAAACCAGGACTAAACCAGGTCTAAACCAGATCTAAACCAGGACTAAACCAGGTCTAAAACAGGACTAAAACCAGGACTAAACCAGGTCTAAAACTAAATCAGGACTCAAACCAGGTCTAAACCAGGACTAAACCAGGTCTAAACCAGATCTAAACCAGGACTAAAACCAGATCTAAACCAGGTCTATAACACGACTAAAACCAGGTCTAAACCAGGACTCAAACCAGGTCTAAACCAGGTCTAAACCAGGTCTAAACCATATCTAAACTCGGTCTATAACAGGACAGGATTTAACCAGGATTAAACCAGGCTGCGCCTCCTCCCGCTGCCCTCAACCGTCATTATCATCATTGTAAAATATTGAGCAAATATAATTTTCTACATTGGAAAAACATAATTATTTATTCTGACATTATCCAGGTCTACAAAACCCTCCATGGTCTTGCTCCACCTCCATTAAAAGAGTTCATGCAGTTACATTTAAATACAAATACTCGAGCGTCAAATAGAGGAGGCTGTAAAATCCCACTCAGAAAGAGTTCATTTGGACAGTCGGCCTTTGCCGCACGCTCCTGGAATCTGCTCCCCACAGAAATAAGGAACATAACCTCCATCCAGAGCTTTATTAGATCTGTGAAACTGCGGCTTCTGGACAATCAGACACGTGAACATAACTAATCTGTGTTTTAACATCACAGCAAATGTCTCTGTCTTGTGTGATTATGATTTGTTTATTGTCTTAAATCTATGTGCGCTTTTAGCATGTTCCCATTTTATCAATATGTTTAGACATACGACATCGAATACAATTCCGAGGAATATGTTTTATA
Organism: Odontamblyopus lacepedii; assembly: GCA_034769755.1. Lineage (NCBI taxonomy): Eukaryota > Metazoa > Chordata > Actinopteri > Gobiiformes > Gobiidae > Odontamblyopus > Odontamblyopus lacepedii. The sequence goes on from CM068359.1 coordinate 34,339,072, forward strand.
TCACCGCGCATAACTTTCTAACCGTAAAAGATAGAAACTTACTTTTTTCCCTCTGAATGCGGAGACAAAGCAGTTTCTGTACATATCTGCAGCTTTATCCTACGTCACACCCACACTGCGCAAAACAAGTGTCCAATAGGAACTTTGTTTTCTGCCAAACTCATGCGCTCCGTCCATTTTGATCGACCCAAACTTTGCCAAAGAGTGAAGTGAGTCAAGATGGCCGACACCTCTCGACCGTGTATGTTTAGAACACTTGAAAAAGCCCCTCTAAGTGCAGTTTTTTTCTCAAATAAATGACAAATTACGCATCTTGATGTGAATAATTGCACATCCCTTGCTATTTTTATTTGAAAGGTTTATTTCACTCAAAATGAACAAATACAAATAAACGCCCACCATGGAAATGCAGGAAGTGATGTGTCTTTGACCTGGACTTTATAGGAGCTGTTTCCATGACTGTCACCAGAAAAGTAATGGAGCAATTACACTTTTTTTGGGCAATAAAGATAATCTTAGTTTACTTACAGACTTGATATTTTGCATTTTTGTAGCTAAGGCCCTAAATTAAGTATTTTTTTGTCTCCAAAAAGTTGTTTATACAGGTGTTTTGTATAGAAGAGTGGGAATTTTATTTTATTTTTTTTCATCTCTATTTCTGGTCCTGTATCTTTTATTACAACCACATGACACAACTACAGCAGCAGATTGTGAAATAACAGGTTGTACTGAACAAAACAGTGTTTAACACTTCATTAGGGGTAAAAGGGGCAGTTTTAAAAGCAAAATTAAGAAAAAAAATCCAGGCGAGGAGAAAATCTTTCAAAACATAACGGTTTATACCGTTTTTTAAAGGCTTCTGCAGTGTTAGACTTTGTTAAATCATCGCTCACATTGTTCCATTCACTAATCCCTCGAACAGAAATCACTTTTTTCTTAGTTCTTATCTTCATTTTTTAAAGATACCTAAGGTTATTCTGTATCTTTGTGCTCAAATAACTTCTTTATACAAGGAGGAAGCAAATGATTCTAGGGCTTGTACATCACTACGGCTGAAATCTGGTCAAAAAGATCAAAAGGTTTAAGTACTTTTAGCTTAACGAAAAGAGGATTTGTTGGTAATTTGCATGATTAATAAACCTAATAACCTTCTTTAATATTTGATACACAGTAGTTCACACAGTAGTTTAGGTCTGGAAGGAACAGACAGTGAATAAAGGGAATTTTGATTGTCCCAGCTCCCTTTGTTCCCCACACTAAATCACTCCCCCTTCAGAGCACCGTCCCAGCGCAGTCTGTGTGCATCCCACTCACGACACTCCTCCACTTCTCATCAGGTTTGTCAAGTTGTAGTGTATTGTTGTGTATCTTGTTTTGTATCCTGCCTTTGTATATTTCTGTAGCATTGTGGTGGAGGAGCATGGGGCACGTACAGTAGTGTAGTCCAGGCTTGTGGGCTGAGCATTGCACAGAATCTTACAGCTTACAAGGGATGGGCTTTCAATTCAATGTTCTTAACTGATCGTTGGGAGAATTAACGATCGATAATTGATTAATCAAACTGTATCAATCAAACTTTATTTATAAAGCACTTTAAAAACTATGGGGTTAGATTTGTGTCATATTGTTTTAATTCAAAATTCCACATTTATTCACAATGTCTAATTTGCGTTTATAGATTTATTTTCGCAAAATTTGATTTGCACATATATATTTGTGAATAAAACATATGTTTTGGATTTGTGAATCTGTGCTTTTGCATGTGAAAATTTGAATGTGAATTTATGGATCACCTAAATGGTGAATTCTTCTCCTCTGTGAATGTGGATATTTTTGAGACAAACTTTACGCATTCCTTTAAAAAAATCTATGTACAATTTTGAATCCTCCCAAAACACAGATTTGTTCAAAAAGTTAGTTTTGCATGCAATGGTTTTTCACGTTTTGTTTTTAAATCAAATCTATTAAATCTTTAAATCAAATCTATCGATACATGAATCACTATAATTGACTGAAAGCCTCGAGTAGTTCATGAGGCTTCGTTTGGCCTCATTACTTATCTATGCCATCACTACGATTCACCTTCAGAGGGCTCTCGTCCCACCATGTTTGACCTGGGAAAAGCTAAAATAAAAACGACACTGCCCCCTAGTGTTTACCATTGGAAACGTGCAGTCGTGTTATTATTCTGGCCCTAGCGGTCACTACGGGAACGGTGCTGTGCGAAGAATTCACCATTTAGGTGATCCATAAATTCACATTCAAAATTTCACATGCAAAAGCACAGATTCACAAATCCAAAACATATGTTTTATTCACAAATATATATGTGCAAATCAAATTTTGCGTGAATAAATCTATAAACGCAAATTAGACATTGTGAATAAATGTGGAATTTGGAATTAAAACAATATGACACAAATCTAACCCCATAAAAAACAACACAGTCGACCAAAGTGCTGTACACGTGTTAAAATACAAAAACATGAGACACAATAACATCAAAACAGAAAATGACAAATGTCAAGTCTTCACACTGTGTTAAAAGCCAAACTAAAGAAATTAGTTTTAAGAAGAGATTTAAAAACAGGAAGTGAATCGGAAGGAAGTGTTTTCCAGAGTCTAGGAGCAGCCACTGAAAAAGCCCCATCACCCCTAAGTTTCCTTTTTGTCTTAGGCACCACAAGAAGAACCTGACCTGCAGACCTGAGAGAACGGGAAGGCCTGTAAGGCATTCATCATTTTTATATTAAAATTATCATCCTTTTTATGACTATTACTAATCTGCCTAAATAAACTCAACTTTGCAACATATAAACCGTCACCACTATAGAGCCACATCAGCCCGTGTGAGATTAGAATGAGTTTAATGCAGCTTTGGCACATTTGTTTACATTTTACAGAAATGAAACTTAAAACCACATGGCTCATTTGCCCAGACTGTAAACGAATATTTGTGTTCTTTCTGTGACGGAGGATGTGCTGCTGATGGTGAGTCTGTTCTGTGCGTACGTCGCGTTGGAGACGGTTCATGTTTTCAGAGATCGTACGTGTGCAGGTTTAGAGCAGCTCTTTATTTAACAGGCATTTCACTTTATGTTGATCAATTTATTTTGGCCTCTGTTGTGACAAAAAGACTGAAAAGTGTCTTTTTCCCCCCCCCATGATTCCTGCTGTTTTGAGCCCTGGTCCCCGATTGGTGGAGCACTTCAACACTCGGCCCCTCCCACCTCACCTCCAGACTCCTCCCCCTGTTTAAGGAGATCAGCTTCACCTGTTCGGAGCTGCTGGTGTTTGTGGCCAGTCTGACATTGTTTATCTTGTTTGCATCACACTTTTTCCCCTTTTTTTTGCACTAAACTGTCCTGGAGCTACTGTGACTGTTGAATTTCTCCACTGTGAGATCAATAAAGTCCCATCTTATCTTATCTTATTGTTAGTTTAGTTTGTGTCTCTTGTTTTTGTCACTTTGCGACTCGGTGTTTACGAGACACTTGTTTTGTCAGTACCGACTCTGTTTGTTTGTTTAGTTCTTTGTATGTTTAGTTGCTTAGTTTACTTTGCTCTTTGTTACCCTTTTTGTTTAAACTGTGTAAATATTGTTTTCTGTGTATATTTTAGACCCCCTTTTTGTTAATTTTCCTTGTACATTCCTTTTAATTAAATTACCTTATTTATTCCATTTTCCATCTTGTTTTTTTCTTTTTTGTTGTTACTTCCCCTGCCCCTAGCAGAGTTGGGTCGTATCACTATACATGCACCATACATACTCAGAAATCCCGATCATACCCGCGATACTGATATAGTGATCTCCAAAGAGGAGCCAGAGCCGAGACGTGGGACTGTGAGGCCAGTGTTTGTGCTGCCTCATCTACTAATCCTACGCGCAGCAACCTACATTCAATTTGTCGATTAAAAATGAACGTGATCGATGAAATTCTTAGCGATGAATTATCAATTTGTTGTCTAATCGTGCCCGTCCCTACAGCTCACAGTAAAGTGTTCGAATAGGGCCTGGAAACGATTGATTATTCAAGATTACTCCAACGTGCACGGATGATATTAAACCACTTCAGGCATGTTTATGATGAGGGAACAAGGTGGTACGACGCGGTAGATTCTGTATAAACCTCCTCTTTAACATGAGGGAAATCCTTTAACTTGTTAAGAGGTCATTAGTAAAGCCAAAGTTACACAGTGCATCTCCTTTACATCAGCTCCGTCGTGTCTTTCCCCTGTACATATTCAGTGTTAGGCATTCTGCAGTGCTGCGCCGCTTTGGGCCCGCGGTGGGATTAGCTCGGCCCGTGTGCACCTGATGAGACAGGCAGGCATCACAATAAGCTCCTTGTTATGCATGAGCTCTGCAGAGATCCAAGGGCGAGGCTGTTGTTGAATGCATTTGAAACCTGTAGCATCAGTCATGTAGGCAGTCAGGTGGCTTTGTCTGGCCTCTGGGTTTTACAAAATGCATCCGGAAGCAGCTATAGCCTAAGCACAGAATTTCCATCTGCAACAAAAGAGTTCGCTAAGTATCGCCGGAACAGAGCATGTCGACTGTTATCTCAAAATTGTACGTCGTTTTCAGGTTAGATAGCAGGGATGGGATGAGGAACAATTTGCAAAAGACGCAACACAAGCCAATTTCTTTTTTTAATATACTATATAAATTCTGTGATTCTGTTTCCAAATGTGGATTCTTTCATTTTGGATTCAAACATTATTATAGTATTATGCTAAATCTAAAAATTTTGGTTCCTTCCTACCATGTCATGAAAAACTTATCTGATGTGATTTTAGATGTGATCCATGCACGTTTGATTAATCTAGCGATCTTTACCTTAGACGTCTTGTGCTCTCGGACTAAAGCTTCCTAATCTTGACCGACCGACTCTCTTCCTGCATCGTTGTCATCCTAAAGGTAAACAAAGAAGCCATTAACAACTTTTGGATGGGATTGGATGGGTTTCCTCCGGGCACTCCGGTTTCCCCCATCAACTCAAAAAACATGCACTGTAGGTGTGAAAGTTGTGTGAGTGAGTGTTGGTGGTGGTCGGAGGGACCGTTGGCGCCGCTTGGCTTGGCAGCCGTGCCTCCGTCAGTCTGCCCCAGGGCAACTGTGGCTACAACAGTAGCTTACCACCACCGGGTATGGAGTGAATGAAGAATGCTCTGTAAAATGCTGTGTAAAGTGCTTTGGGGACATGTGTCTGTGTAAAGCGCTATATAAATAAACCTTACCTTACCTTACCTTACCTTTTGATTATTATTTTAATACTATAGGTGCGTCTATGGCTGGGTCTGATCTAAATCTATTGGTACGATATTTTCACGATTTATATCTCATGGTACAATATTCATTGCAATATTTTGTAAAGGCTCACAAAACATTTTCCTCTTAAAGTTGAACTCCAGCACTTTTGAAGCTAAATTCATTGCTAGAGGTGGTCGAATACTGTCAGGAGCCAAAAAACGGCACAGATCAGTGTTTCCTCGGCGGAGATCTCGCTGTGGCAGTGAGTCTGTCCAGGCAACAAACTAGTGCAGTGATGGGGGCAAGTTCTTAACTTCACGTAAAACGCCAATTTGCTTCACACTGAAGAAGCTTAACTCCACTTTAACCCATCTTACAACAGCCACGAGTCTAACAAACAAAACGCTCTGCCTGGTTCACTCATTAGTGTCTGGAAACGTTAGAAAACAACTTTATAAGCAGCCTTAGCCTTACCTCTGTTGATTTACCACTGCACATGCGAAAGCCCAAAAGACTCAATCGCCGATGTCGTTTCTAATCTGATTTATTTACGAGTGAATTATATTTTTGAAAATGCTAAAAAAGTACATTCCCAAACCATTTTCTTTCAACAACTCTCAGTTTCTATTGTTCTTCACTGTCAGTAGTCGATCCTCACTTGCTGATTCCGCTTTTGGGCAGTTTTTTGGCTTCTGACAGTATTCGACCACCTCTAGTAATGGACTTTGAGATTTGTTTGTCAAATGTAAAGTGCATTATAAATAAAATGTATTATTATTATTATTATTATTACTTTAGCTTCAAACGTGCCGGAGTTCAACTTTAAAATGCCTTGACGAGGCTTAACCCAAATAACTAAATTTTAAAAGTGCTTTCAACAGTTACTTCTTCACGTAGTCGGCACTGAAAACAGAGCAAAGGATCCTGGTCTATGTAGGTCCCCCTATTTTTTCAGGTATTGCTGCACCATAACAATGAATTTAAGTAGAGAAACTTGTAATTCGAAATATAATGGTCCACGATATTATATTCACAATACCACGATATTTTGGTTATTGTTACATCCCTAAGCTCTGGACACATGCACCAGGACTGGGCCCAGCTCCAAAGTTTGGGCTAACTCCTTATTTGAGTCAGGACATGGACCAAACCCTTGGGGCAGGGACCAGAGTACTAAGCCTGGGTCTCAGAAACTCTGTAATGAAGCCTACGGTACTTGACAAGACTGTTGAGCAGAGCGTGCAGTGCTACATTTACACCACATTCACTGAAAGAGAAAAAAATAATAATTAGAAACATGAAACGTCAAAGAAAAGGCGGTTGCTGCTGCTAAAAAGCCTGTCGTACTCTATAGTGTCTCAGTTGGAGGGGTCTCCTTGACGAGACTATTTAGCCAAGTCGACACTTACTGAAAGAAAAGAAAATTCATTAGAAACACAAAAATGACAAATCTCAAATACATGGAGATGGCCTCTTAATTTTGACAGAATATTGCCCAATTAAAAAATGTAAATACACCTTTTTTTGTTGACTTTGCTCCAGTGGAAAGTCTGTTGTTCTGGTCGCCATTTCCTCTTCCACATCTCCTACAGACAGAGCACAAACTGAGCAGAAGTCTGGGCTTCTGTATTGAACGCTCGGGTCTGGACGTGAGTAAACTCCGGGAGGCACACTTTTCAAGGCCCAGGCGGTATTTTGGGATGTATGCAGACCACAGTGATTCTGCCATTATCCTCTGGCTCATTAAGAAGCACCACAAGAGCTCCTTATGTGAGCTGAAGGCCGGATGGGGAAACTGCACCCGAACAGACTCAGCGATGGGTTTGTGTGTGTGATCACTTCTATTTATGAGAGGAGAATATATGCCACATATTTGAAAACACAAATACAGGGAGAGTGGACGGGGCCGTGACAAATCCTATGAGAACAGGTGAGAATAAAAATGTGCCGCACATGTACAGTGGCAGACTGTGACGTAGGCTTGCTGTGGGTGGGTTGGGTTTCAGTGAAAAAAGGTTAAAAAATACTCAGACAGGCAGAAAAGGCAGTCCACAGGTTTACTTTGTTTCAATAGTTACAAAGTGCAGGTGCAAAAAGGTGCAAGGTGCAACTAAATAGGAGGCAGGTAGTATTTTCTCTCCAACAGCAGAGCACCGAGTGATCTCTCCAGGTGCCTTTTAAGTGTTCTGACTAATTGGTAAAAACTACTGGATAAAAGCAGGGTAGATCAAATTAACATTAGCTTTTAAAACAGTGGCCTGACCCTCCAGAAAACAAACCAAAACCCAATTATTATTAAAACACCCACTATGTACATAAAAACCCTAAAACCATTAACCAAATAAACTCTAAAACCCATAAACCAATAAAACCCCACTACCACTACCCCTGTACAAATCTACACTTTGGTCCAGGCCGGAACCATAAAAGGAGGAGGTTGTTTCCGGGGGACTCATTTGGGACCTGGACAGAAGAGCAGAAAGGAGGTAAGACACAGCACACACACTACTTCACTAAAAACACAATAAAACACACTACACACACATGAACACTTAAAACATTCTAAAAACAGATTTATTGCACGAAATATTGCACTAACCAATTTAAAATACCTAATTAACACTCGTCTCCTTCCCCTCCAGAGCCCAGCAGCTGCCAATCAAAGTGCCACTGTGCATCAGGATTAAAAATGGTAAAAGGAAGACAATAAATATATTTTAAAACCAATTATGTGCAATGTCTTTTTTTAAAAGTGCAAATATGTTTAAAGTGCTGTGTGCTATAAAAATGTGCAGTTATTTAAAGTGCTCTAGTGAAGGGTGAAGGTGCTGAGTGCTTACTAGTAACAAACCAGGCTGTTTGTTACACAGACACACACCACCTTCAAACCCCTCATGCAGTTCAGCTCAGGCTCACCGGTGTGGACAATAGTCTCACTCTTAGATACTCCACAAGGAATCCAGAGTGTAGGTTGGTTGGTTGGTTGGTTTTTGTGCAGAACTCCATCCCAAGCTCTTGCCAACATTTTCTTTTCTTTAAAAAATGACTTAGTAAAAAGTAAAAGGCAATGACTGACTTGTTTCCGTCCTGCTCATTCACCACGTCACCACAGCACAGAGACTGCAGCCAGTCCAGCCTCTTGATCTCACAGTGGCCAGAGAGAAACTTTTTTTTTTTGCCTGACCTGGTACTGTAGCACCATATGTTTGGCCTCAGAGTCTGACTCGGAGGTTGAATTGTTTGAAGAACCGCAGTAAGTTTGGAGGCTTCTTGAAGACGCATCTGCTTGGTAATATACGTTCTAAACTTTCGTGCTCCATATGCATTAGCTCTGATGTGGAGACGGTGCTGACTCTGCCGACAGAAACAACAAAATCTTTGCTGCCAGGAGGCTGCCAAGGTGTGTGCATGTTTAATATGTAAGATAAAGAAGATTGCACTTTTAGTCCTGCGAGGACAGAATATGAATTAGTTTTGATAATATACTGTTTACATAATATAAAATTTATCAATGCTCTTCTGTTTTCTTGTATTGTGATTTTATCTGTTTAATTATTAAGTGTAATGAACTAACATTTCAGAGCATATATTTAATGGATGTTTTGGTTTGTTTGTCTGTCTTTTGTGAGAAAATTACCATAAATAATTCACAAAATGACACTCTTTTCGTTTCAGTTATTAGGAGAATAAGATAACTGCCCACACAAATTCCATGTATAATAAATCACGCGGGATATGAAGTGAAATGCCTGAGCGGTTTTGCCCTTCAGATTATCCATTATAGATGTAGAGCTGAATATGGGCCGGTGTGGAGAAGGACACAGGAAGAGTATGAAATACATCTGCCTTCAACCGAAATAAATACGGAAATCCTCAAATTGTGCACTCGAGGTCTCTGGTACAGGCACCCAATAAAGACCGGCTTCTGTCTTTACTGTCGTCCCCTCAGTGACACACACGGCTGCTAGACCAAGCTTACAAATACATTATATTTACATTAGCAATAGATACTGGGTATGATATTTGGATATGGATATACAGATGCACAAGTGAGCTGTTGTTTGGGGAAAAGGTTCACCTCATATCTCCAGCCACAGCAAACTTTCCCTTTGCTTCCATTTCTACAGTTTGTCTTGGTCCACCTCCAAATATGTGCGCACATGTGTCTGAAAGGCATCACACTGCTGCACCTTCAGCTTCATGGGCTTGGAAACGGACTTTAAAACGGTTCATATTAAACAAGCAGCGTTCACCGTCGCATATAAGCTTAATCTGAAATTATTTAGATTCCTTTGACCTTTGCATACACGATCCACTAGTGAAGAACACTGCTGAGAGCTGCAGATTCCCCCGGGGGGCGCTGTCCTTCGTTCACCTCTGACCACACACAGTTTTAATCCAATGGGGCTTTTGTCAGAGTTTCAAAAACAATGTACCTGACATAGGGTGACCAGATTTTTAAAATTCAAAACTGGGACACACCCGGGTTGGGATGGTAGGTATGAATGAAACTGTGAAAGTGTTTGTAACATTGTGGATTCTCATGTCAGTCATAATCTGAGAAACGTCTGACGCTGCGTTTTGTTGCTTTATGGTCATTTGCAAACACAGATTTGTGTAGTTTGGCCAAAGAAATGATAAATTATGCTCCTCTTTACTGTTGGCAAGGATCTGATTAGTCAAAAGTTGGGATAGTCCTGGTTTAGACCTGATGTAGTCCTGGTTTAGTCTTAGTTTAGTCTTGGTTTAGGTCAAAAATAGGGACATTTCCTGTATAAAACTGGGACAAATCAGTGGTTTTGGATAAATCTGCTGGGACAGGGGGCACAGGACTCAAAAGTGGGACTGTCCCGGGTAAATAGGGACGTCTGGTCACCCTAACCTGACATCCATACAGTCTGATGAGGACTAAAACTCACGGTCCAAAAAAACAAAATAAACCAATTAGAATAATATTAGCCAGATTCAACTTTAATTAAACATAATACAACAGATCACATATCCGTGACAGAGTTGCCTGGGTAATGGGATAGTGAATGAAACGTCGTCTTCCGTCTCCGCACATGGTCTTTTACCAAACCCATGGATAACTGGTGTACAAGTAGCCATTCAGAAATACTTTAGCGATATAAGAGGTGAAACAAGGTGAAAATTAAAAATACATGTCTTTACCCCTGTGAAACTGTCCCAGCAGGTAATTGTTTGGTCACTGATCTCTGGGTTTTGAGACTGGAAGATTTTTCAAATGAGCTCTGAGCAAAACAGTAGCCACAGACGTCATCATAATCAAAGAAGTCACAGGTTTTGCGCTCCTGTGAAAAGCAGGTGTCAAGTTCCTTACCTGCGTGAAGCTGGCCCCATCAAATGCAAACCTACACAAAAACTATGTCAATCGTTTGTGCGATTCTGGTTCTTAAGATATTTGCAGTTTCATTTTATGCCGATGACGTCGTCCAGCCCCTCAAAATGTGGACGAAAACAGGAAGAAAATGATAGAAAACTTTTGTATTTTGTTGGTGCTCTTTTGTGCTGTGACAATTTTCATTTGTGCGAGTTTATTTCTAAAATGATTCATTATTATTTCTGCGGTAATTATAGGACGTCATTTCCACTCAGATGGCAGCAAACTCCGCAAAACTAGTGGCGATAAACGATCTTAGGCTGCGGAAAATTCTGTGTTATTATATAAAATATGAATCAAAAGCAAATTACTACAGACTGTTACAGACTATTTCACAGCCTAAGATCGTTTATCGCCACTACTTTTGCGGAGTTTGCCACCATCTGAGCGGAAATGACGTCCTATAATTACCGCAGAAATAATAATGAATCATTTTAGAAATAAACTCACACAAATGAAAATTGTCACAGCACAAAACAGCACAAACGACTGACTCCATTTTGGGCGTTTTAGAGCATTTTTAAGCCTCTTGGGGGCCGACTGACCCCAATTTGACCTGTAAAAAAATCGTTAATTTCTCCAAAACTAAAGAAGCACAAACAAAACTTTTTGCAGCACAAAACAGCACAGACGATTGACAAAGGTTTTGTGTAGGTTTGCGTTTGATTGAGGCCAACTTCACGGAGGTAAGTCCCATGGGCAAGTAAATTCTAATAATAAAGGCAGAGTGTTTGTTATCATTATGTGAGTGTCCTTCTCATAAATTAAACACTTTTGTGACACAAAAATACATGTAAATGGCAAAGGAGAGAGTTCAATTTGTCAACTGGACAAGGGTTTATTTGGTTGGATACGTTTCGCCGCTCATCCAAGCTGCTTTTTCAGTTCTTGGATGAGCGGCGAAACGTATTCAACCAAATAAACCCTTGTCCAGGTGACAAATTGAATTCTCTCCTTTGCCGTGGCTTCTACCTGGACGCCTGAGGGATTTTACACATATACACCTAAATGCAAACTGCACTCGACAAGTTTCATTCCTTCATGAGGCCACTTCTGATATCAGGGCACCACGTACTTTAGGCTATATTAACAATAAACCTTTTTTTAAATCACATTATTGCATTACTGATTTACTCTCTGCTGGAGATGACGAATCGGATTCAGAGTCCAGAGGAGCCACACATTTTGTTGCTGGGACTGTGCCAGGCCGTAGAATAAAACGACTAACGTTTATAGCCACGACCAAATAAAGTTTATGAAGCAGTCGTTGGCAAACAAAAGCCATTTTTTTTGTAAGGTTGGTCTCTAAACACAAACTCTGACCACTTCACTCGAGCGTCTTCGTCTCTTGGAAACATGTACAGGACGCTCTTTCCTTACCAACCAAAAACAACGCTTTTTTTCCCCATGATCCAGACATTTTAACACAAAAAAAAGACTCGCATATAAAAGGAAACGAATGTAACTGTTTATCACTATCACTAGAGCAGAAAACAGCGTCCTTACACATGACTCAGGGCCGGGGGCGTGTGTTTACCTCGAGCTTCGGGGTGTGAAGCTTGAGGCCAGCCAGACCGTTTTCTGCTTATGGGCATATGCCGGTGGTGGAGAAAAGTGGTGCTCGAAAATAAGCAATTAAAGATTGTTCCAACATGCACGAATGACTCCAGATACAACTGAGTAAATGACGAGGGGGAAAGCATTAGAACATGGTTAAAAGCTCCGAAAAGTTGATTTTGCATAATAAGGCTGCTTTAAAATCCTGCCCATGCTTTGAAAAGTTTGGGCTATTTTCGTGCTGCAAATCTTCATAAAACTATCATTTGATCCGCATTCAAAGGTGCACTATGTAACTTTATGTTGTCTTTTTGGAGTATAAAGTGTCTGTCTCCATGGTAACAAGCAGGTGACACAACTGGGCCAAGTTTCAGAGATCAGGTGTGAGGGAGAGTTGAGTACCTGGACTGTTTTTGACCTTGACGTATGGTGCATTTGCTGAACGGACGCCCACATCTGTGACAAATTATGCAAAAATATGTCCTCTTTCCTTCACCGTTTTATTCATGTTTTAAATAGCGGTATAAAATATATCGCTGGGGTTATGCAAACAAAATGTGGAGAAGCTAAAGACTAATGGCCGTGTTGTGTTCAAGGGCAGTGATAATGAAGGAAAAACTGACACTGCTCATTTGTTCAAGCTACGATAGTCTTTAAAGCGTTTTTTAGACAATAGGGTGCAGTCCGGGGTAAAAAGAAGCTATAACATTTTATTCGGAAGGAGGTTGAGTAAAACAAACTCGCGTGGGGGGAAGGTGGGTAAAGTGTCTTGTCCAAGGACACAAAGACAGCATTCATCTGTGGGAGCTGGAATCACACTGACAGCGGCTAGGCTTCGGATCAGAGGACAAACGCCTGACAAACTGACTGTCGTCTCCAATCAAATCTAAAAGTTACAGCAGCTACGAAGGTCTATATTTGGAAAAAACACAATTATGCAATCGAAAGGCGAATCAGGAGCGAGGTTATTGAAGGTACTCGCCTCCGCCCACTGGTTTGGAAGCACGCAGGCTCTGAGCAACTGTATATTTAGTAATGTGACTAGACTTTCAAAATTCTAAACTAGGAAACGCCCGGGTTGGGATGGTTGGTATAAATAAAACTGTGAAAAGAGCATGAAAGATGCATTCTCGTGTCAGTCATAAAGTGAAGTAATCTGATTTCTAACGCTGCTTTTTTTTTTGCTTTATGGTCATTCGCACACACGGATTTCTGTATTTTGGCAAAACAAATGGCAATTTACGCTCCTCTTTGCTGTTGGCAGGGATCAGGTTAGTCAAAAATTGTGATAGTCCTGGTTTAGTCCTGATGTGGCCAAACGTCCTTGTCAAAGCCTGATCTCGTCAGATCTCAGAAGTTAAGCAGGGCCGGGCCTGGTTAGAACTTGGATGGGAGACCACTGGGAATTCTAGATGCCACAGGGGGGCGCCAGTGGCAAAAAAGTCATTGTGTCCTTAGGCAAAACACTTCACCCACATTGCCTAGTATGTAAGTAGTATGAAAGTGAAGTGTGCCAGGACTCCCTTGAAAAAGAGATTAGCAATCTCAATGGGACTTTCCTGGTTAAATAAAAAGCAGTCCAGGTTCAATCACAGGCTATATTAAGACTGCAGCCTTAAGTGACCCAAATCGCATTTTTTTCATCCCTATGCGACCTGTATCTAATGTTTTAATAACAGTCTGAACAACACAGATCCGATTTTGTGCTCCTAAAACTGATACATATCCACTCTTTTGACATGCGACTTCAGTCTGAACAGCCAGGTCGCATTCATCCCACCTACATCCGACCTAATGTTCCTTTCTACGGACGTTTCTGCCACTGCCCCACAAGACGCTCTGGCCAAAAACCTCGTCCTTCTTCTCAATCTCCTCCTTAAAACAAATAAGCTGTACATGCTCTGGTGCGGGTACGACAGCAACTTTAAACTCGCCAGGTGCTCAATGCAACGTCCATGTTTAAGAGCGTTTAAAGTTGACACTGGAGATCACGTACAAGTCGCATTTAACTGGAAATGTGAACGATCTCGCCAAAAAGTCGAATTTCACGAAAAAAATTGTCTGAACGTACCCTTAGTTTAGTCCTGGTTTAGATCAGTTTGGTCAAAAATGGGGACATCTGGGACATTTCTTGTATAAAACTGGGACAAATCAGTGGTTTTGGATAAATCTGCTGGGACAGGGGACACAGGGGTCAAAACTGGGACTGTCCCGGGGAAATAGGGAGCGATTTGTGTGCGATTCGTGCTAAAAGGTTGGCTCTATAGTATCAGGACATTCAGCCTAGTTCTAGCCGTTATCTGCACTGATAATGCTTTTTTTGTAGTTGTTTTTTGTGAAATATATGTTCAGCGTTTAACCCTTACTAACCAAAACATACCTGGAGTCATGTTTTGTTTCATTCACACACGTTTAACACACAGACCCTGCATATTTAGGCTGTGTTCTTCTCTCAAACGGAAAACACTGTTCCACAATGGCGCGAAGGAAGTGTAACGACATTATAACGCGGCTAAAAGCTCACATGAATCAGTTTTGTGTCAAATAGGAGCTTTTTTTGTCTGCTCCGCTTTCAAAATGTCTGGCTTTCTGAAGAGATCTTTGTCGCTTTGAGCCGCAGGTGCACATCTAACCCCGAGCTGAACCAGGTCAGTAGGAGTTTAATGAGGTAACCGTTTTGTGCAGCAGTTAGCGATGAGCAGCTCCAGATAATGGTGATTGCAGTATGGTATTATCCACCTTGCACAACTTAGCGATTAGCTTTTCTGAATTCTCTACAAACTCATTCCCTGCGGCTCATCGCAAATAAAATGCTGACAGATTTATCCAATGACACGTCCTCTTATAGAAGTAGTTCGCCTTGTGGGCAAAAGTCAGGGAAAAGTTTTTTTAACCTGCTCATCTTCAATCATAAGAGCCTGGACCTGATTTTGAACTTTTGCCCTGCCCACTTAGTCCTTTCTGCTGTTGTGACACAAGAAAAACTGTAGTTTGAATCTTATTTTCATTTTATAACATCTGTTCCAACTTTTTCCAACTTTTGATCATAAAAAATCTACCATGCGAGAGAATCAAGTGTTTCTTTTTCACACTGACTCAAAAATCAGTGATTAGTTGAGAAAATGTAATAGATCGCTCAGTTGGTAGAGCCTTAGTCCGCTGATCCGAAGATTGGTGGTTCGATTCCCGCTCTCGACAAAAACATCACTGGTTGATCTGTCGTTGTGTCCTTGGGCAAGACACTTAACCCACTTTGCCCCCAGTGTCTGCGTAGATCGGTGTGTGAGTGTGTGTGTGTGAATGGGTGAGTGGTTCCTTGTTGTAAAGCCCTGAAGGTGGAAAAGTGCTGCATAAAAACGTGACTATTTGGTTTTGCTCTAGGACGCAGAATGTACTGAGCATTTATCGTCACTTACAGCCCCATTAATTTTTTAATTATTCATTTTTATTTCTCAGTTGCCTCTGAGCGCACCTCAATGACACTGCCTGGAGTGTTAAAAAGTATTGATACTTATTATATATAACTTTATTTACAGACTCAGGGTCCAAATTGTAAAATTACATTCATGTATAAACCCACCAGCACACACACATGCACACACACACACCTATACACACATATAAAAAACCTACAGTGATGTAAGGTTTGGTAGAATTAAATACATATATCTGGCTCTTCCTACATTTCCAGATGTCAGAGTAATATTGGGTGTCACTTTCCTTAACACTTGAAGACCTACGATATCGTATATGATTCCGAGGAATATGTTTTCTATAACCGCGCAGAACTTTCTAACCGTAAAAGATAGAAACTTACTTTTTTCCCCACTGAAAGCGGAGACATAGAGGTTTCCGTACATATCTGCGGCATTATCCTACGTCACACGGATGTTGCATGATGACGTGCGCAAAATGAGCATCCAATAGGAACTTTGTTTACTGCCAAACGCACATGCTCCAGCCATTTTGATCGGCTCAAACTTTGCCAAAGAGTGAAGTGAGTCAAGATGACCGACACCTCTCAACCGTGTATGTTTATAACACTTGAAAAAGCCGCTCTAAGTGCAGTTTTTTCTCAAATAAATGGCAAATTACGCATCTTGGTGTGCATAATTGCGCATCTCTTGCTATTTTTATTTGAAAGGTTTATTTCAATGAACAAATACAAATGTAATAAACACCCTGGAAATGTAGAAGTGCTGTGGCTCTGGACCTGGACCTGGACCTGACAGGAGCTGTTTCCATGACTGACACCAGGAAAGTCATGGGGTGATTGCACTTTTTTGTTTGTTTTGTTTTTAGGGCAATAAGGAGATTTTTAGTTTACTTACAGACTTGATATTTTGCATTTTTGTAGCTAAGGCCCTAAATTAAGCATTTTTATGTTCAAAAAGTTGTTTCTACATGTCTGCTGTGTGTTTTGTATAAGAGTGTGAATTTTATTTTCTGTTTTTTTTTTTTCATCTCTGTTTCTGATCCTGTAGCTTTTATTACAGCCATGTGACACAAATACAGCAGCAGATTGAGAAATAACAGGCTGGACTGAACAAAAGGAGGTAGAACACTTCATTATGGGATAAAAGGGGCAGTTTTAAACGAAAAATTAAGAAAAAAATCCAGGCGAGGAGAAATGTACTAAAATTGCCCTTAGGTCTTTGGGGCTTTTAATATTGTCAAGCACGTTTTAATTCCATTTCTTGATTCAATTAACCTAAACATAAATGTATACATGAGGGTCTTCATTAGAGCCTGGGAGCCTTTACAGACACAAACAAAGTACCAGCACCAGAGTTTTCTCAGAGCATCATTATCTGCCACCTTAATCTTATTCATCTTTGCTCTGCTGTAATGACACCACAGGTGAGCTGTGTACAGTGGAGGACATTATGATATAAAGGGAGTTGTTTTAACATCATTTGTACACATCACAGGATATTCGCTTGTGAATACAGTTTACAGCACTGACGCTGGATGTCATTTCTAACTATATGACCCACATCTTTTGTTTTTGTTACCTTTTTCAGCTGAGTCTCATTTAAATAAAAAGAGGGGAAGCTTAACCTTTGATCCTCTTTAGTCCTGACAATCATGACAACACATGAATTATATCTAAGATCATACAGAGAGATTATATATCACAGAAACCTTAGGACAAACAGCTATAGATGATAACACAGTGTTATGGCCCCGGCTCAGAAAACAGCAACAAAGAATGGGGAAGATGACAACGGCAAAGATTTTACCCCGTGTTCAGGCATTTATTGCAAAATAATAGTAATAATTATGTTACTGTTATCAGTGTGTATGATCCATGTGCTGTGGGTGTGAATGAGAATCCGTATGAGAACTTCTGGTGTATGGAAGTGTTGGGGTGCGAGTGGATGCAAAAACCAAAAGAAAATGGAGGCGGCAACGCGACGTGACGGGCCTGGAGTGGAGGAAGGAGAGAGACGTGCACTCGACTCTGCTTTATAGTCCCGTGGTGATTGGCAGGACGGGGCAACAAGCAGGGCAGCCGAAACAGGGCACAACACCCGGAGTCCTTCAGGGGTCTGATTTTGACAAACTTCACCCACCCGTACCTGTCATATCTTAATCCGCACCCGACCCGTTTTCCAACAGAATTTAAATAAAATTCTGCACCCGATCCGACCCTCTGTAAATACAAACCGCCACCTGAACCACACCCGAATGAAAACCAGTCCGAGAGCCAAAAAAGAGCCACAACTTTGTTCTCTCCACTCGGTAATTTTCTTTTCAGCTTCTCGGGAGTCATTGCACGTGAGGTTTGAAAATGAAAGTGGCAGCGATTTCTTGGAATGTGCACGTGCAGCAAAAACAAATGGATTTTACATTTAATCCTCTTGTAAAAATAACAGCATTTTTGCATTTCACTAAAATACAGCCCTGTTTTTTGTTTGCACAGGATGTGTTGTAAAGCGCAGATTAGACCCGCGCTCTCCTGCGTCCGACCTGAACCCGCATCCGACACAGCACAACATGTTTCACCCCTTTCATTAAAATTTGCGGTTTACTCATCGGGTATCCACTCTGCCCGGAGAGAGACGAGAGCGGCAGGAAGGTGCAGAGCAGGACACGGCCAATTTTGACATTTTAGCTGAGGTGCGAAGCCGAGGATAATTACTCCAATTATACATGCCAAAGTAAAACTCTTCAGATGAAGAGTTTCATTGCCTTTTAACCCAAAACCCATTGGTATTGGACCCTTATCGGAATATTTGATTTAGTATACCTTGGAATCATGTGATGTTGTAGATACATTGAGCATCTTTATTTAAAAATATTATGCATTATGAACTGTTATGGAAAAAAAAGTCGGCATTAGCTTTTAGTCAGACTCATAGAAGAGCCCTCCAGTGAAGTAACTGCGTCATTCACAAAGTTCTGAGACAAACTAATGCAGCGCAGAGAGATATTAAAGAGGGGATATTACGCCAAATCAACATTTTTGAGCTTTTATCATGTTATAATGATGTTTCCTCATGAAAAACGCGCCTGAAGAGGTTTTCTGAATGATTTGCCTATGTTTGAGTGACCTCGCTGTCTCCTCCACTGTTCAAACCCTGCTCATGGTTAGAGGTACGAGATCATACTGTACGTCTGTTCTAATGCTTGTTTTCAGTGAATTTAGCATTTACAGACCAACAAAACGTAACATGGTGATCGAAATATATCATGTGCATGCAGATTTCTGGCCTTGTGAGTGTATTAATTTACCATAGACTGTATAAAGAAGTGCAGGAGCTTGGCAACGCTGTCAGTCAAACCTGTGGCAAAAAGCTTACGGGAGCGACCTTGACGAAAGAGTACACCTGATTTGTCTGTTATTAATGTTCAGATCTAGATTTACGGACTCAATGGTGAAATACAAACCCCAGGATCACATAGAGCGAGTTAATATGAATATTTTGAGCAGTTACAGAGAGAAAAGTGATGGTTTTTCAGTAGAAATTTAATTAGACCAGTTGATGGAGCCGGAAACGAGCCCATGCTCACTTCCTGTTTGTAATGAGGCAGCTCGAAGTTTAGCTGTGTACATTTATATATGGCTCAACGATGTATAAGGATTTTCAACAGGCGAATTTAAAACTATAAAAAATATTAGTTTTTATTGAACTTTTTCAAATATTTACAGTGTCAGGTGCATAAATCTATGTTTAACATTTATATGAAGTATTTTTAGTGTTTTTATTTGTACATGAATTGGCTACGAGCTTAAAAAATGCCATGTGGTGCGACCAAGAATAACTTATTTTCTAAAACACGGTTGGGATATTAATCTGTAAGTTCTGAGTAATATGAAGTTGTAGCATTTTATTTTATTTTTAATGCATATTGATATTTTATTTTGATGTCCAATATAACAGTCACCTGCTTGTGTTTAACTCACATGCTACTTTTCCCTGTAAAATGCAAAAAATTAAGAAAAATGCCTAAAAAAAACTCTTCACCCAAGTCTACTTTGTCTATTATTAAAATTTCAGTCGCACCACATGATGCACGGTCGCACCACATGACATTTTAACACTTTAAGTACAAAAAAACATGCAGAATAACTCATGATTTCTGAAAAAAATGAGTTGGTTCCACGGAGGTCAGAGGTGCTACAGAAATGTGGTGAATTATTATGAAATTTGAACCTTTTTAACTGAGGAAATTGCAACTGGACAGAAAATTTAGGCGTCAGGTCATTGCCCCATACACAGTCTACGCCGTTTACTTATAAAATAGAAACAACTCGTGACAATACGGCACCAGAGAAATCAAAGGTGACCACGTAGAGCAGGACAAGTTAGAGCAGCTCCTCTTTTTCATTAAACTTAGACAGTTTCCTTCTCCATCCTGCTGCTCTAAAGGGCAGAATGACAGTTAATGCATGCAGTCCCGATGTACTGATCCTAAATGCCACCTATGTCTCCTCACCTGTTTCACGCAGCTGAATGTCACTGTACCTTTTCTAACCACCCCCGGCACATACGTAAGGATCTATAACGCTCCTGTTTTGTGCCTCAGTTTTTGTCATGTGGCTCTGCTGGTTTCTCAGTTCATTTATCATCATTCTAGTGCACTCTGTTCCTCCACTACCGAGCAGCATTGTCTTGAAAACTTGACTTTTTTTGAGCTCTGGTTTGGTAATTTACTTGTACGTGGAAGTGCTACAAGTGACTTAACGTGATCAGGGTTCCCACAGGTTTCTTTGCGTTAAATTCAAATCTTTTTAAGACCTTATAAGGACCATTTATATAAAAAACTTCATACTTATTTCACGGCCTCTTTCATACACCTACCAGCAAAGAAAAACAACATGTTTGAATTTGTGTTCATTTTAGGGCTGTCAACGTTAACGCAAAAAATCACAAGAAAATATCGCGCTAATGTTTTTTTAACGCAGATTAATCACACAGTTTATTTTGACACACATGTTCCTCTATGGAAAGTGCGGATGGTCCTGAAAAGCGGCGCAGGTTATTAGGTCAGTGATCAGGTCCATACGCAGATGTGAAGACGACAGATGAGACGGTGACTGGTGCTCAGCGGCAAATTTCTCTTCAAAGAACTGCCCGACGGGACTTAAGATAAAACTAAAGTAGTTTGCAGATATTTGCAACGATGAACTCTCTTTCCACAGAAGCACAAGTTTAAAATACCATCTTAAAGCAAAACACGGGTTTGATTCAGCGGCAGCAACGACGCTACTTGTACCAACAACAAGCCGAACATGACAACCCGCGGAAATGTTGTCAAGAAAACTACCAGCGATAGAAACATGTCAATAATCAAACTTTTTGATAATAAATAGCATTTTTGGCAAAATATTTTGGTTGTGATTAATCAAAATTCTAAAGTGTGATTAATCTGAAAAAAATAAAAATAAAATCGTTTGACAGCACTAGTTCATTTATTTCTCAAACAAATGAATCAGGGGAGTAGAGAGTCTCACATCTCAACATAACTCCAGCATGAAATGTCTCGCTCCGTAACATAAAACCAACGTTAAAAAACAACATTAACGGCTTTAATCAAACGTCGTGTTCTGCTCAGATCGTCTTTGATTTTACACTTCAGCTCAGATTGTTGCTCATGGTCGATCTTCAGTGACGCGTTCGGAGGATTTTGACCCGTGGCTGCGTTTCTTTCTCAATTATCGGTGCCGTTGCTCTTTCTTTAGTTGACATTATTAAGCCAAGCGGTTGACAAATTAAACTTTTGAGGAGAAATGCGATACGGCGAGGTTATGTACAGCACAAATTTTAAGACCCAGATATAAAAATTCAAGCCTTTTTCAAGTCTTTTTAAGGTATTATTTCCAAATCCATAAATTCAATGCTTTTAAGACTTTATAAGACACTGTAGGAACCCTGAATGATGTGAACTTACTGTATTTTGCGCTGTGCATTTATGTTACAATATTAGAATTTGCACATCAGAACAGCAAGTAGTGGATTTTATTTTATTTCATTTGTACCAAAATGACTTCATGACGCTGCAGAATCCTACAGGTAGAGAATACTTTATTATCCTGAAGGAAGGTCGTTTTTCAGGCAGCACAATGATGCATAATAATAATAATAACATCAGTATTTCAGAACAGAAACAGCCTGTCATCTGTCCCCATCTCCTGACCGGTGATGGTGCGGTCAGGGAGGTGCTGGGGGTGATCCAGGATGGACAGGAGCTTGTTTAGGGGCCTCTTCTCAGCCATAGATGTGAGTGAATCAAGTTCTGCACCCACCACAGATCCTGCCCTCCTCACCAGCTTATCCAACTGCACAGCGTCCTTCTTCTTGAAGCTTCCTCCCAGCAGACCACGGCGTTGAAGAGGAACCTGGAGATGAGTGTCTGGTAGAACATCAGCAGGAGCTTCAGGCAGCTGTTAAAGCACTCCAGCCTCCTGAAAAATTACAGCCGTGGCCAAAAGTTTTGAGAAAGACACAAATATTACATTTTCACAGGGTCTTCAGTGTTTTTAGGTGTTTTTTCAGACGTTTCTATGGATTTCTGAAATATAATTACAAGCATTTTATAAGTATCAAAAGCTTTTATTGACAATTACACTGAGTTCATGCAACAAGTCACTGCAAACAGTGTTGACGCTTCTTTTTCAAGACCAAATCCTGACTGAGGGCCGTCCATTCTTGCATAATTAATGCTTGGAGTTTGTCAGAATTTGTGGGTTTTTGTTTATCCACCCGCCTCTTGAGAATTGACCACAAGTTCTCAGTGGGATTAAGATCTGGAGAGTTTTCTGGCCATGGACGTAAAATCTTTATGTTTTGTTCCCTGAGCCATTTAGTTATTCCGTTTGCTTTATGGAAAGGTGCTCCATCGTGCTGGAAAAGGCTTTGTTCATCACCAAACTGCTCTCGGATGGTTGGGAGAAGTTGCTCTCGGAGGACGTTCTGGTACCAAAATTAATATTTGTGTCAGTCTGTCACTTTCTATAGAGCATTTCTGTATTCTCTGACCGCTCTAGTGTGTGTTCGAGCTGTAAACCCAAATAACTCTCTACGACCTCCACAGTGTCCCCGTCAGTGGTGACAGGTTTCAGCTGTGGCCTGCTCCATCTCTTTGGGCTTTGGTATCCCAGATTAAGAAAATAAAACCGGAGAACAGAGCAGTTGGTGTGTACCAGTGGAGGCAAAAAAAGGAGCTGAGGACAAAAGGGCGTCTTGAAAATAAATGTATAAACCGTTTTTCTCTGTTAGTGAGAACAATCTAAGTGTTAGCTGTGTTGTGCACTTGTTATATACAGTCTGAGCTATTAGACAATTCACTGTTCTCAGCTTTCATGCTAGTGCTTTTTTGAACATTTACACAAATACTGATGTATTTCTTGTATCTGTTGCAGTTTTACAAAATAATGATAATGCATCAGTTTTATGTAGCGCTTTTCTGGACACTCAAAGGCTCTTTACACTTCATTCTTCATTCACTCCACACTCGGTGGTGGTAAAATACTATTGTGGCCACAGCTGTCCTGGGGCAGACTGACAGAAGTGGGGCTCCAATCTGCGCCATCAGCTCCCTAACCCTAAACCTAACCCTAACCCAACCACCAACACTCACACACACACCACTTTTATACTTTCAAAATAAACTGTTGTTGTTTCTGGGGCTAATTTGGGGTTAAGATTAGGGTCAAAGTTGAGTTAGAAAGTACTTAATAGGTTTGGGCGGTATCCAAATTTTGATAGCGTTAAACCTTCTCAGCATTTTCCTGGGGTATACAGTATTACTGTGACTAAATAAGAATTATTTTGTAGCTGCACCTAAACCGTTCAGAAACAAAAGCAGCTTTATATTTGGAGATGAGGCTCAAGTTCTGATCAAACCAAACTTTGCAGCGCGTTCGATCGCATCAGCATCAGCGCGCAAGCTATTTTTATCAGCGCTTATACTGTATGCAAATGAGCCATGCGGTTTGAAGTTTAGTTTTATGTAAAAAGTAAACAAATGTGCGCAAAGCTGCATTAAACACATTATTACTCAAAGTCTAGAATGAGCAGAGTACCGGAAATGTAGAGCAGTGGAGACGACCAATCACAGCCCTGACTGTCTGCGTCGCTTCCCCCTCGCTGTCTGCGTTGTTTTGACGCGTAGTTAGAAAGTTTCAAAGGTGCCCGGTGGTCGACGGGGACGCTGTGCGGCTTTACCGTCTCCTCAGTGAAAGTCTGACTTCGCCCTCAAGCGGGAACTTTCTCCTCTTCAGCGCCTCGTCCCCTCTCGACTCTAGGCGTTAAATAAAACGTCTCCATTGCAAAGTTTTCGGCTCAACATCACACGAAGCGTCAGTCAGGTTTTCTTTCTTCTTCCTCGCTGCGTGTGGATGGAAATCTCCGAGCGTAACGTCTGAAGAGGAGAGAGAGCGGAGGGGAGAAAGTTCGTGCTGTGGTTTTAGGTCCTTATGCAGATTTTTTTAATGACGGTAATGAAACTGATATCGTTGCTACTTTTTTGATACCGTATTACCGCCCAACCCTAGTACTTAACTAAGGAGACAATGACAACAAGGGACAAAACTTGCACTATAATCGTAATTAGACTAATAGATATAAATGACAGCACTGTTACTGTGTTAAATAAGGGTTTAAACTGCCAAAAAAGTGTCTTTTTTTGTGCGTAAATTGTCTCTCTGCATTTTGGATGACATTTCTGGAGTTGATGACATTGGCAGAGGGATTCATTGCTGCTTCCTGTATTTATGTACTTTCCCCACAAACCGCCACTGAGCTGCAATAAATATTTAACACAGGTACTTCGAAAAAGATCGAAAATTAAAAACATATGTAAAGTTTAAGCATGTTGTTGATCTATTAGTAAAGCGTATACCTTTTTTTTGACCCTTTAATGGGATGTAGGTGCTTTAGTCCACACACTAAGGCTGATAAATACTTCCACACAGCTATAGGCTCCTCGCTCCTGTCGTCTCGCTCCTGTCACACCCCATTCGTTATTCCCCAGCGTTCCCCCCGAGAGCGCTCATTATTGACTGGAGTAATTAAACATGTCTCAAATCGTGCGTCGGAATTTCCAGGCGAAGTCTAGTCAAAAACATCCTGGGCCACCTGGGATGTTTCTCAGCTGACGGCACAGTTGCTCCATGTCCCTGCTTCAATTCCCGGATGAGGCGAAGTTTGCAGGCTCTCCCCGTGTCTGAGTGCTCGTCCTCGGGGTATTGTCGTTTCCTACACCAACTTCAGGCTAATCATCCACTTAGGTATTCCTGCTGCCCTCTCCTGGCGGCTGGAGCGTCCCTGACTGAAACATAACAGACGAGACGCTGCAGGTGAATGGGGAAAAGAATCTTAAATGGATCAATGTGAAACTTGTTTTAAAGTGAGAAAGAAAAACGGCCAAAACGTATCATATTTGGGGCATAGGAATCAGAAATGTGGCGACAAAATGGTTTAAATTTTGCCTCATTTTGTTTACATGTAATATGCAAAACAATACAGAGAGGATTTTGGATTGCTTTATTTAGTATTTGAGAAAACTTATTGAAAATTCAACTCTGATTTCTGATTTTATAGAGTTAAAACTTTAATAAATCAGGGTTAGACTCATCAAAATCTTGTTGAGTATAAAGTTTGGTGTATGTAGGTGCGACATTAAGGGCTCATCCTTATGTATTTTGTTCCTTATTTTTCTATGGTTGCAGTGAATTTTGCCTGCAGTGTTTCTCCTTTAAGTAGCCGGGGTCTTGTTCGCGAGTGAGGGGAGGATGGAGCAGAGACGGACAGGAGGATGTTCTGGGCATGTCCCACTGGGAGGAGGCCCGGGCTGCTTAGCTCTCAAGTTCTGATGAGCTGGGACATTGTCAGGCAGGGTAGTACAGGCTGGGGCTGGGCGAAATGGAGCAGAATATAGATCTGGTAATATATTTTTTGCTATATCTTGTTATCTGTACAAGAAAAATAACCCCCCAAAAACTCTTGCTAAAACAAATATGCCAAATTCCACAAGGTCTTTTTTTTTACTGAAGTGCAAAGAGGCCGTTCATGTAGGAATAACTTCATATTTTCTATTTCTTTTCATTCAAAAATAAAACGACGTACGCTCATGTTTGCATTAACAGCTCTGGAGGTTCCTCATTTTAACCGACCCATGTTCCTACGCAGCGGTCAGGAGCTCTGAGGTATCCCACAATCCACTGCACAGATCAAACCGGACGTTTCCAAACACGATTGTACAAGTTAAGATAAGATATCCTTTATTTGTCCCACAATGGGGAAATTTCAGTGTTGCAACGCACAGTAAAGAGAACAGCAAGAAACAGTAGCAGCAATAGAAGTACAGTTAAGTTAAAAATAGACAAACTCTATAAAGATCTATAAAGATAAGGATTATAAAACTATGTATCATATAAATTGCTATCTTAAAACTATATATACAATAAATTACTATCTTACATTATTGCACAGGGTCCCAGTATTGCACAGGCAGCAGAGTTAGCAGTTCAACACTGAAGCAGATTATTTATTCAAATCTTCTGCAGGAATAAACTCAACTTTACCCCATCTAAACCAGAACTATGACAGCTGTCTGAAATAGTGATGTGTTTAATACTATAACTTTATTACAGACAATTAGTCCAATTCACATACAATAAAAGAAAAATATAAGAATATAAGAGAATGCAGATACAAAATGTTTACACTTATAAGAGGTACAAACTATTACACCAAAGCCGTCTCAGTTTAGATACATTTCTGTAGCAGCTTTTCTGAGGACCGACCAAAGCTGCTGTTACTTGGTTTTCTGAGTTGTTCAGGCGACACATAAAACTAAACATTAGCTGTCTTAAAAGTGCCTCGCTAACCGGTAATCTTGTGGATCTTGTGTTTAATGCAGCTTTGGCACTTTTTTTTTTTTTACATTTTACAGAAACGAAACTTAAAACAGCACGGCTCATTTGCATAAACTATAAACACTGAAAAAAAAAACCCAGCTCTCTCGCCCTGATGCTTCAGCTTCTGTCGGACTAAAGGACACGACTCAGTGGAACGTGAGTGTTCTTCCTGTGACAGAGGATGTGCTGCTGATGGTGAGACGTAAATGAAGAGTAAATGGTGGAAAAGGTCGGTGGTGCTGAAGCTTCGGTGGCACTTTGGGCGTTCACAGGCTGTTGTGAAGCGAAGTTGCACAATCAGACGTAAATATAAGCATTATATCGATATATACGATATGTCAAAATCCATAGAGTTTTAAAAATATGTCAGTATATCTTAAATATTTAGATATCACCCACCCCTAGTACAGGCATTTCTATGTAATTTTGTGGTTATCCTTCAAAATGAATAAATGCCTGAATTATTGGTGTGTTATGTCCAAAAATAAGTCTTTAATCATAGATCCGGAGGTGGTTTTCTCCGTGTGCACTGAAGGATGGGTCAAATGCAGAGGAGATTTCCCTGGCGAGACGAGCAGCCCACCTCCTCAGACACGCTCCTGTTGCCAAGACATGATGACAGATTCATTAATTCTCAGCACTCCAGTCTGCTCTCCCGGAGCTCTCTCATTATTGACTCAAGTAATTACAAATGTTTGGATCTCGCCGAGGAATTTCCAGGTGACTGTTGCTAAAAGCCCGCGGCGATGTGATGTAGGAAGCAGCGGTAACCGGGACGCGGGGTGCCAGGTATGCGTCCGTGCCAAGCAGGTCTGGCAACGTACGTGCGGAAAAGCAGCACAATCTATGCCGTCAGCTCATTAATTTCCATTTAATGAACTGCTTCTTTACACAGCGGAGTTGAATGCGCGATAATTAGCAGGATTAGCAGAAAATAATGTTTGGTGATGAATTTGTTTTTACGTAATTTTAAGTCGTTTTAAGGTGGAGGGGGACACGGCTTCACTGGGCGGAAAAAACTATATCTAGATAAGTTAAAATGACTTAAATTAAGAATATTTTACTTTATTTGAGTAGATTAATCTTGACAAATAAAATTATCTGCGTCTTTTTCTCAATTCAAGCAACATTTGATTTTATTTTCATATTTTAAGTACAAACATCTTGCTGTACTGGCAGATCATTTTACTTGTCAAGTGAAATTTACTCAAATCCTGGCAAAACTTTCTTCATCCAAGTCATTTTAGCTCGACTAGACTTAGACTGGTTTTTGCGGGGGGTTTTTCACCAAAATGTTACTGCTTTACCCGAAATGTTCCGCAGTAAAGCATTAAATGTATATAACTTGCATTTATTTTATTACAGTTTATTTTAGTGAGCGAAATTACCTTCAAAAATGTGCATCTTCAGTTTAAACAAGCTCGCCTCTCCACAGATTTGACCTGTCACTTGGGTTGTCTCCATGGAGATTTATGTCTGCGGAACATTCAGTGCACAGGCAATGCAATGAAAACGTAAATGTGGTGTTTTTATATTATTATCTACTGTTCCAAGTCCTTTTTATGGCAACTTTAGGTCATCAACTGGGTAAATGTGCAGCTTTCTGGTCACAAAAGACCTACCGTATTTTCCGGACTATAGAGCGCACCCGTATATAAGCCGCATCCACTCTATTTTTAAATAAAAAAATAAAAAAAGTTATACAAGCCGCAACCGGGCTATAAGCTGCTGATATCTATGTTGAAAAATGAGATATTTACTGCATACACAGGACGATTTTGTTCTGTAAATGTACATTTATGTACCTGAACAGATTCTTTCTGAACAGTGCCTTTTAACACGGCAGGAACTGTGCTGATTAAACCGAGGTCCAAAACAGAAAAGAACCGGTAATTGACCTTCATTTCTCCTGTGCAGTGAAACCACAAGTCACTTTAATCATCTCTGCTGACGCCGAGCTTACAGCAGCAGCACAATAGAGGTCTGCGTGGGACACAATTTTCAGTCCTGCTTCCGCCCACTCCAGCATCGTGCGGTTGCGCTCCCGCCCGCAATAAGCTTTCAGAATGTTCTTTCAGAATGTTCTTTCAGATGTTCTTATTACATCCATGGTCCCGCGCCGCACTGTTTTGTGTTGGGTCCCGTGGTTCCCACGGGTGCAGGACTCTACAGAGGTTTCCTTCCTGGAGCAAAATCGATGCCTTCAACTTAAAACTTGCATCATACAAACTCCTTCATTTGCTTTTCATGAAGGGGTGAGGATTTGAAAATTATTACCAGTTAGTAATTTGTCGTGCGTGTTATATCTGCTAAACAAAAACTAGCGTATTCTTCTTTGTATTAATTTTCCGTCTATCTTGTTTTTGAAATTCCATTTAGAGTGCCCCTAGCGGTGGAAGAAAAATCCGGCTTTTAGTCGTTCCGTTCTAAAAACCGCATGGTTCAAAGCCTGGGGAAAAAGTAGTGGCTTATAGTCCGGAAAATACGGTGAATCTAAGGCGCCACCTGAAAATGGGCAAAAATACATCCTTTCTTGTCCTTTCTTCTCCTTCCTTCTCTTTATTGCTGACCTCTATAAGGACCAAGGAGGAGGAAGAAGCAGTGAGGAGAAGGAGCTGCTTTAGGTGGATCCAGATCCTCTTAACCAGTGGCTGGAACAAGACTCAAAACTACAACACCCAAAAAACGGACTACAACAAGAGAATTATAAGAATTATTTATAGTCTTTTTATCCCAATGGTGATGTGAGGTTAAAGAGCTGCACTAAACCTGCATATGTATAATCTCTGAAAAAAAACAAAAAAACAACTCACTTCCAACGCGATATACTCACAGAACAGACTCACCATCAGCAGCACATCCTCTGTCACAGGAAGAACACTCATATTCCACTGAGTCGTGTCCTTTGGTCCTTTTTTCAGCTCTTATAGTTTATGTTTTAAGTTTTGTTTCTGTGACATGTAAACAAATGTGCGCAAAGCTTCATTAAACACATTCTAATCGCATTTATTTGAAACACTTTAAAGGGGAGGGCGGCTACATGTGGAGACTGTAAAGACTGTAAGGTTCCGTTTTGTAAAACGTCTTTTGCCCAAAATGTTTTTTTCTGCTAAGATAAAGACAATAACTAAACTGTCCACCTTCAATAAACAAACTAAATCCACCAACACCAGTGCAACCCTGTCACTTAAAATGAAATGTGTATGTGTGTATGTGAGGTGTGCATAGCCGTGAGCTCGAGTATGTGTGTATATTAGTGTTGTCCACTGATTAAAAAAATTAATCGCGATTAATCTCATGAATGTCATAGTTGGTGCCGTGCTTTGACCCACCCCCACCACCTTTCTGTTTCACACAAACTGTTTTCTTTCCTGTTCACAGCCAAATCCTGTAGCTTTTCTAACGTTACAGCAAAACTAGTCCACTGGGTCACAAAGTGCGTTAATCTCACAATTTAAAAAATGAACGCCGTTAAAATTGTTCTGTGTTAACGCACAATATTTTTGACAGCACTAGTGTATATACACCTCATGAACTTTTATTAGTGCCAACTGGTCTGTGGACATTTCATTGTATTTACTGTTAATTTTCAACTTTTCATTTAACTTAACTGTTAAAAGCCCTTCGAGGGACAGGCCATGGCTGTAAACACTGTGATACACGATTATGTTGACACGATTATCTATGTTTATTGTATCCGTCCCTATTGAATACAAAAAACAATAAATAAATGATGGAACTTTTCTGGTGGAGGGTCTGTCAAATGCTTTTCTCCATGGAGATAACAATGCTACTACTACTACTACTACTACTACTAATAATAATAATAATAATACATTTGATTTATTAGGAGCCTTTTTGGACACTCAAGGTCACCTTACAACAAATTAAATACGATTTAAAATATACGGTTAAAGTGGGACAGGATTTTATCAATTGTTGTATTTAGTATTATATTTTGTAGACGCTATTGCTTTGTCTGGAATGTTTCACGGTACAGCTTTAAATCTCTATCTTCATGGAGACCAAACCAGACCGAGTTACAGGTCAGATCTGCGGAGAGGCGAGTCAGAACGCCTGTTTTTCTAGGTATTTTTGAGCTATAAACCCACGTGTAGCTGAATAAATGTAAAGTAGAGCCGTTTAATGTCGTACTGTGGCACATTCCAGGCAAAGCAATGATGTGTTCGCAGAAACAAACCGTAAGCTATAGGGATTCTACACTGCTGTAATGCTACGTGACCTTCAACCTACAGTAACTGATCATTATAAATACACTTCTTTCTGGCTCCCAGGCCTGTGCAGCTCTAATAGCACCAGAGCAGACAGTCCTTGTTCATTTGCGCTCTTCCCTCCGGCCCCACACTCTGCTTCTCTGTGACGGATGCAGATCGGGGCTCGTTCTGTGCAAATCTGACCTTCTTTGTTTTAAATTAATCCCACGGGGCCCAGTCCGCCGCCTCCCTGGTCGCCGCGCCTGCTCGTGATTGGTCGCTCGCCGCAAGATACAAACGAACGGACGAAGAATTAATGCTTTGCTTTTGCCTGCACTGTAAAACGTGTTAGTTTTATAGGATAGATGGAGTCTGAATGAGTGGAATCACAGGGGCCGGTGGGCAGCGGGAGGCTTTGCTGTGGTATCGGGTTGAAGCCGTCGAGCTGCGGATCCTGGAGACTGAAGAAGATCCGTGGCAGGGGTGGAGTGACTTATTAAAGGGACAGTTTGGAATTTTGGATATAAGGAGGGTCCTCACTCCAAATACTCCTCCTCACCACTCGCCGCACCTCCTCCTCGTCCAATCACAGCCCAGTTTGCCCGATTTAAACCCCCCATTTCAGGTGCACAGCCGCTTTGGTTTGTGTCAAGCACCGCCTCCTCCCCCCCCGCACCACCACAGCTCCTCATCCTCTCATCGTCTCCTCATCATCCCTTTCATTCCCCTCATCGTCCCCTTCACACTCCTCATCCTCTAATCGTCCCCTTCACACTCCTCATCCTCTAATCATCTCCTCATCCTCTCATCATCCCTTTCACTCTCTTCATCCTCTAATCATCCCCTTCACACTCCTCATCCTCTAATCGTCTCCTCATCCTCTCATCATCCCTTTCACTCTCTTCATCCTCTAATCATCCCCTTCACACTCCTCATCCTCTAATTGTCTCCTCATCCTCTCATCATCCCTTTCACTCTCTTCATCCTCAAATCGTCCCCTTCACACTCCTCATCCTCTAATCGTCCCCTTCACACTCCTCATCCTCTAATCATCCCCTTCACTCCCCTCATCCTCTCATCGTCCCCTTCACACTCCTCATCCTCTCATCATCCCCTTCACACTCCTCATCCTCTAATCGTCTCCTCATCCTCTCATCATCCCTTTCACTCTCATCATCCTCTCATCGTCCCCTTCACACTCCTCATCCTCTAATCATCTCCTCATCCTCTCATCATCCCTTTCACTCTCTTCATCCTCTAATCGTCCCCTTCACACTCCTCATCCTCTAATCGTTTCCTCATCCTCTCATCATCCCTTTCACTTTCTTCATGCTCTAATCTTCTCCTTCACTCTCTTCATCCTCTAATCTTCTCCTTCACTCTCCTCATCCTCCCCTTCACTCTCCTCATCCTCTCATCGTCCCCTTTACTCTCCTCATCCTTTCGTTTCCTTCCCTCTCATCCTACCATCGCCCCTTCAGTGTCATCCTCTCATCATCCCCTTCACTCTCCTCATCCTCTAATCGTTTCCTTCACTCTCCTCATCCTTTCATCTTCTCTTTCACTCTCCTCATCCTCTCATTCTTTCTTTCTCTGTCATCATCCTCTCATCATTCCCTTAACCCTCCTTATCCTCTCATCGTCCCCTTCACTCTCCTCATCCTCTAATCGTCCACTTTTTTCTCTTCATTCTCTCATCATCCTTTACTTTCCTCATTCTCTCATCGCCCCCTTCAACCTCATCCTTTCATCTTCCCTTTCACTATCCTCATCTTTTCAGTTTCTTTTTCTGTCATCTTCTCATCATCCCCTTCACTCTCTTCATCCTCTCATCATCACCTCATTCTCTCATCCTCCCCTTCACTCTTCACATCCTCAAATTGTCCCCTTCACTTTCCTCATCCTTTCATCGTCCCCTTTTTTCTCCTCATCCTTTCATCATCCCATTCACTCGCTTCATCCTCTCATCGTCCCCTTCACACTCCTCATCCTCTAATCGTCTCCTCATCCTCTCATCGTCCCCTTCACTCTCCTCATCCTCTCATCGTCCCCTTCACTCTCCTCATCCTCTCATCATCCCCTTCGCTCTCCACACCCTTTCATTGTTTCCTTCTCTCTCCTTCTTCTCTCTCCTTCTCACCCTCTCACCCTCCCTCTGACTCTCCCTGTGACGAGGAAACATCATGGCGCAGATCACAAAACCGCGTCATATTTGCCCTTTAAAAGTCAAAACAAACGGTACATTTCTAAATATTCTAATTCCACTTCTTCCACTGCTTTTGTTTTACAGTGGCTCCTCCGCCGCAGACACTCGGAGAGGAAGTGGCTGTAACAACGCCGCCGAGGGAGTGTTTTTAATGAGGCTGAATGTCGCGTGGATCTGGGGGCCGCCGCACTGGCCCGATGGGAGCCAGACCTTGTCCTTTTCGCTCCGTCACAAAGTTTTTAATGAACAAAGCGTGGCGACTTCGTTCTCAGGTAGAGCCGGCCCTCCCCCCGGGGCGGTGTGGGGTAGCAGGAAATTATACGCGCTTAAAAATGAAATATTGTGATTTATTGTAGCGACTGTAAAGTACTTCCTTCCTTTGCAGTTGCATTTGTTCCGAAGGAAACTGTCCCGGCGAATGGGTATTTAAAGAGGGGGTATTTTCACTGCTATAGACGTCCGCCATCTTACCTTTTATAGTTATGAAAATCCTGTATTTCCCAAAACCAACATAGTAACATGTTTTATATGTTTCACTCCCCGTTCAGAGTGTGTGTCCTGCTAATGAAACTACTCCACATGTGTACAGTTTTGTATTATGTTTCTGTCTATTTGTGTAGGCTTCTGCACAGAATCTAAGGCCCCATCCACACTAGTACATATTTGAGTCGTTTCGTTGTGGATGCAGTGTTCGTCCACACTAATACGATGGACAACGACTCCAGCGACAGAACAATCTGGTGCCGTCAGCTCCCACAGATTCAACTGAGTATGGATCTGATCCGGCACGGTGTGGACGCCTTAAAACGTTGACATGACGTAGGAGCTCTGATTTCCGTTCTTATTGGGCCACGTTACTGTGACTAAAACAATACAGTGGCCATAACGGCTTCTCAAAGCCTTGTTGTGTTCTTAGGCAAGGCACTTCACCCACAATGCCTAGTATGAAACTGGTGTGTGAGTGATGGTGGTGGTCGGAATGACCAATGGTGCCAACTGGATTGGCATCTGTGCTTCCGTCACTCTGCCCTAGGGCAGCTGTGGCTACAACAGTAGTTTACCACTACCAGGTCTGGAGTAAATGAAGAATGCTCTGTAAATATTGCTCTGTAAACAATACTCTGTAAACAATGCTCTGTAAATAATGCTCTGTAAACAATACTCTGTAAATAATGCTGTGTAAATAATGCTCTGTAAACAATGCTCTGTAAATATTGCTCTGTAAACAATGCTCTGTAAACAATGCTCTGTAAACAATGCTGTGTAAACAATGCTCTGTAAATAATGCTCTGTAAATAATGCTCTGTAAATATTTCTCTGTAAATAATGCTCTGTAAACAATGCTCTGTAAATAATGCTCTGTAAATAAGGCTCTGTAAATAATGCTCTGTAAATAATGCTGTGTAAATAATGCTCTGTAAACAATGCTCTGTAAATAATGCTGTGTAAATAATGCTCTGTAAACAATGCTCTGTAAATATTGCTCTGTAAACAATGCTCTGTAAATAATGCTCTGTAAACAATGCTCTGTAAATAATGCTGTGTAAATAATGCTCTGTAAACAATGCTCTGTAAATAATGCTCTTTAAATAATACTCTGTAAATAATGCTCTGTAAATAATGCTGTGTAAATAATGCTCTGTAAATATTGCTCTGTAAATAATGCTCTGTAAATAATGCTGTGTAAATAATGCTCTGTAAATAATGCTCTGTAAACAATGCTCTGTAAATAATGCTGTGTAAATAATGCTCTGTAAACAATGCTCTGTAAATAATGCTCTGTAAATAATGCTCTGTAAATAATGCTCTGTAAACAATGCTCTGTAAATAATGCTCTGTAAACAATGCTCTGTAAACAATGCTCTGTAAATATTGCTCTGTAAACAATGCTCTGTAAATAATGCTCTGTAAACAATGCTCTGTAAATAATGCTGTGTAAATAATGCTCTGTAAACAATGCTCTGTAAATAATGCTCTGTAAATAATGCTCTGTAAATAATGCTCTGTAAATAATGCTGTGTAAATAATGCTCTGTAAATATTGCTCTGTAAATAATGCTCTGTAAATAATGCTGTGTAAATAATGCTCTGTAAATAATGCTCTGTAAACAATGCTCTGTAAATAATGCTGTGTAAATAATGCTCTGTAAACAATGCTCTGTAAATAATGCTCTGTAAATAATGCTCTGTAAATAATGCTCTGTAAACAATGCTCTGTAAACAATGCTCTGTAAATAATGCTCTGTAAACAATGCTCTGTAAATAATGCTCTGTAAATAATGCTCTGTAAATAATGCTCTGTAAATAATGCTCTGTAAACAATGCTCTGTAAATAATGCTCTGTAAATAATGCTCTGTAAATAATGCTCTGTAAATAATGCTCTGTAAATAATGCTCTGTAAATAATGCTGTGTAAATAATGCTCTGTAAATATTGCTCTGTAAACAATGCTCTGTAAATAATGCTCTGTAAACAATGCTCTGTAAACAATGCTCTGTAAATAATGCTCTGTAAACAATGCTCTGTAAATAATGCTCTGTAAATAATGCTCTGTAAATAATGCTCTGTAAATAATGCTCTGTAAACAATGCTCTGTAAATAATGCTCTGTAAATAATGCTCTGTAAATAATGCCTGTAAATAATGCTCTGTAAATAATGCTCTGTAAATAATGCTCTGTAAACAATGCTCTGTAAATAATGCTCTGTAAATAATGCTCTGTAAATAATGCTCTGTAAATAATGCTCTGTAAATAATGCTCTGTAAATAATGCTCTGTAAACAATGCTCTGTAAATAATGCTCTGTAAATAATGCTCTGTAAATAATGCTCTGTAAATAATGCTCTGTAAATAATGCTCTGTAAATAATGCTCTGTAAACAATGCTCTGTAAATAATGCTCTGTAAACAATGCTCTGTAAATAATGCTCTGTAAATAATGCTCTGTAAATAATGCTCTGTAAATAATGCTCTGTAAACAATGCTCTGTAAATAATGCTCTGTAAATAATGCTCTGTAAATAATGCTCTGTAAATATTGCTCTGTAAATAATGCTCTGTAAACAATGCTCTGTAAATAATGCTCTGTAAACAATGCTCTGTAAACAATGCTGTGTAAATAATGCTCTGTAAACAATGCTCTGTAAACAATGCTCTGTAAATAATGCTCTGTAAATAATGCTCTGTAAATATTGCTCTGTAAATAATGCTCTGTAAATAATGCTCTGTAAATAATGCTCTGTAAATAATGCTCTGTAAATAATGCTCTGTAAATAATGCTCTGTAAATAATGCTCTGTAAATAATGCTCTGTAAATAATGCTCTGTAAACAATGCTCTGTAAACAATGCTCTGTAAATAATGCTCTGTAAATAATGCTCTGTAAATATTGCTCTGTAAATAATGCTGTGTAAATATTGCTCTGTAAATAACGCTGTGTAAATAACGCTCTGTAAATATTGCTCTGTAAACAATGCTCTGTAAAGCTTTGGTCATTGGTCATGTGACGCTATTGCGGAAAACAGTTTAAACAAACCGTAGACAAACGGGAAACAGCGTAGCTCGAACCTGCAGTATTTTGCCGTCTTCCTCAGCTCAAAATCGGCTGCTGCAACTTGACACAGAGCTCAGCTTCCTTGTTTTTACCGCCCACGTGATGTCGTGGGCACCAGCCTAGTCATGTGACTAGTGTTTCAGGTGGTTTTGCGTTACTGTGTGGATAGGGAAGGTTTTGATTGCCGACACAGAAACGACGTGTCTGGACGCAAATCGTTTCAGATACAGTGATACAGTGATTAATTTCAGTGTAAACGTGACCTAAATGTAAGGAGGGTTCAAACAGATAATAAAGAGATAATAATAAACAGGGAGAGATCGCTAAAATACTCAAACATGCACGGATCTAAAACCTCTACCTGTTTGTGATGATGAAACATTATAACATAACAGGAAGCTCATAAAATGTATTGTGCATTATACTCCTGCTTTAAAGACTTGAACGTTTTATTTTTATTGTCTTAAAAACGAGAAAAACAGACCTAGTTTTTGTGCATTTGGAGCGTCCTAATTCAACATTTCAGCTTTTTACAACATTCATAGTCCATGTGGTCAAGGTGAAACTAGAAATAACTCGCTGAACACTCACTAAAACAAGCCCGCACGCATATTTACTGCTTTTTACACTATATTTGTTTTGAGGAAAGACAATATTGCTCAAATACATGGAGAAACATTGAATACAGACCCTTTAAGTCACCTTCTCCGCAGAATAAACTCTTTACTTTTCCTGTTTTATAGACCCACACAATGCTTAGATTAACGGCAGATAAAGCCTTCTCTGAAATAAAGCGTGTGTGTGCGTGTGAGCGGCTCCCAGCGCACATACACGACTGCTTTGGTTCAATAAAAGCCATATTTGTATCAGGGGTAATGAGCCTGATTCAATGGAACTGCACCATCTTAAATCCAGCACTGCGCTTGACTCAGAGCCCAACAAATGAATGTGTCACCTCCCTCCCTGCGCTTTAATCAAAGGGAAATGTTGCTTGAAATCTTCTTTTTTTTTTTTTTTTTTCTTACCTATAAATTCATGAGGTTACAAATCAGCGCGCCTCTGCTCCTGGGAAAGTTAAAGAAATGTGTTGAAGAAATGTGTTTTATATAATGGACTTTTTGGCTGTTTTTAACCTTGGAGTAATGATGTTTCCATTGAAAAAAAAAATACATTAGTGATGCGTGGACTTGGCTTTTGTATGCATCGCCCTGCCTGGCCCGGTTTTAAATTCAACATGACCCAAAGAAATGGGGTTAGGTGCAGCAGAATCAAATCCCCTCGCATATTCAGAGCAATGCCTTTTACTTCTGGTCGTCATAGCAGGGGACACACTTTGTAAACACGGTGACTGATGCATTTTTACTGTTCAGAACAAGGGCAATGGAGGAACTGTGAAAGGAAACTACGGCGTGGCACAAGGGTCAGTGCTCAGATCGTCATGACACGCTGCTCTAAGGATAATTATTGAGAAAAACTTCCACTGCAGTGCAATACAACTGTACGTTTCAATGAAGAATGAGGATTATCACCGACATTCATTACAGAGAGCCTCCAACCCAGTGTTTGTTAAACTTAAAGGGGAACTTCGGCACGTTTGAAGCTAAAGTCGGTTGCTGGAGGTGGTTGAATTCTGTCAGAAGCTAAAAAACGGCACAGATCAGTGTTGCCTCGGCGGATGTGGTTTAGACCTGCTTTAGTCCTGCTTTAGACCTGATTTAGACCTGATTTAGACCTGGTTTAGACCTGGTTCAGTCCTGATTTAGACCTGGTTTAGATCTGGTTCAGTCCTGATTTAGACCTGGTTTAGATCTGGTGTAGACCTGGTTCAGTCCTGATTTAGACCTGCTTTAGACCTGCTTTAGACCTGGTTTAGACCTGGTTCAGTCCTGATTTAGACCTGCTTTAGACCTGCTTTAGGCCTGGTTCAGTCATAGTTTAGTCCTGATTTAGACCTGATTTAGACCTGCTTTAGACCTGGTTCAGTCCTGATTTAGACCTGGTTCAGTCCTGATTTAGACCTGGTTCAGTCCTGGTTCAGTCCTGGTTCAGACCTGGTTTAGACCTGGATTAGACCTGGTTTAGGCCTGGTTCAGTCATAGTTTAGTCCTGATTTAGACCTGCTTTTGGATCAGTCCTGGTTTAGACCTGCTTTAGACCTGCTTTAGACCTGGTTCAGTCCTGGTTTAGACCTGCTTTAGACCTGCTTTAGACCTGCTTTAGACCTGGTTCAGTCCTGATTTAGACCTGGTTTAGATCTGATTTAGACCTGCTTTAGACCTGGTTTAGACCTGGTTCAGTCCTGGTTTAGACCTGCTTTAGACCTACTTTACACCTGGTTCAGTCCTGATTTAGACCTGGTTTAGACCTGGTTTAGACCTGATTTAGACCTGGTTTAGGCCTGGTTCAGTCATAGTTTAGTCCTGATTTAGACCTGCTTTAGACTTGGATCAGTCCTGGTTTAGACCTGGTTTAGACCTGGTTCAGTCCTGGTTTAGACCTGGTTTAGACCTGGTTTAGACCTGGTTTAGACCTGGTTCAGTCCTGGTTCAGTCCTGGTTTAGACCTGGTTTAGACCTGGTTTAGACCTGGTTCAGTCCCGGTTTAGACCTGGTTTAGACCTGGTTTAGACCTGGTTTAGACCTGGTTTAGACCTGGTCTTTAGATTCCCTGAACATAATTTGAGCGGTTTTAAAGTTTATCTTATCATGAAGTTTTAAGTCAGTTTAAAAACAGTGGGTTTGTTGGCTGCAGATTTGGACCTTGTGATCAATCCTAATGTCTCTTTTTACAGTGAGATTTAAGGGCAATAAATGAGTCTTAAAGCCGTTTCCCCACAACTCGACACAATCTTTTAAATACGACATAACAACTGAATAACACAGTAAAAGTAAATAAAGTAAATGACTTGATCATCACTCCCACACATTTAGCAACTTTTCTCCGCAAGTAATTTATATGAGGTTTCCATGACATTTTCTCATTTATTATAACTCCCAAAAATACATTTTGTTCAGCTCTGGTTATTTCGACTTGTTTGGGACCTTTACCACTTCCTAATAACATATCATTTATTTTTTATCAAACCTTTTTTTTTTTATCTTATTCATTTCCACAGTTACTTGAGCTAAAAGCTGCTTCAAATTATCGCCTGAGCATATAATTTTAGCAAAAAGTATCAATTTAATTTGTTTAGATATTTCATAGATGTTATTAATGTACTTTATGAATAATAATACCCCAATATGGCCATAATGCAAATACAAAAAAAAAGAATTATAATACAAAAAAGGAAAACAATCACATCATTTTTGCATTTTTTTTTTTAAACTACAGTATGTAATGAACAGGGATGGGTTAATATACGTTTTCTTTCCTTCTTCTCGCTCCTTTTTGAGAAATTAGATTTTCTGTTGTTTATACAGAACTGTGCAAAAGTTTTAAGCAGGTGTGGAAAAATCCTGTAAACATAGAATGCTGTAAAAAAAATATAAATAATGACTGATGCAAAGTGGGCGAACAAAAGAAAAAGCCAAAGTCATTCAGAACGATCTTCAGCGTAAAGAAGCAGAAGTTGTGTTGGTGCTGGTCGGGCCCCTCAGAGCCCTGACCTCAGCATCATGGAGCGAGTCTGGGATTAACATGAAGAGACAGAAGGATGTGAGGAAGCTCCATCCACACAAGATCTGAGCTTAGTTCTTCAACATGTTTGGAACAGCGACCAGCCCAGCTCCTTCACAAACTGTCTGCAGGTACAGTTGTGCTCATAAGTTCACAGACCCTGACAGAATTTGATTGATTTCTTGTCCGTCTTTCAGAGAATATAAATGATAACAAAAACTTTTCTTTCACTCATGGTTACTGCTTGGGTGAAGCCGTTTATTATCAAGCAACTGTGTTTCCTCTTTTTAAATCATAATGAAACAGAAACTACACAAATGACCCAGTGAAGCCTGGAGTCTTTTGTGCACTGCAAAAAATAAGAAAATACCAATTTTGAGGTAAAAATGCCCTATTTTAAGTGAAATTTTCTGCCAGTGCAGTAAGAAATTTTCACTTACCAAGTTTTCTTAAAACAAGACGAAATATGAATCTTGTTCTAAGCAGAAAACACGAGATTCAAGTATTTATGGTAAGATTTTTCACCTTATTGGATTGAGAAGGAAGTTAAAGAGGCTTAACCTGGCTTGATTTAATATAAAAAGTGCTTAGAATAAGTTGTAATATCGAGATAAGATATATCAGGATGGAATATCTTGAAGAAAAAAAAAAAAAAAAATCTCATCTTATTCAGTAAAAAAAATATTAAAATTGATCTTCTAAGACGAATCTTCTTAATTCAAGTCAGTTTAACTATGCTAGAAAATCCTTTTTTGTAGTGTGATAGTTGTGGATGAGGCTCTTTATTTTCTCTGATGGTAAAGCTGCTCATTCTTCTTGACAAAAGGCTCCAGTTCCTGTAAATTCTTGGGCTTTTGTCTGAACTGCAGCTTGAATCTGCCCAGAGGCTCAGTGATACTGAGGTCAGAAGAGACGAACACTCCAGAACCTTCACTTTATTCTGCTGGAGCCAGTGACAGCTCCACTCACCTTTGTGTTTTGGATCATTATCATGCTGGAATATCCAAGTACGTCCCATGTGCAGCTTCTGGACAAAGAAATCCTCAATTCTGCCAGGGGATGGAAACTTATGAGCACAACTGTAAACCTAGAAGAACTGATGCTCTTTCGAAAGCAAAGATCACACCAAATATTGATCTGATTTAGATTTTCTCTTTTGTTCATTCATTGCATTTTGTTGATTTATGAAAATAAATCTATTAACACCTCCATTTTTGAAGACATTCCTGCTTTACAGCATTTTTTCCACACCTTTCTAAAACTTTTGCTCAGTACTGTATATGTAGTATGATTATTGTTTCTCTCTTAGCGCACAGTCAAAAAAAACCAAATCAAAATGTGAAATGAATGAATAAAAACCTGCATGACGTGTTTTTTTTTACCACGATAAAGCAGCGATCACTGTACTAGACCCCAAACTTAGGAAGCTCAGTCGCTTTTGTGTGCAGTTGTTTTGTTGAATCATTTAAAGAAGTAGGTCGATCTTTACATATTTTTTAAAACACGTAAGTCATGTAGAATAAAACGATCGAGCCTTTTGTGGATACACGAGGTTAAAGCAGAGGCGGTTTCCAGGTTTTGTCAACAAAACCTTCCCGCAGTATATAAAAAAACCCGCCAGAAGTCAAACCTACAGAAATCTCCCCTGTATGTCAGATAAGTCTACTCCTCCTCACGCCCACAGACGCTTTTGGCTCTGAGCACGTCTCCTTCCAATAATCCACCGTGTTTCAAGAGATGTTTTGCTTTTGTTTGCTATCGAATCGCTTTCGCATATTCAGATCTTTGCATTTGTCCATTGTAAACCACAATATAGATCGAAAACAGCTCAATAACAGAAATAGGTTCATCGATTTCCGGTTGAAAACGATTTGGATCGATCTCCCCCCCCCCGCGATCTAAACCTACGTGACTCTAAACGTCATCAAAAAAAACAAAACACGGTGCGATTCTCGTCTTCAAAGCATTGCAAGTACGAGGTTTTCATTAACCATTCATCAAAAAAGAAAAAAAAATATAACCTAGTGTGTATGTTTTGCCCAAAAAGCTGGAATTAAACTGAACTAGACCAGGACTAAACCAGGACCTAACCAAGTCTATATCCGGGCTTAACAGGAATCTGTGTATCATTCTTTCATTCGTTTTTCAATATAAAACTAAAAATAAGAAAACAAATTCAATATTTGTCTCCAAAACCAAAATGAAAAAAGGGATAATGATTTGTTTTTTCAGTTTTCGTTTTTGTGTTGAAATGAATAATGGAAAAATCGGTCCAGTGTGGAGCGTCTGAGTACAGAGGTCATTAGTGGACTGCCAGGACTGGACCAGGACTAAACCTGGACTAAACTAGGACTGAGCCAGGTCTAAACCACATCTGAACCAGGTCTGAACCAGGACTGAACCCCACTGGTACTCACTTTCACTGCACAGTATTTCCGCCATCTCTCGCTGGTCACTGACTTGACTAACCAATTTTCTATAGGAAACACTGAGTCCTGGTCCAGTCCTAGTTCAGACCTGGTTCAGTCCTGGTTCAGTTCTGGTTCCATTCTGGTTTAATCCTGGTTTAGATCTGGTTTAGACCTGGTTTAGACCTAGTTCAGTCCTGGTTTAGACCTGGTTCAGTCCTGGTTTAGACCTGCTTTAGACCTGGTTTAGATCTGGTTTAGACTTGGTTCAGTTCTGGTTCAGTCCTGATTTAGTCCTGGTTTAGACCTGGTTTAGACCTAGTTCAGTCCTGGTTTAGACCTGATTCAGTCCTGGTTTAGACCTGTTTTAGACTTGGTTTAGTCCTGGTTTAGACATGGTTCAGTCCTGGTTCAGTCCTGGTTTACTCCTGGTTTAGTCCTGGTTTAGTCCTGGTTCAGTCCTGGTTTAGTCCTGGTTTAGTCCTGGTTCAGTCCTGGTTTAATCCTGGTTTAGACCTGCTTTAGACCTGGTTTAGACCTCGTTTAGATCTGGTTTAGACCTGGTTCAGTCCTGGTTCAGTACTGGTTCAGTCCTGGTTTAGACCTGGTTTAGACCTAGTTCAATCCTGGTTCAGTCCTGGTTCAGTACTGGTTCAGTCCTCGTTTAGTCCTGGTTTAGTCCTGGTTTAGTCCTGGTTTAGTCCTGGTTCAGTCCTGGTTTAATCCTGGTTTAGACCTGGTTTAGACCTGGTTTAGACCTCGTTTAGATCTGGTTTAGACCTGGTTCAGTACTGGTTCAGTCCTGGTTTAGTCTTGGTTCAGTGCTGTTTCAGTCCTGGTTTAAACCTGGTTCAGTCCTGGTTTAGTCCTGCTTTAAACCTGGTTCAGACCTGGTTCAGACCTGGTTCAGACCTGCTTATCCGTTTTTTCCATTATTCATTTAAACTTAAAATTGTCGTCTGACATTTGTGTCCGGCTCTAATCTCGATTCCCGTTTGATTGCAGAGCACCGAGGTGAGCTGTGGAAAGCCTCCGGATGAGCCTTCGTGCGCAGAGTCACCGGGAGCGGAGAAGAGCAGCTGTTTTCCATAGAGCACAGCCGGAGATGAGGCCGACGCGCTTCAATCAGGGAGCAGCTCCGTAATCCTAATCCCGGATCGTCGCTCGCTGCAGGCGCACGGAACAGAGCTGGTTTGGAATGACACGGGGAATATCACAAGTCTGTACACGATGAAACTCATTTTACTGTCTTAAAATCATGAAAACTAGTTCTTTTTTTTTAATGGTTTGACGGGTTGAAAGTTTTTCCTCACTTTATGCGTTCCAAGAATCCGAATTATTCACCGCAATGAGTTTGTAAGAGGATTTTATGACTTCCAGAGGCCAAAATGGAGTTTACGGGAAAGATAACAACGTAAACTTAACACTAAAGCTTTAAAATAGTGGTTGTTCAGTGGTGAAATATGTCACCATCTGCTTCAAGAGTTCAAGTATCTCGGGGAGGACGGAGCGTGAGGTTGACAGGTGGATCGGTGCAGCGTCGGCAGTGATGCGGTCGCTGTGTCGGACCGTTGTGGTGAAGAGGAGCTGAGCCCAAAGGCGACGCTCTGGATTTACCTCAGTCTATGTTCCTCCCCTCACCTACGGTCATGAGCTCTGGGGAACGACCGAAAGAACGAGATCGCGGCTACAAGCGAAGAAATGAGTTTCCTCCGCAGAGTGGCCGGGCGCACCCTTAGAGG
This sequence comes from Odontamblyopus lacepedii, assembly GCA_034769755.1. Lineage (NCBI taxonomy): Eukaryota > Metazoa > Chordata > Actinopteri > Gobiiformes > Gobiidae > Odontamblyopus > Odontamblyopus lacepedii. Next base: position 34,383,391 of record CM068359.1, read on the forward strand.
TAGGGTGAGGAGCTCGGTCACACGGGAGGAGCTCGGAGTAGAACCGCTGCTCCTCCACGTCGAGAGTAGCAGCTGAGGGGAGGGCATCTGTTCCGGATGCTTCCTGGACATCTTCTTCGGGAGGTGTTCCGGGCATGTCCCGAGGAAGACCCAGGACACACTGGAGGGACTATGTCTCACTGCAAAAAAGGATTTTCTAGCATAGTTAAACTGACTTGAATTAAGCAGATTCATCTTAAGAGATCAATTTAAAGATTTTTTTTACTTGATAAAATGAGATTTTTTTTACCCGTTTCAAGATATTCCATCCTGATTTATCTTATCTCGATATTACAACTTATTCTAAGCACTTTTTATATTAACTCAGTCCAGGTTAAGCCTCGTTAACTTCCTTCTCAAACCAATACGGTGAAAAATCTTGCCATAAATACTTGAAACTCGTGTTTTCTGCTTAAAACAAGATTCGTATTTCGTCTTGTTTTAAGAAAACTTGGTAAGTGAAAATTTCTTACTGCACTGGCAGAGAATTTCACTTAAAATAGGGCATTTTTACCTCAAAATGTTCTTACTTTTTGATAGGCCTTTTCTGCAGTACTCGGCTGGCCTGGGAACACCTTGGGGTCCCTCAAGAGGAGCTGGAGGAAGTGTCTGGGGTGAGGGAAGTCTTGGAGTCCCTGCTTTGACTGCTGCCCCTGCGACCCGGCCCCGGATAAGCAGAAGAAAATGGATGGAATTATTATTATTATTATTATTATTATTATTATTATTATTATTATTTCTTTTTTCTTTTGAGGGGTTGTTGGTTTAACTCTTTAACTCTTGAACTGTCTGAAATGAATTGTGTGTATAATGAGTGTGTATTTTTGTGCGATTGTTGCTGTACTTTTCTCTGTCCTCTACAGTATTTGACATCAACCTGCCGAGCGGCTGAAGAGATGGAAACTGTCGGAGCTGTAAGTGGATCAAACAAAAAAGGAACTGAAGACAGACACAACTTTCTCCACTAGGGGGCAGAACTCTGAACCCAAATCAACGGAGTCCATTTTACTCATTTGCTGGGTGAGCAAAGCAAAGAGTGAAACAGTTATTGGTCAAGCACAGTCTCTATAGAGGTTCCAGGAGGTATTCCAGGAGAGTTGGTGAGTTTTATCTGCTTCTTTGTGCAGGACAGACGGCCAGAGTCATATACAGTGACATTCAGCAGACCAGTGGAGGGAGTGTGCGGTGGTGGGTCCATGATCGGCCTCAGTGGGACGGACAAAGGCCTCAGATCGTCAAAAGAACCCCTTAGTCCCTGGAGAAACCCTATGGTTCTGTGTGATTTCTGGGTTCCTCGTAGAAAAGCACAAAGCCCGGCTCAGAGGTATGAATACCCCACACTGCCCTGATCTAAAGCCAAAAGAACGACTATGGCACATTGCGTTTGCTCTTCTGTAGGTTCCACGTTGGACATTGGGACATTTGACAGTCAAGAAGGTCGGGGAGGTTCCCGTCCAAGACTGTCCGTCCAGACTTGGCACAGTTTGTTTTCACGTCGATGCTCAAACTCTCCTGGTGTTTTGTATGTCTTTAAATCAGGGCAGAATTACATTTGGTTGCATAATATGTTATTGTGAGCGCTGAAAGACCGAGACTGAAAAGCAATTGAAAGTGAAGTATGCAATAATATAAAACCAGTTAATATGTTTGTCTAAATGTAAGTGTTCTTTACATAAAGGCATGCTGAAGTGCGCAGTAGGTGAAGGGTTTTATAAATTGGTTTTATAGCAGAATTGCTTTTCTCGCTATAGTCATATTAGATTTAAATTAATCATTTAATTATTGGATTTATGTAGCGCCTGTCACCCAAAGCGCTTTACAGTGCATTATTCATTTTCTCTATAATTGGTGGTGGTAAGATTCTACAGTCGTGGCCAAAAGTTTGGAGAATGACACAAATATTCATTTTGCTACCAGAACGTCCTCCGAGAGCAACTTCTCCCAACCATCCGAGAGCAGTTTGGTGATGAACAAAGCCTTTTCCAGCACGAAGGAGCACCTTTCCATAAAGCAAACGGAATAACTAAATGGCTCGGGGAACAAAACATAAAGATTTTGGGTCCATGGCCAGAAAACTCTCCAGATCTTAATCCTACTGAGAACTTGTGGTCAGTCCTCAAGAGGCGGGTGGACAAAAAACCCCCCACAAATTCACAAAGTCAGTCAGGATTTGGTCCAGAAGTTGATGCCAGTCTTGAAAAAGAAGGGGTCAACGCTGCAAATATTGACTTGTTGCATGAACTCAGTGTAATTGCCAATAAAAGCGTTTGATACTTATAAAATGCTTGTAATTATATTTCACTAAACCATAAAAACATCTGAAAAAACACCCAAAAACCCTGAAGCAGCAGACCCTGTGAAAATGTAATATTTGTGTCTTTCTCAACACTTTTGGACACGACTGTAGTGTAGAGAGGCTGTCGATCTGCACCAGGTATTTCTCTCTCTCTCAGACTCATACTAGACAGTCAGGGTGAAGTGTCTGGGGATACAAGGACGATATCTGCTCGGACGACCTGTGTTTTTTTGTTGTTTTTCCTCTATTTTCTTTTATCTCTGAAGTAGTTAGTTATAGTTATTATAGTTGGTACAGAGAAAGATAGTATGTCATGGTAGGAATCGCATAGTTTCCTGTTTCAGTTTGTAGAAATAAAGACAGTTATGTCACGGTGTTACAGCCCCAGGCCTCCAGTTCTTTGATTTGTTTTGTGTGTGTTTTAATTTCTTTTTTTTCCCCCCATGATTCCTGCTGTTTTGAGCCCTGGTCCCTGATTGGTGGAGCACTTCAACACTCGGCCCCTCCCACCTCACCTCCAGACTCCTCCCCCTGTTTAAGGAGATCAGCTTCACCTGTTCGGAGCTGCTGGTGTTTGCGGTGAGTCTGACATTTTGTGTTTGTGTCTTTGTCGAGTTTGTCCTCGATTTTGAAAAAAAGGCACTCGTTTCAGTATTCAACGTGTAAGTTTAGTTTTGAGTCTCTTGTTTCTGTCACATTGTGTTCGTGAGACTCTCGTTTTGTCAAATACTGACTCTGTTTGGTTGTTTGTTTAGTTGCACTTTTGTTTAAACCATGGAAATATTGTCTGCTGTATATATTTTAGATCCTTTTTAAATTTACCTTGTGCATCCCTGTTAATTACTTTATTTATTCCATTTTCCATCTTGTTTTTCTTTTTGTTTTTTTCTTTTGTTGGGTTGTAACACAGTTAGACTCACTTGTTTAGTTGAGCTTTATGTGGGATCGTCACAGATGTTAGTCTCTAGTTCACTGGTTTAATTTAGCTTTGTGCAGGGGGTGGTGGGAAATGTGGGATTGTTCTTTTATTCATCATTTTAAAGCTTTTTGTGTTCCAGTTTTTGTTTGGAAAAGCGCTCTGTAAATAAAGTTTGATTGATTGACCTCATAGAAGTCCTGATTTGTGTTTAACTTAAAAAGATGGACACAGGAGATGGACTCTCCTCTTTTATTCTTCAAATATATCTGCTGCACTTGGGACTCATATTCATATAACTATGTTCATACCTGCACACCCATTTTGACCCCTAATTAGCACAAAGGTTTATTGGTGATCTTTTGTTTGGCTCATGTGAAGAGGAGCGTCCTGATATCAGTTCCAGCCTCTCTCCACTCAGGTCTGGAGTCGTTTCAGATCAACAACCGTCTCCTGATATCAAAGCTGCGACACTCCAAAAGTCTGAGGGGGGTTCAACATCTAATGGTCCCCTGCAGGCTGCGTACATGAGACTGTAGGCAGTTATCCATAATGCTGCTCATCACATTTAGGCACATCGAGCCAAACTCTTTTCGTGCAAACCAAACCCCAGTGCTGATAATTACTTAGAGAATGAGTCAGCGCGCCCTTGTGTGCGGCCCATTTGTAAACGAGCAGAGTAAATGTGTTTAGTCACCTGGTGTTATTGGTCAGAACTGCTGCTGCCAAACGCTTTTGGTCCGCCGCACGTCTGCCAAACTATAATGAAACAAAGGACAAACACTCGCCAGACTTCACAGGTGATCAGAGCGCTTTAATGCAGCCATATCCATCGTGCCCATCTGCAGCGCTCACGCAGGCCCACGCCGTAATGCCACAAGTCGCAAAACACAATCTAATAGAGGCCCGTAAAAGAGTGGAGCAAATCAAACGCTCCGCTCCGAGCTCTTTCCATTCTGCTGCACAAAAACAATCTGCACAATCTGCGTCGCGGCGTTCGCATCCACAGCTCGGCGCAGCGGGGCAGCCGAGTGGAGGGGCAGAGTGATCCAAATGTGTTAGCATTCATCGCACAGGGTTTTTATCTGTGCCACAAACACAGCCCCGGCGACATCTGAACACAAAGGTTCTCTGTAATGTGCAGTGGCTGTTTGAAGGGACTTAAGGGTAAATATGTCTAACCGTTTTATTAAAGGGACTCTATAGGCAGTGTTTACTGTGTGATTTAGAAAGCCAAATTCCTGTGGGGCTTTATGTAAAACTCTGCTTTTCTGTCTTTTATTGACAGATTACTGTGTCTCTGTTGGTCGCATAAGCAAAATTTGGTGAAGGCCTGTGACACTACTGCTGTTGGGACATTGTGCTGATTTTGATTTTAAATTTCCTAAACTTTCTCATATTCTGAGACGGATGAGTCAATTTTCACTCTTTATAAAAAAATAATAAAAACCTAGACAAGATAAACATGTTCTTTGTTTATAATTTGGTGTTCTGCATCTCAAGACGATGATCCAATCTGCACAATGAGCCTCATGATTCTCTCATTTGGGCTCAACCAGTTGATTTAAGCCTAAAAGAACTATTTCATATGAACCTCACTAGTGCTAGTGCAGCCTCTGCAGCTCAGTGACTGAATTTTAAAGGTGGCCTGGCCTGTTCATATATGGAGAATGAGAAAAAAATGTGTCATCTCCATGAAGGTCAAAGCTCTGGCAGCCCAGGTTCAGTGGTGATTGTCGTTACTTTTTAAACCCGTTCGACTGCAGGATCCACACAGTTCCTTTCACTAACAGTCTTCCTCTAGGAATAAGGGAGTGCCCCACATTGCTCACTTTCAAAACTCAACTCAAACTGTGGCTAAAATCAAACCAGTCATGTGATCATTAGTCAAAATGTTCTTTTATTTTTCTTAACCTTTTCTTGTATTACTAATGTTCTATTGTGTGCTGTATTTGTTACCTGCCTAGGGACTGCAGATGTAAATTAGCTTTGTAGCTATAATCTGGCATATTTACATTTGTTTATAACACATGTTCATGAATGTGCATTGCCCCTATAAAATAAATAAATAAAACTACAGGAGCATGAAGGAGTCAAAGTGACAATGCGATGATGCTTCAAGCTACTTCCTGTTAGAAACATGTTGCCCTTGTGGCCAATTTGATCTGTGGAGTGTTTTTGGAGTGACACCTTTTTTGTCGTCACTGTGTTCATGTGTTTATTCATAACTCATCCAACACCAGGCCCACAAAATCCAAACATTTGATCCTGTGAATCAATTAAACAAAGTATGTTCTGCCAACACCACAACAAAACCAAACCAAACAAAAAAACAAATACACACCTCCAATATCCTAATCACGGGGGTCCTGTACCTGATTGTTCTCAGCAAACTTTGTCTTACCTCAGTACAGATATATGTGGTATATGGGTCAATAACGTGACACTGTCCAGTTGCAATTTCCTCAGTTAAACGTTTTGAAATTTCATAATAATTCAGCACATTTCTGTAGCCCCTCTGACCTCCATAGAACCAAATCATTTATTCAGAAATCATGAGTTATTCTGCATGTTTTTTGTACTTAAAGTGTTAAAATGTCATGTGGTGCGACCGTGCATCATGTGGTGCGACTAATAACAGCAGGAATTCTATGGCTGGAGTTTAATAACAGACAAAGTAGAGTTAGGTAAATGGGATTCTTTAGACATTTTTCTTCATTTGATGCATTTTACAGGGCAGTAGTTTGTTCATTAAACACAAGCAGGTGACAATAATATATCAATATGCATTAAAAATCTAAAGAAATGCAACAGTTTGTTTCTATACACTTCATTAGTCAGAACATAGATTAATATCCCAAACCATGTTTTAGAAAAAACAATTTTAAGGTTATTCTCGGTCGCACCACATGACATTTTACACTAAAAATGCTTCATATTAATGTTAAACACAGATTTATGCTCCTGACACTGGAAATATTTGAAAAAGTTCAATAGAAACTAATATTTTTTATATTTTAAAATTGTTGAAAATCCTTATACGTCATTGACCCATATGCAACTGTTGAGGTCAAAATTCTTCTGAAACTTCTCAACTGGTTCACCTGTGTTCAGCCTCACGACTTACTTGGTGTAGTTGTATGTATTTTAGAGTGTGTGTGTTTGTGTGTGTGTGTGTGTGTCTGGGTTGTGGGGTTGGGTGGCTGAAAGGAAATGTGGGATTGTTTTTAATCACTGTAAATCACTTTGTGTTAGTCTTTTTTGTATGAAAAGAGCTTTATAAATCCATCCATCCATCTTCTCCCACTTAATCCGGCTGGGTCGCGGGGGCAGCTTGCTGCCCAATACTCATAGCACCTGAGCTTTATAAATAAACTTTGATAATTATTAAGCGATTTATTGTCCAAGAATCAGTGTTAGCATGCTAGTTGTTGTTAGCTTTATTGTGACAGCAAAACAAAGTTGGAGCCTGTGATCAATACGAGTGTTCATGGTCCTGTTTAGGGCCCGACCGATATGGATTTTGTTGCGGCCAATATGATGCAGATAAAATGGGAGTTGGAGCTGCCGATAGCCAATATAATCGCTGAATTATTTATGATGTAAAAATTCACTGTGGATGGACACAGACAAATGACTCCTCAGATAAACACTGATGCGGTGCCACATTTTAGGACATTTATCTGTTTGTAAATTGGATTAAATGGCCAGAATATACAGAGTCTGAGCTTTATAACAAGGTACAACATGTCCACGTGGAAAATCGGCCCATATCTGCAAGATTTTGAGCCCATATCGGCCAACCGATATATCGCTCGGGCCCTAGTCCTGTTTGTAATGTGACTTGTTTAACAGCACAAATCAGGTCACTAGTTGTAGTTCAGATAAATCGATTCTTTACAGTCAGATTGTGTTCAAATTCAGCTCAGATTAGCGTCCAACAGAGCTTCAGACAGAGTAGTGCCTTTCGTTAGCGTCCCGAGGGAACGTTGAGGACGTCAGCTGCGAAGTATCGACGCCACCTCACGGTTCTCCTGACGCTTCAACCTTACTTCATACGAGTAATGTGTTGAAATGTGCGGAAAGGACCGAGTATAGACAGTGCAGTTCTTAGGCGCATCTTCCTCCATCGCCGTCTCTCCCTCTCTTCTACACTTTGTCATCTTCCACTCCGCCCCGCTCCCCGTTTGCCTCGAGAGCAGCCCTCCACCATCTCTCGTCTTTGTTTGGAAGCCGGATAGCGTCCAAATTACCCCGCTCTTCCTGGTTCGGAGTTGGAAATAATGATGCCTCTGTCTTTTCATGTTCTGTGCACTCCGCCTCTGTTATTACATCAGTCAGACGGCGCACATCACAAAATAACTCCTCGCTAGAGTCACTACCCGCCATCCTCTCCTCTCCTCGCCTTGCTTGCTTCGGTTCGGGCGTCTAACCCACACGCACGCCCCAACACGAGGCGTGATGGGAGTTAATGAGCTGTCGCGCTCTGTTCTCCGTGCGGCGCTCCAGGACCGGCCTTAATGGAGAAACTGCGATCTGTCACTCCTTAAAACGTATTTCCAATTTTTTTTTTTTTTTAGCTGCTACTTCAAAATCCCACCCAGTTCATTTGCCCCCCGAACAGAAATGGCGCCTCGCAATTTTGTTAAATGCTTCGGCTTGTCGACGATTTCTGGCCTGACCTTCGCGAGTTGCCTTCAGGTTTAATTTGTTGGGTTTTGATGAGCGGTAAAAAGAAGTGGGTTTGGGGGAAATCTGTGTCAGAGATCCAGGAAAGGCTTTTAGTGGAGCAGATGGAGGGAGAAGAGCTGGCGGGGAGTGTTCAGCTTTGGAACACTCGTTGGCTTTATGAATGGGGATCATGATGTACTGTACGAAAAGCTGTAGAAGAACAAATGGGACCGTGTTTGGGAGTGGGGTAATTTCACTGGCTGCTGGCTAAAAAGGATTTCAAGCAGCTCTGGCAGAATGTTGTTGACCAAAGCTTGTAGTGGCTGTGAACAGACTAGACCTACTGTATAAGAGAATAACATAGACTCTTCCAGTTTTTGTAAACACATTCTGAAGGCATTTCCAAACATGGGGTGTAGTTGGTGTCCTTGAAAAACATTGTAAACATTGGAATCTGTCCAAATCTATCCATATTTACAACCTCTTTTATACCAAATAGATTTTTTTTTAACCATGTGATAGTTTCCCTTGTTTGTTTCCATATGTCCTCCTGAAGTTTATGATCATCGTTGGTCCGATCAACCACTGTTTTCACCTCCACAGTTACACGGCCACTGCCCTTTACTTGCTTTGTTTTCTAATTTTATTTTCTTGTGAATGAAAAATGCTCCGTTAATCATGCTCTTTGGGGACGTGGGTCTGTGAAAAGTGCTATAGAAATAAAGTTACCTACCTACTTACCTCCCTTAATCTGTGATACAGGATTTGACTTCGTGGAAACTGTCTGACCTCGCAGAGTTAAGATCTGTTCGTTTGACGGTACGCAGGTACTTTTTTATTTAACCAATTACTGCGATTTGGTCGTGTGCGTGTGGCGTATGCAGTCTAACACACCTCGGGTTGGTTCTGGCCGACACATCTCTTCGCTGATTGGCCGGTGCGCCGACTACAACTTCCAGGGTTTTTGTGAACCGTATAGTGTCCTGTGATCCCTGACCTAGTCGCTGGAAAGAATTGAAATTGAGCGGAGGCACTAGGTGGCGCCACTAGGATTTGACTATATCAATAAAAAAAAAAAAAATGATGTGCTTCGAAGGGGCCGACAGCAGTGGGGCACTTTGGACAAACGGGAGGCGGGGGAATCCTATGGCATCTAACACAAAAGTCAGTGGACTTATTTATTTTATTAAGTCATTTTAGATTAAGATTGTGATTTAGGGATCTTAAATTATAACATAATGCTCCATGGGCGTCGTAGATTATAATTATATTGCAGACAAAAGCACAGTATGTCTTCTTGAAGTAAGAATGCTGCTGATTGCAGTGAGTGAATTATTTGTCTTTTAGCTTCCCTTGTTCACCTTCTCATCCCTCTTGCTGTTGGGCAGAAACACTCGTACATTTTACAAACAAACATGGCGGAGGTTTCCCTGCTCTTCGGGTCGCTGTGCTCACTTGTTTTTCCTTAGGAGAGCATTCTTGAAAGCAGCTCTGCCTGTTGACAAATTCTGGCGCTGTCACGGCCGATCTGTTCACTTACGCTGTAATTTGTCAGCAAAAAGCATAAATAAATCTCTATGAAGCAAATTCATCTTGCTATTATTTATTCATCGGTATCAAGCTGCTGTCTGCAGGGTTTAATATGCTGCTTGGTGGCTACACCGTGCCGTGAATTGAGATTTAAATGGGACCACAAAATTAATTACACTTTAATTACACCACATTTATTATCCTATTTCAGGCTTCTTATAACCAGAAATGTACGGAAGCAGGGAAGTTTATGCACATAAGCAGTTGAAGGTAAAAAGTCCAAATATTTTCAATGCAAGAAAGTAATTTAAAAAAGGGGTTATTTCTTGTGTTTTAGTAAATGTTAACCCTTCACACATACTTAACAATGCTCATTAGATGAAAACAAACAGAAAAACAAGTAAAAAGTGCATCAAAATTGGAAAAAAAACATGTACTGATAAAAAGTTATGTTTTTATGCTTCCTTAGTTTACAATAAATCATCCCAGCAAGAAGTTCATGTAGATTCTTTTTACCCGAATGCACTTGCCACAATTTACCCAAACGTGCATAAATGTTAAAATGTATAAAGTTTTTATTTATAAATCCATCAAAATGCTACTTTGGGCCAACAAAGGATGGGGGAATACTGTTATAACTAGCTAATATAAGTTTTATTTATTTTTTATATTTATTTATTTACTCATTTATTCATTTTAGAGTTTTAATTTTAAAACCCGAACCCTATTTTACACAAACTTATATTTCACTCTACCCTCTCACTTTAAGTCCACCGCTTCAGTTGATGCTCTTAAGTGTAAAAACACACTTGTACTCATTGGGTTGTTGTGGAGAAAAAATAATGAATCCATTTGCGAAGCCTGATGAGTTTTAGGGATACAGACAAAGGTTTATTCTTGTTACAGCAGAAATGGACAGGGCCTCATCCTGTCCTGGCCACAGACCAACAGACTCTCACCAGCAGCAGGTCCTCACCACATTTGCCCAGAGTCTCTCCTCCAGTGTCCTCCCCGAGTCTCTACCCCAGAGTCTCTACCCCAGAGTCTCTACCCCAGAGTCTCTCCTCCAGTGTCCTCCCCGAGTCTCTACCCCAGAGTCTCTACCCCAGAGTCTCCACCCCAGAGTCTCTACCCCAGAGTCTCTCCTCCAGTGTCCTCCCCGAGTCTCTACCCCAGAGTCTCCACCCCAGAGTCTCTACCCCAGAGTCTCTCCTCCAGTGTCCTCCCCGAGTCTCTACCCCAGAGTCTCTCCTCCAGTGTCCTCCCCGAGTCTCTACCCCAGAGTCTCTCCTCCAGTGTCCTCCCCGAGTCTCTACCCCAGAGTCTCTACCCCAGAGTCTCTCCCCCCAGAGCGTCTGAGCTCTGAGTATTTATACATAAATACAAGTACATACATATCTAAGCAGAGAGACTTTTGTTCACAGACTAGTGCTTTACATTTGAGGACAGCTAAGGTTATGTTTACTCTGAAATTAATCACCGTATCACTGTGTCACTGTGTCACTGTATCGGAAACAATTTGCTGCCTGAAATGACTGGGCTGGTGTCACGTCGTCACCGTGGAGCACCGTGTCTGAAGTTGCCGTAGTTCTATGGAAGTTGCAGCAGCCGATTTCGACCCGAGGAAGATGCAAGTGTGAACAGCCTTTTCATGGACCGACGCTGTTTGCCGTTTGTCTACGGTTTGTTTAAACTGTTTTCCACAATAGCGTCACATGACCAATGTCACAAACCCAGTGAATCAGGAAGGCACAAGTCACAGTGACGTGGTCCAGTAAGGACGACATCTAGAGCTCCTACGTCAGCGTATCAACGTTTCAGGCGTCCACACGGTGCGCAGGTGAATCCGTGGGGGCAGGTGAACTCGTGGATTAGTGTGGACGAACACTGCATCTGCAACAAGAAGGACTCAAATACGTACTAGTGTGGATGGAACCTAAGAAAACAAAGAGGTTCCTGAGGGTGGAGGCTGTTGTTTCTGTTGAGTTTTTACACAAAAAAGACCAAAAAAGCCACAAAACAAGCTCAAAAAAATCCACAAGACTGGTCTGGTCTCCGGTAGAAATCACATTCATTTACACAAAGACAGACTGAGAGAAATCTTTCCACAATATAAATTTCCATCACTGTTATGCAAAATGAACCCTTGTGAGCGTTGAGTCAGCTCGAACGCTGTTACCTCCTCAAAACCAGACCTGAAGTTGTGTTTTGTTTCATTCACACATGTTTGGGTCATTTTTATTAGTCTATCTACATCTCCAAAATTCAAAATACGTTGTTCCACCTTGTGATGTCGTTTTCAAGGTAACATCTTCCTTTTATCTTACGTTAAGTAAAAATGGGCAGGTCCAGGGCTGAATTTGACTCTCGTGAAGGTTTATGGACTTTCGAAGAGAACAGAGTCTCTTCTGTTTGTGTGAATGAAACAAAACAACCCTGACAATGTTTTTGATGACGAAACATTATAAAACAGACCCGGAAATCGCGTACGAGCCCTTTAACATTTTCATCTTGTCCCAAAACGAACCCTCCGCTCACATCCAAAGGTCTCGGTGTGTGAAATAGCGTCTGTTTAATTCGGCGGCACATTTCCGAGCGTAACCTTGATACCTCTGTGTTCTCTATCCTCTCCGCTCTGTTGGATCATCCTCTCAGATCTGACCCAGTCCTTTTCACTCATTCTTAAGGGCAGCGCACCACCCACTGAGCGCTGTGTGCTATCAAAGCCACGAGGAATCTCTTTGACCAAAACTCAACTGTTTGGCTCGTTAGAATTCACATGGGGAACATAAGAAGAACGCATCATTTTCTATACGAACGTTTTGACAGGTGGAGGCCTTTTTAACCCAATTGTAACTCAACTCATACTTAAAAAAAACTATATTATTATTATTTATATGATTATGGTTATGATGATGATTATTATTTTGATTATTATTATTATAATACAAAACTGACTGAAAAAAAAACTAAATCTAATCAAGTTAAGATGATTTGAATTACAGTTTTACCATGATTTGAGTAAATTTCACTTGACAAGTTCAATTATCTGACAGTGGAAATGCAGTTTTTGTACTTGCATTGCAAAAATAAATAAATAAATAAATAAATACTTTTTTTTTTATTTTTAGGTAAAAATGCCCTATTTTAAGTGAAATTTTCTGCCAGCGCAGTAAGAAATTTTCACTTACCAAGTTTTCTTAAAACAAGATGAAAGCCAAATTTCCTTCTAAGCAGAAAACACGAGTTTCAAGTATTTATGGCAAGATTTTTCACCTTATTGGTTTGAGAAGGAAGTTAAAGAGGCTTAACCTGGACTGAGTTAATATAAAAAGTGCTTAGAATAAGTTGTAATATCGAGATAAGATAAATCAGGATGAAATATCTTAAAACAAGTAAAAAAAATCTCATCTTATTAAGTAAAAAAATCTTAAAATTGATCTTTTAAGATGAATCTGCTTAATTCAAGTCAGTTTAACTATGCTAGAAAATCCTTTTTTGTAGTGTATACACTGAAACACTTTTGTACTTTTACACTTAAAATAAGAAAAAACTACAATTTTAGTCACTTAAAATAAGAAACTAAATCAAATGCTGCTTGAATTCAGAAAAAAACACGTATTCCACTGGCAGATCATTTCACTTGTCAAGTTGAATCTACTCAAATAAAGTAAATTTAAGTCATTTAAATCATTTTAACTTACCTAGATGTTGTTTTTTCCAGTTTTTGAGCTTTTAGCCACATTAGAATAATCTTATCTCCTCTAAAAACACATCTGTTTCATTCACACATGTTTGAGTAATCCTTTATTATTAGTCGGTTTACATCTGTTCATGAAGGCGAATGGAATTTAAAAACACAGTGGAGCATTTCCTGGATTACCACGCGATATCCTAAGGTGGAGGAGTGTTTAGTGTTTGACAGAAGAGCCTAAATATGCAGGGTGTGTGTGTTAAATATTATAAAATAAATCAGAAAACGGTAATATGAGCCCTTTTAACGAATGAATCCACTGTCAGTTTTAATTTCAGTGTGAGCTGAAGTGTCCCTGGTGATGATCGGGGTGAGGGACCTTCTCGTTAACTCGAAAACTACCTCTTTGTGACATCACGAGGAGGGACACAGCATTCTGGGCTTTAGAGATGTACACGGACTAATAATAAAAGGGCAACTCAAAGATGTGTAACGGTGTCTATAGTGTGAAGTTTGCTTTTTCCCCCCGTACACACTCCTTCAAGTAGACTTTGATACAATCCTTTAGAAATGAAGCTCCTGGCCCCATTTTCCACGTAAACTGGAGTCTGAATGTGTTTAGACTGATGTAAACCACCGGAAAAACAATATCTAGGTGTTAAAATGACTTAAATTAAGAACATTTTACTTTGAGTAGATTCCTCTTGACAAGTAAAATGATCTGCCAGTGGAATAAGTGTTTTTTTTTTATTAATTCAAGCAACAGTTGATTTAATTTGTTATTTTAAGTACAAAAACTTTTCTTATTTTAATTGTAGCAAGATGTATTTTTCATATTTTAATTACAAACATTTAATTCTAGTGGCAGATCATTCTTACTTGTCGAGATGAATCTACTCAAATAAAGTAAAATGTTCTTAATTTAAGTCATTTTAACTGAAGCTAAAAAATGACTAAAATGACCTGGATTAAGAAAGTTTTACCACGATTTGAGTAAATTTCACTTCACAAGTGAAATGATCTGCCAGTAGAATAAGTGTGTGTTTCTTAATTCAAGCACCATTTCATTAATTTTTTTATTTTAAGTGCAAAAAGTTGTAGTTTTTCTTATTTTAAGACCTTGTCCACACGTAGCCGGGTATCTGATAAACCGAAGATGTTTTGCTGCGTTTTGACCTGTCATCCACACGAACACGCATCAAAAACGAGTATTCAGGGAAAACTCCGGCCAAAGTGAAGATTTTTGAAAACTCCGTTTATGCGTGTTTGTGTGGACAGAGATAACTGGGGTTTTGCGTTTTAAAACGTCACTGTCTGCGCCAAAAAATATGAATCTGCCCTGACGTCAAACGTGCGACCTTTGTTTAGGCGACTGCAAAAGCCAAAGCAGACTATGGATCGGAGTCGTTTCTTGAGAGCTGTGTGTGTGTTGAGAGCAGAATTGTTCCTAAACTGTGTTTAGGAGCAATTCTGACTCCGAGTCTGTCCAGACAAAGGAGCTCGGCGCCATGTTTTCTGTTGTTTAAGTTTAGGCGGAAGTGACGGCGAAGTGAGGGCTCAATGGAAATAACGCCATCTACAGGTTTGGAATGTGTATGAATGTGGTTGAAAACGCAGATGTTCGGTTATGTGTGGAAGGTGTTTTTTTCGAAGACGAGGTGGTGTGGATAAAACAATTTTTATAAACGGAGGGGGGGAAATGTTCGGTTTTAAAAATACCCGGCTACGTGTGTACATGGCCTTAGTGTAGCAAAGATGTATTTTCATATTTTAAGTACAAAAATCTTGCTCCACTGGCAGATCATTTTACTTTCACTTTACGTGAAATTTACTCAAATCCTGGTAAAACTTTCTTAATCCAAGTCATTTTAGCTCGACTAGATTTAGTTTTTCATCAAGGGATTTCTGAATTATACATATTGGGTTTAATAACTGAAATCTGATTATTTACCATTGTACATTTTTGATGCCTGACTTCTGCACTAATGAAAGGATATAATGGTTTATGTTTCATAAGCTTCTAACTGAACTCCATCTAAAGCTCGCCGTGGCTCTGATACTTTCTCCACTTCTTGCTAAAAGTAGCTCTGTGGTGTTTTTGTTTTGTAAAAGCAGCTCAGCCGAGGAGAAAGGCTGGAGACCTCTGCTGTAAAGGGTTTATACTAACACTCGCTAAAGCGTCTCTGACCCATTAGTGGAGCCTTGTGTTGGAAACGGTGTCTCTGTGTGTCGGTTTAATCAGTCCTGAGGCGAGTTTACGTCACACATGAGTCACGAGCTCAGATTAGAGCCACGAAACGAACGGCTCTCACACCGGTAACTAAAAGAAGATCCACAATGACGGGACCAAGACCGATATTATAGTCGGCTTCTCAAGTTCATACATTCTGTTTTTGTAGCATAGCAGTAAAATCCACTTTTTAGCCATGTCACAGTGCAAAAAAGGATTTTCGAGCATAGTTAAACTACTTGAATTCAGCAGATTCATCTTAAAAGATACATTTTAAGATTTTTTTTACTTAATAAGACGAGATTTTTTGACTTGTTACAAGATATTCCATCCTGATTTATCTTATCTACATATTACAACTTATTCCAGGTTAAGCCTCTTTAACTTCCCTCTCAAAGTTTTTCTTTTCTCAGATCTGACCCTCTCTGTCTGTGGCTTTGAGGTGCAGATCTACGGCATTTCTAAGATGCTGGGAAAGTGGAAAATGTGATATTTCAATAAATGTAGTTTCAAATCTAATTGATTTGATCAAATGTGTAGATGTTGTTAATGCTCAAAAGAAACTATTCTTAAAACTAGTATCTATTTAAGAAATAATAGTAGCAGTAATGAGCAATAATTACCTAAATATACTCAAAATAAGGTGAAATATCTTACCATGAACACTTGATACTAGTGTTTTCTGCTTAGAACAAGATTTGTATTTTGTTTTAAGAAAACTTGGTAAGTGAAAATTTCTTACTGCACTGATAATTTCACTTAAAATAGGGCATTTTTACCTCAAAATTAGTATTTTTTCCTTATTTTTGATAGGGTTTTTTGCAGTACACGATGGCGGTCCCTCACCATTATCTCAGGGGGTTTTCACACTTCGTCCTTTCAGCCATTTAAATTAAAACAGACCAATGACCAACTTTTTTGTGCATATGTGAACGCTCCAAGTGTACCCAGACCCTCTGAAACGAACCGCACTGAGACCATCCTGAGAAAGGTCTCCGTACAGTTTGCTCAAAAGTGTGCGGGTCGGTTCGCCTCATCTGCGCATTAGACAGTGTCCCGTGACTGTAGCCGGGAACATGTCGGCCGTGGTCTTTGCATGGATCTATAAAAAGAGCTAGATTTTATTAGAGTTCTTATGGGTCGTCGTTGTGGCGATGCCAACGCAAATACAAATACAACAAATAAAGATCAAGACTTTGCGACACCTGGACGAGGTCTGGACAGAGGGAACTGGGGCCCCGTCAAAGCTCAAGTGGATCAGAAAGAGAAACAGTCCGATTTGTAATAAACTCACAATGTGAACACAAAACAGAATCAGAATCAGAATCAGAAAACTTTATTGATCCCAGAGGGCAATTCGTTTGCAGCTTTCACAGAGCAGTTCTCACATGCACAAACACACAGTGTGTCAGACCATTTCAGACATAAGTGGAACTCAAGAACAATATAAGAACAATATACATATTACAGTGCAAAAACCTCAAAAAACACAACCCTCAGAATTTAGCAGTTTAATAGCTGAAGGCACAAAAGAATTGGAGAAGCGGTTAGTCTTCCGTACCGGAGCATAAAAACGACGTCCTGAAGGCATCAGGATAAAGTCAGGAGTCAGAGGATGGAGGGGCTGAGCCAGGAGACACTTGGCTTTGCTCAGCACTCGCTCCTCCCACAGAGAATGCAGCTCCCTCAGTTTGACCCCTATGATTTTTGAGCAAGTTTTAACAATGTTCTGCAGTTTGTTTTTATCCTTCAAGGACAGGGACTGGAACCAGCAAATGAAGGAGAAAGTGAGCAGACTTTCAATAAAAGAACAATAAAAGTTGTTGAGAATAGTTTTGTTTACGTTAAAAGAGTTCAGTTTTCTCAACAGGTACATTCTCTGCTGCCCTCGTTTAACAATGGTTTCAGTGTTTATGTCAAATTTCAGTTTATTGTCCATCACAGTGCCCAGATATTTGTAACTGTCGACAATTTCGACAACATCACTGTGGATGACACTAACACTGTGAGAAGGTGTACGTCTAAAATCAATCACCATCTCCTTGGTTTTAGCAACATTTAAATCCAGATAGTTGTCCTCACACCATTTGACAAACTGCCCCAGCGCAGGGCCATGATTCTCCTCAGATCCTGAAAGTAGTGATACCAGGACCGTGTCATCCGAAAATTTGATGAGAAATCTGTTTTCCTCTGAGGATCTGCAGCTGTCTGTGTACAAAATAAAAAGGAGAGGTGAAAGCACACAACCTTGAGGTGATCCAGTGTTAGAGATAGAGGGAGGAGACAATCGTCCATTGACAAAAACACGCTGGACCCGGTCGGTGAGAAAGTTTAAAATCAATAAAAGGAGCTGGTCCGGAAGATTAAAATCTGAAGAAATCGAGTTCTTTTTCTGGTGCTTCACTTTTTGTGTCCACTTACAGAGGACTGAGTTTGGTTCACTTAAAGAGGACTGTATGTGAAAATACCCTAACCCACACTTGTATTTTGATTGATTTATGCATCTTTGAGTAACCCTGTATTTCTATATGACAGTCCGCTTTGTGAAATGCCATTATGAAGAGGGCTCTGCAGTTTTGAACAGGACGCCTGGAGGATTACTACTTATAATAATTATAATTGTAAACAAATGATCAACAAAGAAGATGGTGTCAACTTTTGGATGTGCTTCCATGTGTTTTCAGAGTCTACAGAGACTTCAGCAATAATCAAAGTTGGACCAAAGACTCGAAGGTCAACCAGAGTTTGGGTTTGACTTCAGCTAATGAATAAATTCCACAATATTGCTTTATTTTTTGATAACTTTTCTGATATCTTCTGTGTTTTAGTGTCTCTTAAATGTCCAAAAGCCTCTCGGATCCTCCAGAATTCCCTCACTGAGCTGGGGTCTCGGCAGTGAGATTCAGATCAGAGAAAGACATTTTAGGTTTAAGCCAACTGGATTTCAGCACTGAACCTGGCAGCCCAAATGAAATGATAAACCAGCGCTTCAATTGTTTACCTATATTTGATTTAAACACGCGTACCTCATGTTTAAAGTCAGAAACTTACATCATGTCCCTAAAATATCCGTCTATATTTCTTACACTGCAAAAAAGGCCTATCAAAAAATAAGAAAAAAATATGAATTTTTAGGTAAAAATGCCCTATTTTAAGTGAAATTTTCTGCCAGTGCAGTAAGAAATTTTCACTTACCAAGTTTTCTTAAAACAAGATGAAATACGAATCTTGTTCTAAGCAGAAAACACTAGTTTCAAGTATTTATGGTAAGATTTTTCACCTTATTGGTTTGAGAAGGAAGTTAAAGAGGCTTAACCTGGACTGAGTTAATATAAAAAGTGCTTAGAATAAGTTGTAATATCGAGATAAGATAAATCAGGATGGAATATCTTGAAACAAGTAAAAAAATCTCATCATATTAAGTAAGAAAAATCTTAAAATTGATCTTTTAAGATGAATCTGCTTAATTCAAGTCATTTTAACTATGCTAGAAAATCCTTTTTTGGAGTGTAGACTTATCCAAATACTACGCTGTCATTCCCTGCTCTTCCATGTGGGGGCGCTGTTGATCTAAAGCCCCGGCCTCCGCCCGCTCTGTGTCTGTGTGTGTCGCCTCTGGTCATGAGAGACGTGCCTGCAGATGTGTTATCAGACCCCTCCCCTCCACCTGAGCCGCCGGGCCCCTCCCTCTGCGCTTTGAACGGGGGGGGCCCTCCACCTGAGCCGCCGGACCCCTCCCTCTGCGCTTTGAACAGGGGGGGGCCCTCCACCTGAGCCGCCGGGCCCCTCCCTCTGCGCTTTGAACGGGGGGGGCCCTCCACCTGAGCCGCCGGGCCCCTCCCTCTGCGCTTTGAACGGGGGGGGCCCTCCACCTGAGCCGCCGGGCCCCTCCCTCTGCGCTTTGAACGGGGGGGGCCCTCCACCTGAGCCGCCGGGCCCCTCCCTCTGCGCTTTGAACGGGGGGGGCCCTCCACCTGAGCCGCCGGGCCCCTCCCTCTGCGCTTTGAACAGAGGGGTGGCCCTCCACCTGAGCCGCCGGGCCCCTCCCTCTGCGCTTTGAACAGAGGGGGGGGCCTCCACCTGAGCCGCCGGGCCCCTCCCTCTGCGCTTTGAACGGGGGGGGCCCTCCACCTGAGCGGCCGGGCCCCTCCCTCTGCGCTTTGAATGGGGGGGGGCCTCCACCTGAGCCGCCGGGCCCCTCCCTCTGCGCTTTGTGAGAACCCCACCTGAGCCGGGGCTCCTCTGCGCTTTGAACGGGGCTCCACCTGAGCCGCCGGGCCCCTCCTCTGCGCTTTGAACGGGGGCCCTCCACCTGAGCCGGGCCCTCTCTGCGCTTTGAACGGGGGCCTCCACCTGAGCCGGGCCCCTCCCTCTGCGCTTTGAACGGGGGAGGGGCCCTCCACCTGAGCGGCCGGGTCCCTCCCTCTGCGCTTTGAACGGGGGGGGCCCTCCACCTGAGCCGCTGGGCCCCTCCCTCTGAGGTTTGAACAGGGGGCTTTGTGCTGGAGGCCCTGGGACTGTGGAAGGGCCTAATGGGCATTTAGTTCCACATCTCCGCAGCAGCGCCCGGGCACACACACACACCCAACACACACACACACCCCCAACACACACACACACACCCCCAACACACACAGACACACACCCCCAACACACACACACACCCCCAACACACACAGACACACACCCCCAACACACACACACACACACACACCCCCAACACACACACACACACACCCAACACACACACACACACCCCCAACACACACAGACACACACCCCCAACACACACACACCCCCAACACACACAGACACACACCCCCAACACACACACACACACACACCCCCAACACACACACACACACACCCAACACACACACACACACCCAACACACACACACACACACCCCCAACACACACAGACACACACCCCCAACACACACACACACACCCAACACACACAGACACACACCCCCAACACACACACACACACACACACCCCCAACACACACACACACACACCCAACACACACACACACACCCAACACACACACACACACACACCCCCAACACACACAGACACACACCCCCAACACACACACACACACACCACACACACACACACACACGCCCAACACACACGCACACACACCCCAACACACACACACACACACAACACACACACACACACACCCACAACACACACAGACACACACCCCCACACACACACACACACCCCCAACACACACAGACACACACCCCCAACACACACAGACACACACCCCCAACACACACACACACACACCCAACACACACACACACACCCCCAACACACACACACACACCCAACACACACACACACACCCAACACACACACACACCCAACACACACACACACACACACACCCAACACACACACACACACACCCAACACACACCCCCCACACACACCCAACACACACACACACACCCAACACACACCCCCAACACACACCCAACACACACACACCCAACACACACACACACACCCAACACACACACCCAACACACACACACCCCCAACACACACACACACACACACACCCAACACACACACCCAACACACACACCCACACCCAACACACACACCCAACACACACACACCCCCAACACACACACCCCCAACACACACACACACACCCCCAACGCACACACACACACACCCCCAACACACACACACACACACACACAGAACACACACACTCACACACACACCCCCAACGCACACACACACACCCCCAACACACACACACACACACACACCCAACACACACACACACACCCAACACACACACAGAGTCAAGCACAGCACGGAGCTCCCAAACCACTGGATACAACATCATAGCCACACCGTAAGACTGCGGATATAAACAGACATAATTTACACTCCGCAGTCCAAACAGGAAGTGACTCTGGGCCCCTTCACTTCCCAGTGGAGTTCACTTTACGTTGAAAAATTGTCGTCCTTGTCTCTGTAACTGCTGCTGCGGCCTCGTCATTTTGGTCCTAAAATGTCCACGACACATGATCCTGGGGGTTTGATTTTACTATTTACTTTGTAAACAAGTTCCTATTCCTAATATGGAACTCGGCTCCATATTCGCCTCTATAATGAGTATCGGGAGCTTCATTTGAGCCGAACGCTGTGGGTGACACTCCTGTACCCGGAATTTAGCCCAAACTCAAAAAAACAAACAATATCTAGGTAAATTAAAATGACTTAAATTAAGAACATTTGACTTTATTTAACTAGATTCAACTTGACAAGTGACATTATCTGCCAGTGGAATAAGTGTTTTTATCTTTATTCAAGCAACATTTGATTTTATTTCTTATTTTAAGTGTCGCAAGATGTATTTTCATATTTTAAGCACAAAAATGGCTGGCAGATCACTGGCAGATCACTTTACTTGGCAAGTGAAATTTACTCAAATCATGATCAAACTTTCTTAATCCAAGTCATTTTAGCTTGACTAGATTTTGTTTTTTCCAGTGCAGGAGCGTCAGCAGCAGGTAGCGTCAGCAGAGATGCACATGCACGTACTTTTAAAAACATCATGTCACAGCAGACGCCAGCCTGTGTGGACCCTGACTGTTTAACCACTAAACTTTTTACATTGTTGATTAGATGAATTATGTTTTAAATCACAAAACAGAAGCTGACAATAAGAGAGGCGACGCTCTGCAGTGATAACGAGTCGTATCTGCGGAGCTGCATTAATGTAGCTCCTCACCATTTCACTTTGGTCGTCTGCTCCACGCGCCGTTTCCTTCAGAAGTTGTTCCTGTAAACTTTCTGTCTGGTGTCGTCGAGTGTTTTATATTTACCGTAGTCCATCATGAGTCATTCCACGAGCTCCTGAGCGACTGTAGTGGTTTTAGAGAACGTATTTTTAACGGGCATCGGAAGTTCACTTTGCTTATTTCCTGTCGTTCCCCCGCTAAAAAGCCAAATCACAACTCCATGTCTGTTTTTGACAAGACGACAACATTCTAACGTGGCTTAAAGTTCGAAAGAATCAATTTTTGTGTAATAAAAGTGATAAAAATGCACAGCACGCTCAGATTGCCCATGTCCAAAACCTGTACTTATCATTTTTAGATGTTTTGGACCACAGTAAATGCGTTTTTAGTCGTACCTATTCAGATCAGAGAGGCTGTCAACTGGACAAAAGGTCTTAAAGGTTTCATATTGCACAAAATGGACTCTTAGGAGCTTTAAGCCATGTTATAATCCTGTTATCTCCTCAAAAACAGACCTGGCATTGTGTTTTGTTTCATTCACACAGGCTTGAGTCACCCGTTATTGTCTATACCAAAGTTCTGTTCTACACAACACCAAAAAAAAAAGAACATTAAAACACAAATCAGAAAAAAAAGCATAATATGGGCGCTTTAAACATGAACAAAATGAACCTCTCCATTGCCTTCCTGGTAGAGACGAACACAATAACGTAAGCGAACTATCTTTTCCATGATCTGTTTCCTGTTTTATCTGCGTTGAGCCTGTTGTCACATAAGGTCAGGCACCAGGGCACTTCCTGCCAGACCAGATGACCATATTGGGTGAGTGAGTGAGGCCAGGTCTGGGACAGGAAGAGCGCAGAGACGGTGAAGGCCGCCATTTTGGGGCCGTTTCATTTAAATCCGTCATCATCTATAGTCCTGGCATCCGAGCGGGACATCCTGTCGGAGTTCACGTCACATGTCATACACAGAACTATGCTTTAACAATGTGTTTTTTTATTTTATTTGACCTAATTTGAACTGATTACTATGCAACTTTTTGTTTGGGGGTCCTTCACCTGCTTTTTTCTACGAATACGTCATTGCTCTGCCTTGAATGTTCCATAGTCTGACATTAAACAGCTCTTTACTTTACATTTATTCAACTACAAGTAGAGCTGGGCGGTATGACCAAAAATTGATATCACGGTATTTTTTTTAATTATCACGGTATCACGGTATTTAACGGTATTTTTGTCTTTGGCTAAGTGGAGTGTGATAGAGTTGGTAATATCATTCCAACGTTTGCTTTTCTTGTCATAGACGGTCCCTTTAGACGGAGAATACGAAGATTGCATGAAAGTAAAATCTGCATCTTCTCCCCAATCTCTGTGTAACGTTGGCAGTGCAGCACAAAACACTACACAGACGTCCCTGGTAGGCGCGTTTGCTAAAGGGACCGTCTGTGTAGTGTTTTGTGACACGGCTCCCTTTTTCGGAGAGCGGGAGTGCGCGGAGCCGTGCCCGGGCGAAAAGGTGAAGAGCGGGGCTCCGCGCACCCGCGCTCTCGCTGGGCGCGGCTCCGCGCAGTCCCGCTCTACGCTCTCGCCGGCACGCGCGGCTCCCGCCTCCGCTCAAAAAGGGAGCCTGTGTCTGTGTCATTTTCTTCGTCCATGCTCACCACTCAACTCGCTATCCTTACCTGGCTTGTTGGCTTGTTTGGTGTAACACTGAAAAACAGCCCCGCTCAATCTACAGCTGGCGTTCCGCCGCTCTGTGTTGCCGACATATGCGCGCACACACGGTATGGCGGTAAATAAAAAATTCATATCATAAAAATAAAAATTACCGGTATACCGGTTCAAACGATATACCGCCCAGCCCTAACTACAAGTGGTTTTATAGCTCAAAAATACTTTAAAAAAACGGATATTCTGACTGTGAGCGGGGTCGTCTCCCCATAGATCTGACCTGTAATCTGGTCTGTTTTGGTTTCCATGAATCTATGCCTCGTTTTACTGTTGGCAAGTATAAGACTGATCAAAAATAGGGACATCTGGGATATTTCTTGTATAAAACTGGGACAAATCAACAGTTTTGGATAAATCTGTTAGGACAGGGGACACAGGGCTCAAAACTGGGACTGTCCCGGGTAAATGGGGACGTCCGGTCGCCGTAAACATGTTTAATTTTTAACTTACTTTGTGGATCATAATCATAATCTGAGGGACTTCTGACGGTGCATTTTTTTCCCTCTTATGGTCATTTTCAAGCTTAATTTTCCGTATTTTACCTAAACAAATGACAATTTATGCCTCTTTTTAGTGTTGGCAGGTATGGGATGGGTCAAAAATAGGGACACCTGGGACATTTTTTGTATAAAACACACAAATCACTAGTTTTGGATAAATCTGCTGGGACAGGGGACACAGAGCTCAAAACTGGGGCTGTCCCGGGTAAACAGGGACGTCTGGTCACCCTAATCTAGTGATAGTTTCCAAGTGAACGTCTCCTTTTACCTTTAGGTCAGGAGAGATCGGCAACTCCAGGGATGAAATTGTCCAAATGATTCGAGTGAAGGTGTGTGGAGTTTAAAAACCGCAGTGGAGCACTCCTTATGCTACTGTGTTTTCCGTTTGAGAGAAGAACACGGCCTAAATACGCAGGGTTTGTGTGTGAAATGTGTGATTGAAACAAAACACAACCCCAGGTCTGTCTGTGATGAGGAAATATGGGCCCTTTAAGCTTTTTCCAGTCTTTTGTGCTGAGTAGTAGGTGGGAATAGAGAGCAGGTGAACAGGGGAGTTTCGGGGCATTCGGGACAATACACAAACATACGTGAACCGCTCGAAATATGTCATGGAAATCAAGACTGAATATTTGGAATTCAGCCTCCACCAGTTCTTCCCCTCGGGCTGAGGTCTAGACACTGTTGCACGGTGAATAAACAGAAAAGCGAACGCTGCAGACAGAAGCGTGTCATAATGAGGAGTAAATATGGTTCCCCTGTGGAATCTACTCATCAGGAAGAATCCATCCTGCTCCATTCTGCGTGTGTGAGTGTGTGTGTGAGTGTGAACAGTCATCACTTAGACATGTGTTTGTCTCATTGTGTTTCCAGTGCTGATACAACTCATCATCCATCTCCCTGTAAGTCTTCGCTACTGCAGCTGCAAATGGTTTTTTCTCTCAAAAATACCGCGTTTTCCCACAGGTGCTAAAATATTAAAGGTCCTATATTAAAAACAATGACTCTTGTGAGCTTTTAGCCGTGTTATAATGTTATTGCCTCATCAAAAACATACCTGGAATCGTGTTTTGTTTCATTCAAATGTTTGACTACTCCTTTATTATTCATCTGTCTACATCTCCAAGGCTCAAAATGTCTGATTTAGCGTAAGGTGACCAGAATTTCAAAATAAAAAACTGGGACATCCACATTTTTTTTGTTTCTTTTTGATGGTTGGTAATAATAAAACTGTGAATCGAGTGTGTAATGAAGGAAAACTGTTCTGCAGAGACTATTCTTGACTAATATCAGTTCGTATAGTCACATTTTCTTTGTGTTGTGGTCGTTTTTAAGCAGCTTTTCTGTATTTTACCTAAACAAATGACAATTTATGCTTCTTTTTAGTGTTGGCAAGTATACAATTGGTCAAAAATAGGGACACCAGGGATACTTCTTGTATAAAACTGGGATAAATAACTGGTTTTGGATAAATCTGCAGGGACAGGGGACACAGGTCTCAAAACTGGGACTGTTCCCGGTAAATAGGGACATCTGGCCACCCTAAACATTTTTCATTGCTACTTTGTGGGTCATAATCATAATCTGAGGGACTTCTGATGGTGTAATTTTTTTCTCTTATGGTCATTTTCAAGCTTAATTTTCTGTATTTTACCTAAACAAATGGCAATTTATGCCTCTTTTTACTGTTGGCAGGTATGGGATGGATCAAAAATAGGGACACCTGGGACATTTTTTGTATAAAACTCAGACAAATCAATAGTTTTGGATAAATCTGCTGGGACAGGAGACACGGGGCTCAAAACTGGGGCTGTCCCGGGTCAGTAGCGACGTCTGGTCACCGTAAACATTTTTCATTTTTAACTTACTTTGTGGGTCATAATCATAATCTGAGGGACTTCTGATGGTGCTTTTTTTTCTTATGGTCATTTTCAAGCTTAATTTTATGTATTTTACCTAAACAAATGACAATTTATGCCTCTTTTTACTGTTGGGAAGTATAAGATTGGTCAAAAATAGAGACACGTGGGATATTTCTTGTATAAAACTGGGACGAATCAATAGTTTTGGATAAATCTGCTGGGACAGGGGACAAAGGGCTCAAAACTGGGACTGTCCCGGGTAAACAGGGATGTCTGGACACCCTAATCTAATGATAGTTTTCAAGTAAACAGCTACATTTTACCTTTAGTTCAGCAGAGATTGGAAATTCCAGGGCTGAAATCATCCAAATGCTTCTAGTGAAGGTGTGTGGAGTTTAAAAATATGGTGGAACTCAGCCTAAATATGCAGGATTTGTGTTAAACGTGTGTGAATGAAACAAAACACAACTCCAGGTATGTTTGTGATTGGGAAATAACATTATAACTTAGATCAGAAAATACCATAATACAGATCTTGTAAGTTTTATCATCGTTTTTTTTTTTTTTTTTTTTTACCTCTATTTATGTTCCTTTGTGGTCTTCTCTGTGGTTTTGGTGCAGTTTTGTGCAGTGCCAGTGACCTCAGAAAGTTCCATTTCCGTCTCAGTGAAACACACAAGAGACTCCATGTATTTTGAGATCTTGTCAAAATTTTGTCCAGCTGCTCTTTCCTCAAAAAAGCTGTGATGTGTAGTGTCCATCCTCAAAAGAGTAACATTAAAATCACATGATCTGATTAAACTGACTTTTAATCATGTTATAACTTTATCAAAAGCATACTCGGACCTCCATATTTTTGCTCCGTTCTCGTTCATGCTGGTTTCATTAATCCTGTTTACGAGGCTGTCTTGCTGTGAGCGTCAGAAATCATTTCAAATTTCCTCAGATTGTTACGTCACAGGTAGAAATCCGATGGTCTCCTGGGCACTTTTTAAGCTCATAAATCCTCGTTCTGAGTATTTCTGCTGTCAGACTGTGTTTACAAGCACACACTTGTATTAGTGTGGCGTAAATGGCTCGTTTTCACTCCAAATGCTGCCGAATAGTGAGCAAATACCAAACCAAGTAGAGGAGAAACAACTGATGCAATGTAGATTTTTTTAGGCATTGTAACGTTCATCAAAAATATCAAAAACAGGCCCGAAGAGGTGTTAGATGTCATGCATGTTTGAGTAATCTAGTGATCTCTTATGTACGGAAGTCGGTGGGGCTCACAACAAATACAAACACCACAACACACCGGGGGAAAAAAGCTACAGCACACCAAAAAAAAAGTCACAACTCCAAATAAGTCACAACACACCAAAAAAAAGCCACAACACAACAAAAAAAGTCCCTACAGACCCAAAAAAGCCACAACACACCAAAAAAGCCACAACACACCAAATAAAAAAGCCACAACACACCAAAAAAGCCACAACACACCAGAAAAAAGCCACAACACACCAAAAAAGTCATAACACACCAAATAAAGTCACAACACCAAAAAAGCCACAACACACCAAAAAAGCCACAACACACCAAAAAAAGCCACAACACACCAAAAAAGGCCCAATACAAAAAAGTCACAACACACCAAAAAAAGCCACAACACATAAAAAAAAGCCACAACACACCAAAAAAAGCCACAACACACCAAAAAAGGCCCAATACACCAAAAAAGTCACAACACACCAAATAAAAAAGTCACAACACCAAAAAAAAGCCACAACACACAAATAAAAACCACAACACACCAAAAAAAAAAAAAAAAAATTAAAAAAAAGCCACAATGCACCAAAAAAAGTCACAAGACCAAAAAAGCCACAAAACAACAAAAAAGGCACAACACACCAAATAAAAAAGCCACAACACACCAAAAAAGCCACAACACACCAAAAAGCCCCAATACAAAAAAGTCACAACACACCAAAAAAGCCACAACACACCAGAAAAAAGCCACAACACACCAAAAAAGTCATAACACACCAAATAAAGTCACAACACCAAAAAAGCCACAACACACCAAAAAAGCCACAACACACCAAAAAAGAGACAAAAAAGCCACAACACACCAAAAAAGCCACAACACACCAAAAAAGGCCCAATACAAAAAAGTCACAACACACCAAAAAAAGCCACAACACACCTGAAAAAAGCCACAACACAACAAAAAAGCCACAACACACCAAAAAAAGAGACACAAAAGCCACAACACACCAAAAAAAGCCACAACACACCAAAAAAGCCACAACACACCAAAAAAAGCCACAACACACCAAAAAAGGCCCAATACAAAAAAGTCACAACACACCAAAAAAAGCCACAACACACCAAAAAAAGCCACAACACACCAAAAAAAGCCACAACACACCAAAAAAAGCCACAACACACCAAAAAAGGCCCAATACACCAAAAAAGTCACAACACACCAAATAAAAAAGTCACAACACCAAAAAAAAGCCACAACACACAAATAAAAACCACAACACACCAAAAAAAAAGCCACAATGCACCAAAAAAAGTCACAAGACCAAAAAAGCCACAAAACAACAAAAAAGGCACAACACAGCAAAAAAGCAACAACGGAAGTGGGTGCAGGACCAAGCGAGGAGGATCAAGCAGGAAGTGAATGGGAAAAGTTGAAAAAGAAGAATGGGAAAAGTAAAGGAATGTAGAAGTGGTGTGTTGTGGCTTTTTCTGGTGTGTTGTGGCTTTTTCTGGTGTGTTGTGGCTTTTTTTGGTGTGTTGTGGCTTTTTTTCGGTGTGTTGTGGCTTTTTTGTTGTGTTGTGGCTTTTTTCTGATGTGTTGTGGCTTTTTTGGTGTGTTGTGGCTTTTTTTGGTGTGTTGTGGCTTTTTTGGTGTGTTGTGGCTTTTTTCTGATGTGTTGTGGCTTTTTTGGTGTGTTGTGGCTTTTTTTGGTGTGTTGTGGCTTTTGTGTCTCTTTTTTTTGGTGTGTTGTGGCTTTTTTGTTGTGTTGTGGCTTTTTTCAGGTGTGTTGTGGCTTTTTTCAGGTGTGTTGTGGCTTTTTTGGTGTGTTGTGGCTTTTTTGTCTCTTTTTTGGTGTGTTGTGGCTTTTTTGGTGTGTTGTGGCTTTTTTCAGGTGTGTTGTGGCTTTTTTGGTGTGTTGTGGCTTTTTTGTCTCTTTTTTTTTGGTGTGTTGTGGCTTTTTTGTCTCTTTTTGGTGTGTTGTGGCTTTTTTTGTTGTGTTGTCTGTACTTACGGGCACTACTTTGGGCGAGTTACTTGCAGTTTGCCTGTTACACCAACTACAACAACTGTGGTGCGTATGTAACCAGAACAGACTCTGTGGACTCTTTCCGCAGACCCGGACCTGCACCCGCCCGGGTCAGTGTGACAGGGAGTCCCACACTTACAGTCTGTGTACACATGACATAACATCACACCTTTAGACACAAAGTACTCAAGATAATACGGCCCTGTTCATCTTCTACATCGCCTCTGCCGTTGGACTCATGAACACCTGTCACACCTGTCACTTTATAACACCAGGTACTGTCACTTTACAACAACCTACTTCAGCTATAATGAGTCTACTTGCACTGACAGTTTCTCCTCCTGCTCTGTCCATATAGACTATTTTCCTCTTTCGTCAACACCTTACTGCTTATGTTGTCATAGTTTATATTTACAATTATTATTTTTTATGTTGCACCTTTGCCCAAGATCATTTCTGTCAGTTTTGTTCACTGACAACGGCCACAGAACTGATTCTGACTTAGAGGGGAACTCCGGCACTTTTGAAGTCCGTTGCTAGAGGCGGTCGAATTCTGTCAGAAGCCAAAAAACGGCACAGATCAGTGTTTCCTCGGTGGAGATCTCACTGTGGCAGTGAGTCTGTCAAGGCAACAAACTAGTGTAGTGATGGGGGCAAGTTCTTAACTTCCACGTAAAACGCCAATTACAACAGCCACGAGTCTAGCAAACAAAACGCTCTGCCTGGTTCACTCATTAGTGTCTGGAAATGTTAAAAAACAACTTTATAAGCAGCCTTAGCATTAGCTTGTTGATTTCCCATTGCACATGCGAAAGCCCAAAAGACTCGATTGTCGACTCCAGCGGCGCCGAGAGGCTCGAGCCCGCAAAAGCAACAAGTGAGTATCGACTACTGATGGTGAAGAACAATAGAAACTGAGAGTTGAAAGAAAATGGTTCAGGAATGTATTTTCTTAGCCTTTTCAAAAAAATATAATCCACTCGTAAATAAATGGGATTAGAAACGACATCGGCGATTAAGTCTTTTGGGCTTTCACATGTGCAGTGGGAAATCAACAAAGGTAAGTGTAAGGCTGCTTATAAAGTTGTTTTATAATTCTTCCAAACCACTAATGAGTGAACCAGGCAGAGCGTTTTGTTTGTTAGACTCGTGGCTGTTGTAAAATGGGTTAGAAAGTGGTGTTAAGCCTCTTCTGTGCAAATTGGAGTTTTATGTGGAAGTAAAGACCTCGCCCAATTCACTGCACTAGTTTGTTGCCTTGACAGACTCACTGCCACAGTGAGATCTCCACTGATCTGTGTGTTTTTTGGTTTCTGACAGTATTCACCCACCTCGAGCAATGGACTTTAGCTTCAAACATGCCCGAGTTCCCCTTTAAATCTACATCCTTTTCTTTCACCGCAACCGCTCTTGAATAACCGTACCTGTTCGAAGATTGTCCATTTATCTTCTCCCCAATGCTTTATTCAGGAGTGTCAGCGCAGAGTGGCCCGTCCCGTCCCCCCCCCCCGACAGGTGAACATAGGCAGGTGCTAGTGCCTGTCTCCGGCCTGTACCCGAGCAGCTGCAGCCGGTGTGAGCTCTGTACGAGATGATGGGTCCTGATGGCTGAGATGATAGGCGCACACTCCTTACACGGACACACATGTCCGGGCCCCGGGATCTTCTGACAGGACTGGAGCGCTTCACCTGTCCTGCACCTGCCACACAGCACAACAGACAGTGGAAGTATTGGCTAAAGTTTGAGAAAGACTGCAGTGTCACCAAGACCATTTGCTCAAATATGGTTTTTCGCACATAATATAAATAAAGTGTGTTAGTTGAAAGATTGAAAGTAGCTCTGGAGCATCAGCATTCATTAACACATAACATATTTATATCTTTTATGCTTGTTTTGAATGCTATATCTGCTGAAAATGTATAAACATGTTAATTTTCACCTTTGTTTTTCTCATGTTTTTTCTCCTTTTGCTTCATTAACATCCCGCTAATGAAACTCCTGCACATCGCATCAGGTTTGAGAAGTTTCTGTGTACAGTTTTGTGCCATGTTTTTGTATATTTATGGAGAATAAAGAGTAAAGAGGGTTTGAATAGAGCCCAGGAGAGATCGCTACATTACGCAAACATGCATGGATGATCTAAACTCTCTTCAGGGGTGTTTTTGATAAGGGAACGTTATAACATGGTAGAAAGCTTAGACTTATGGCATTACTTTGAATCCAAAAACAAAATCTGACATAACTCATTCAATTAATAAAGTTCCCGTAAAGTCTGTTCAGTTCAAGAGCAACATAAACATGGACATAATTCATATCCTGTAAAAAAAAAAAAAAAAGCTTTAATGTACAGTCAACTATATTGTGCACTGCAAATTTCATAAAACTAACCAAGATTTATTCTCTTAAATCTAGACAAAAAAATCTTATTTATCTTGTTTTAAGTGATATTTACTAAATGACTAAATGATAAGGTAAATATGTAAGATTATTAAAATATTACTTTTTTTTTTCTTATTTAGTTTTTATATCTGTAAACTAGTTAGAACGTGCAAAAAAACAAGAATAACAAGTGTTAAGTTTTAGTTTAAGACATTTTTATGGATGTAAATCAGTCGATCTTGGACTGAAATCGTCCAGTATCTGAACCTTCTGTTTGTAACATGGAAAGATTAAAAGATTTAAAAGTTTTAGGAAAGTGCTGCAATTTGTCGATATGTTACCAAGTGCTAATTAGTCTTCAAAGAAGGAAATAAAGAATTTCATTAAGATTCATTCACTAAAATCAAGAATAAAACAGCCAAGAACAAGTTTTATATTCTAATTTTAAGAATTTTCAGTTTAATTTATTCTTAGAATTAGTGTTTTATGCTTTATTTTAGATCACTTAAATATTAGATTATTGCTTAGAAGAAGTGATTTTATCTTATTTGGAGATTTATGAAGGCCTAGATATATTTTCTTATTTTAAGATTTCTTGTAAATTTCACTTCCTGCACTGGCAGATCATTTCACTTGTTTCTGGAGCATTTTAACTTAAAATAAGTGTATTTTTCTAGTTTTAATGAAGGGTATTTTTGCACTGCATGCTATACTCTGTTTATAGGTGTAAATTAATTTGTTTTATACACCCTGGTAGAAGTTTGAGTCGTTTTGGGACAGTTGCTGCTCCTGCGGTTTTAGTTCCAGTTGTGTCAGTTTGCGCATGCTCAGTTTGGCACCAGAAATCCGGATATTGCTCATGAGCACTTTCAGAATATCCCACTGAGAGGACCTTAATTTCTCACCACCGGGATACTGTGTTTACATGGACGCTCACAAACTCGGACACTCAAACTAATACTTGTGTGCACATAAACACTCCTTCCTTTACAGTCCTGGTTACTAATGTACACTGAATTCTCAAAATATCAGCGGCGCATGTTGCAGATCTGATTGTCTTTGGAGTGCAAACGACCCTCTGCCCAGTGTTTGTTTCAACCTTCAGCCTGAACACAGCTCTGCTCCTGCACCGTGACTCAATGTGCTCTGCAGACAATCTCGACAGCAGCCAGAAAAAGCATCAGACACGAGCTGTTCAGAGCGCGGCAGGAAGCTTCTAACCAGAGGCGCTTGGTAATAAGTCGGTGAGTTACGTGTATTCCTGTTACTTTTTGAGGAAATTGCACTAATAAAGCACTCATACGTGACTCCACATTTTGTTGACTCTCTAATTTAAGACTACAGGTGGCAAAAGCTCTACGTATGTTGATAATAGGAAATGATTTGTGTTTCTTGTGCAGCTCTTTCAGATCTTATTTTTGTCGTCAATCTTTTGAAAATACCAGATTTTGTGCATTATTTAGAGGAGGGCGGGAGGGGTGGAGGTTATTATTTTCTACTCGCACCGAAAACATGCCCGAAGAGGATTTTTTGAGTAATTTAGTGATCTCTCCCGACACCGACACGCGCGGCAATTCCCCATAAAGATGCAAAATCAGGATAAACAACAATACACTCCAACTTCACAAACCTGATGTGGTAATGCGATAGCGCTGTGAACGGGGAGTGACTGAAAGGTTTAATATGTTGTTTTCGGCAAATAGAGCATTTTCAAAACAGCAAAAGGGTAACACGATGATCTAAATATG
This sequence comes from Odontamblyopus lacepedii, assembly GCA_034769755.1. Lineage (NCBI taxonomy): Eukaryota > Metazoa > Chordata > Actinopteri > Gobiiformes > Gobiidae > Odontamblyopus > Odontamblyopus lacepedii. The sequence goes on from CM068359.1 coordinate 34,417,048, forward strand.
CTATAAGTTAGCAAATCAGACACCATAGACGTGTCCTTCCAACTACATTAACTTCAGATGATAGATTCAGACACTTTCAGTTACTCTTACTCGAGTAGTGGCTTTTTACTCGTACACAAGTGGCACAGAGAAACCTTATGGAAACCAAAACTAAGAACAGATATTTTAGTTAAAGGCGGCTTTGGTCTTGAGCCTTAGGTCACTCTGAACTTGAACAGAGGTCAGTATGTGCCCAGCTGAGGTGTGGGACAATGTTTCCTCAGCCCTATGTTTCCTCAGCCCTATGTTCCCTCAGCTCTATGTTCCCTCAGCCCTGTTTCCTCAGCTCTATGTTCCCTCAGCCCTATGTTCCCTCAGCCCTATGTTCCCTCAGCCCTATGTTCCCTCAGCTCTATGTTCCCTCAGCCCTGTTTCCTCAGCCCTTTGTTTCCTCAGCCCTATGTTCCCTCAGCTCTATGTTCCCTCAGCCCTTTGTTTCCTCAGCCCTATGTTCCCTCAGCTCTATGTTCCCTCAGCTCTATGTTCCCTCAGCTCTATGTTCCCTCAGTCCTATGTTCCCTCAGCCCTATGTTCCCTCAGCCCTATGTTCCCTTAGTCCAGCTCGAGGTCCTGGTGCAAATGGCCCTAGGTTGAAATTACTTATTGAATCATCCCTTTGAATGTGGTATAAAAAATAAAAAATAACTTCACTTAGAGTTTATTTTGAGAAAAATCTTAGAAGGAAAGAAAAATCCCGGGACCATTGGGCTGTGGGATCATAAGGCTGAACCCTCTGGAGACGAGACACTTCCACTCGGTCCCGGAGGAGGAGCTCATGTGCTCTGTGCGACTTAAAGGACACTGAAAATGAAATGCATTTTCTGTCCTACTGTCCTTTGTATTCTGACCTGTGCTGTCAGTTGTGTCTAATGTGTCTCGCTGTTTGTTTGCCGTGTCTGATGAGGAGAGACCGGTGTATCTGTTTAAATGTGATGTTTTCAAGCTGCCTCAGTCTGTGTTGAAAACCTGGGACACGTTATATTTGATGTGTCTGCTTATTGTTTCATGTGTCTTATAAGTCCATGTGGGCACCAACTAAATGGCGCCTGACAGGAAATAAGTCAAATAAACAAAAAATGAACTAAACTTAAGGTGCTTTCCACAACTTTGCAGGTGGAGGGTCCGTCACCTGCTTATCTCCATGAAGATGTTATTGCTGTGTCTAGAATCATCCATTAGACCTATGGGAGACAACTATAGGCTGCATTACAGGTCAGATCTGTGGAGAGGCAACACTATTCACAGAGAGAATTATTGTATTTTTGAGGAATAGAAATACCTGTAATGAAGAAATGCTACATGGATGTGTTTAATGTCATACTACGGAACATTCCACACAGCAAAAATACCCCTCTTTAAAACTAGAAAAATCCACTTGTTTTAAGTTCAAATGCTCTAGAAACAAGTGAAATGATCGGCCAGTGCAGGAAGTGAAATTTACTGATCAAGAAATCTTAAAATAAGAAAATATATCTAGGCCTTCATAAATCTCAAAATAAGATAATATCACTTATTTTAAGCAGTGATCTAAAATAAAGCATAAAACACTTCAATCCTCAAACCTCATGAGTATTGGGCAGCAAACTGCCCCCACGCCCCAGCCGGATTAAGCGGGAGAAGATGGATAGATAGATAAATTATAAATCTTATTCTTGGCTGTTTAATTCTTGATTTGAGTGAATGAATCTTAATTAAATTCTTTATTTTCTTATTTTAAGACTAATTACCACTTGGTAACTTATTGACAAATTGCAGCGCTCGCCTAAAACTTTTAAATCTTTTAATCTTTCCATGTTACAAACAGAAGGTGCAGATACTGGACAATTTCAGTCCAAGATCGACTCATTTACATCCATAAAAACATTGTCTTAAACTCCATCTTAACACTTATTTTGCTTGTTTTGTGCATTCTAACTATTTTATATATATATAAACTAATTAATAAGAAGAAATTTGGCAGTCATTTAGTATATTTTATATTTTGTCTTAAATCTAGACAAGATTTTTTGTCTAGATTTAAGAGAATAAATCTTGGGTTAGTTTTATGAAATTTGCAGTGCAAGAAAAGCAATAACATCTTCATGGAGATAAGCAGGTGATGGACCCTCCACCAGAAAAGGCAGTTCACCTTCAAGAAATTTCATGGAGCTTTACACTTTGTGCTTCAACTTGAGTAGCATTATTTCGAAGCAAGCGTAGTCCACTCTTATTTTTGGCAGTTCTTTTGGCTTCTTTACCGAATATTCCCATTTGACCACCGCCTCCACCGCTGCCCAAACTGTCTTTACGCTTCACCACGTTCGCGTCTCCGCCAACCCGCCCAGAGAAACCTCCCTGACTCTCCGCCGCGGCTACGCTAACGTCTGCTAATCCACGGCGACTTCCACCAACACGGACGCCAAAATATTCACCAAATGGAGTCACATCCCCAACAACCGTGCAACGCGAGCAGACAGGCCAGAACAAGTTCATTTGTCCACAACTACCGAACACTAATTCCCCCTCGCGTCGGCTAATTCCCGTCAAGGAAACAAGCTTGCTGCTCCGACAACCCATCAAGTTTGCTTTGCTGGAGGATGGCGCTTCATAAATAATAGATAAAAAGAACGGGGAGAGACGGTGTAGGTGCAATTTCCACGCGATAAATAAAAAACGCTTGTCAGATTTTGGGAGCGTAACGGCGAACAATTAGGAATTAGCGAGCGAGGAAGGAGAACAAGGCAAAACGGAGCTTAAAGATTTGTCCACGGGCGCCACACGGTTGTCAGAGCCGGGTTCGCCGCCTGTCAAGCGCAGAGGAGGGCTTTGAAGCAGAGTGCTGAGATGCAGGATGTAGAGCTTTTGTTAAGGACGTGAAAGGGAAGATGCACAAGCTGTCAGCCATGAAAATGAGTTTGGGATGGAAACGTCAACAAGCGCCGCTCAGTTCCTGGTGACTTAGCAAGATTCAGATTTTATTTCTGCATCCTCAGAACGTGTTGGAGCGAGCGGTTTATACATCTTCAACCTGTCATAAAAAAGAAGAGCTCTGTTACCTGAACATAATCCTACTCAAGATGAAATATGAAGTAGTGGTCAAAGAAATGAGTTATTTAAAGAGAGTATTTTACTTCTATGCGGTATTAACTGCTAACACGTATATTTAGATTACCACGTTATGTTTTATTCTTGCTATATATGCCAAAAACAATATATTAACATATTTTATAAGTTTTACTCTCAGTTTTGACACTCTGAGTCTCCCCTCCCTTTGCTCTCCGTGCAAAGTCACTCCCCCCTCAGAGCACTATAACAATACAATCAGTGTGTATTCTGGTAATGAAATTACTGCACATCGTATCAGGTTTGTTAAGTTGTTGTGTACTTTTTTTTTTTAATCATGTTTTTGTATATTTAAGGAGAAATGTCTTGTGGGAGCATGGCTGATGTAGTCTTATAGGCGAAGCTATGCACAGAATCTCACAGCGAACTGTAAGAAGGGAAAACAGACCCTTTTAGTGATAGTAAACAGTGATGACGTAGGCTCGGTTGCGCATTTTGGCAAGAGAAGTGCGGCAAAACTCTGCAGCTTGTCAAACTCTGCGAAAGGATCATCGTCCAAAGATTGCGAATATTTCCTCAACAAGCGACTTTGACAAATGTTGTCTGACTCCCAGAACCTTGTGCGATCAGTGAGTAAATAATTATATGACGTCATTTCTGCTCAGCTGACGGCAGCGACTTGAGCAAAACTAGTGGCGATAAACGATCTCAGTCTGTGGAAAAGTCTGTAACGGTCTTTAGTAATTTGCTTTTGATTCATATTTTACATAATAATACAGACTTTTCCACAGCCTGAGATCGTTTATCGCCACTAGTTTTGCGGAGTTTGCCGCAGTCATCTGAGCCTAAATGGTGTCCTATAATTACCTTTGAAATAATAGTGAACAGTTTTAGAAATAAATTCGCCTAAATGAAAATTGTCACAGCACAAAACAGCACAAACGAAACACAAACATTTTCTATAATTTTCTGCCTGTTTTGGGGCTGTTTAACATTTCGAGGGGCTGGATGACGTCATCGGCCGAAAATAAAACTGCAAATATCTTAAGAACCAGAATCGCACAAAAACGAAACTTTTTGCAGCACAAACGAAGCACAAACGATTGCATTTTGAAGCTTCCTGGGGGCTGACTGACCCCAATTTGACCTATAAAAGAATCTTTCATTTCTCAAAAACTAAACCAGCACAAACTGAACTTTTTGCAGCACAAACGAATCACAAACGATTGACAGTTTTTGTGTAAGTTTGAGTTTGATGGGGGCGACTTCACGGAGGTGCTGAAGTCACAGTGCATCCAAACGTACATCCGGACCACTGTTTAGTCCACTGCTGTACAGGTTTAAAGCGCTAAAAAACTGGACATACATCTTTCTCAACTTCATTTCCCGATCCATCACTGTTAGATGTGGTTTTTTTCCCACAGATGGAATTGAAGGATGTGGTGTGACTTCAGACCGATGGAGCTAGGGGCCAAGGCCAAATGATCACATGATAAATGATTGTTTCACATTATTCAGAATTGCTTTTCTTCATGTGGATTGGATTGTGCGCACTGCCTTGTCAAATTTATCTTAACTTTGAGGGAAGTTTGCGACGCAATCTTTTCCCCACAGTTCACCATTCGGTCTAACAGCGTTTCAGTGCAAACTCGCTCACATGATATCGCGGACAAGCGGAGAGTAAATGATTAAAAATGACGGAAATAATCGGTGGCACGTGGTTGAACAGAAAGGTTGAACAGAGTGTTTTCCTTAATTCTCTGCTTGGATCCAGAATACACACTTCTCCAGTACGTTACAAAGACGTGTTTGGTCATCACTTATCTGTTTTTGTCGTGTTTTTACTATAAAAGGTGATGGGTGTGATCGACAGGTGGAGTAGCCAATCACGTGTTTTTACTATAAAAGGTGATGGGTGTGATCGACAGGTGGAGTAGCCAATCAGGGCGGTGCAGGATCTGTCTGTACCAAAACAAAGAAAGTAAAAAGTTCACAGGAGACTGAAAAAATATGGATTTCTGCAGGGCTAAATTCTGTTGAACTGAAGTGAGAGAAATTTTATTTTGTTCAGAAAATGGTAACTGACCAATGAGCCCCTTCATTTCAAAACCCTTTTCTTATCGTGCTCCATATGGAACCAGCTGCCACCCACCGGGAGAAACGCCACATCCATTCACATGTTCAAATCCAGACTTAAAGGGATAGTTTTGTTTTTTTGACATGAATCTGTACGTCCCCGTCAGCAGCGTCGAGCATCAACACTGACTTACCTCCCGACAGCGTCCGGTGAGCCGAGTTCTTTTTGGTTTCGGTGCTGATGAAAGTGTCCGGCGAGTTGGCTGGGGTCATGAAAATAAAGCGTTTTTCTTCTCAAAACAATATGTGTTCAAAAGAGTGAAACATTTGCATCACAAAACGTCAACCACGAAAAAGTCAGACCTCAGAATAATTTTCTCTAAGATCATGTCTGCGCATATCTGTCTGTATCAGTATTGCAGGATCGGTTAACACATATCGCAACAAACTTAATCTATTTTAAAGATGCTCAAGTTTTCCATCTGACATTTACTATTAAAATGTTAAAGATGAACTATGGACATGTTCGTGCTTTGCTGTTTTTTTTTTCGTAACACTTTTTTGAACACATATTGTTTTGAGAAAGAAAAACACTTTATTCTCGTGACTCCAGCCAACTCGCCGGACACTTTCATCAGCACCAAAACCGGGGAAGAACTCGACTCACCGGACACTGTCGGGAGGTAAGTCAGTGTTGATGCACCACACTGCTGACAGGGACGTACAGATTCATGTGAAAAAACCTGAACTATCCCTTTAAAATCCACCTTTTTTGCTTCCATGTACATAAGCATGTATGTATGTAGGTCTATGTGCCTGTGTATGACGTCTACGTGAGTGAATGCACATTTATAGGTTTGTATAATGGTGTGATTTGTAATTTTGCACACTGTACACTGTTTTCTGTCATTTTTACCACTGTATTTTGCTGTCAATCACTGTATATTGTTGTAATCTTGCTGTAAATACTGGTACATTTTAATTTCACTAAGTGCAGTGCGACACTTCGGTGTGATTTTCCACTTTAATAAACAAACTTAAACATGTGTCACTGCAATAAACATCTGATTGGACGGCTCTGCTTGAGGCTGACTCGCGGCACGACAGAGAGGGTGTTAAAAATGCAAAAGTGTAGAAAAGGTACATCAGTCTGGACTTGTCAGGTGAGCTCTGCCCGGGAGGGGCAAAACCCTGCCGCAGGATGTAAACAAAAAGATGTAATATGGAAGATGGAGTGAGTGATGCAAAACGGGCCTGTATTAGTGTTGCCAGGTAACTCACACTGTTTCCCCAGACACATTTTGATCTTGCCTGCAAAATCCAAACTCGTACGTCTGTGTTTTTATACAGATTGATATCCGTCTCGCCTCTACACTTTCCATTACGTCTAACAGATTCTTTTTATTTCAGAGACGTGTGTGAAATGCAGGAGCTCATTAGTCATCTCTCATTTACAAATAAAATCTAATTTCTCTCAGATAAACACCGTTTAGTGCTTCGCGTGTTCATTCCGCAGAAACCCTGCGTGTTTTTCAACTCTCTGTGATTTATTTTTCCAGGTGTAGACAGACTCCGACATTAACGTCTAATTGTGGGAGTGGCGGTGCGTCCATTTGTTATCAAACGCTCCGACATTTTTCTCCCGTTTTTGGAGTGGCGGCACATTGGCTTTTTTTTTTCAACATCCCGCCTTTCCGACATGTAATTATTAAGTTTCGACTGCGCTCTTTTCAGGACCATATTTTCAGGACCATATTTTCAGGACCATATTTTCACGGACTGGAGGCGTGGCCTGGTTTAATCCTGGTTAAATCCTGTTGTAGTCCTGTTTTAGACCTGGTTTTAGTCCTGTTATAGACCTGGTTTAGTCCTGGTTTAGATCTGGTTTAGTCCTGGTTCAGACCTGGTTCAGACCTAGTTTGAGTCCTGATTTATTTTCAGACCTGGTTTAGTTCTGGCTTTAGTCCTGTTATAGACCTGGTTTAGTCCTGATTTTAGTCCTGGTTTAGTTTCAGACCTGGTTTAGTCCTGGTTTAGATCTGGTTTAGTCCTGGTTCAGACCTGGTTTAGTCCTGGTTTTAGTCCTGGCATAGACCTGGTTTAGTCCTGTTTAGATCTTGTTTAGGCCTGGTTTAGTCCCGGTTTAGATCTGGTTTAGTCCTGGTTTAGATCTGGTTTAGACCTGGTTTGAGTCCTGATTTATTTTCAGACCTGGTTTAGTTCTGGCTTTAGTCCTGTTATAGACCTGGTTTAGTCCTGATTTTAGTCCTGGTTTAGTTTCAGACCTGGTTTAGTCCTGGTTTAGATCTGGTTTAGTCCTGGTTCAGACCTGGTTTAGTCCTGGTTTTAGTCCTGGCATAGACCTGGTTTAGTCCTGTTTAGATCTTGTTTAGGCCTGGTTTAGTCCCGGTTTAGATCTGGTTTAGTCCCGGTTTAGATCTGGTTTAGTCCTGGTTTAGATCTGGTTTAGACCTGGTTTGAGTCCTGATTTAGTTTCAGACCTGGTTTAGTTCTGGTTTTAGGCCTGGTATAGACCCGATTTTGTAGTTTAGAAAAGTATAGTTTACTTGAATGTCATTATAAACGCCTACATGTAACACAAAAACAGTAACAGTGACAAACTTTTATAATTTTTTTCACACAAAATTGGTCAGGAATGTCTGTCAAAGAATTAGGACTTATGATATGAAGTTATAGGGTTTAAAAGTAGAGGTCTCTTTTTGATTTGGGTGGAGGATGAAACTTGCATCTTTGTAAAACGTAAAAACTGTAGATTGAGTTTGAATTGTGAAGTAGTAATCTGGATTTGTTGCTATGTGAAATACAGACACATGTAAAAAGCGCATGTTCAAGCAAAACTAACTATAACAAACACCAGATATGAAAAAATCTCATCTTGCATGGCCTATGTGAAAACAGTGCATTTGTTCTACTGCAAAGCTGATAGTAGCTGCATTCCCTTTATAATCATCATTTTGACCCACTTTCAGCTAGTGACATAAAGGCACTTGGGTCTCTTACAAACATCTACCCCATTTGATTTAGGTACCTTGCCTTGTCATTATAAAACAGGTTGACAGACCTGGCTTTAGTCCTGTTATAGACCTGGTTTAGTCCTGTTTAGACCTGGTTTGAGTCCTGATTTTAGTCCTGGTTTAGTTTCAGATCTGGTTTAGTCCTGATTTTAGGCCTGGTATAGACCTGGTTTAGTCCTGCTTTAGACCTGGTTTTAGTTCTGGTATAGACGTGGTTTAGCCCTGGTTTAAAAGCAGGTCTGTGCCAAGACTAAAACCAGGACTAAAACCAGGTCTAAACCAGATCTATACCAGGACTAAAACCAGGTCTAAATCAGGACTAAAACCAGGTCTAAATCAGGACTAAAACTAGGTCTAAATCAGGACTAAAAGCAGGTCTAAACCTCCTCTCCGCAGCGCCGTTACCTCATGGGTAAATTGTCGGAATGGCAACATAAAAAAGTGTCGGAGTGGAGGGCTGTCGGAATAGGGGATGAACCCTGACTTTGCGTCCCCCTGACCGGGTAATCCGCCCGTCAGTCACACCCATCTGAACTCGGGAAGATTCACCGGTGACCAGACTCTTCGTAAAGTATTAAAGAAGTGTGTGTTTTGGATCGCAGGGAGATTCTGACCATGAATCACGCGCACAGTAGGACGTTTAATCAGCCACGGTACAGGCCTGAGACGTTTACAACACATTACACCTGCCATGGCGCATACCTCTCCTTATTGACTGCGGTTTATGGCCAAACAATAGAACCACTTGAGCATTTTATCGTAAACCGCATCTGGCAACCACCCAGGCCTTTAACCTTTACACCGCATTTAACGACGCCACTTTTCAGAGAGCCTTTTAACGATGACAAACTGCGCGCTTCTTGCCTCCTGCTTTGGTTTCTCGACATAAACCAGCCCCGAGTTACAACCGAGCGTCGCCAACAGGACAACGAAGACCCAAAACAAACACCGCCACGGCTGCCTTCCACTGGGCCGTGATTCCGGGCGATTGTTGTATTTATATTTCATGCTACGCGGAGAACCCGAGGAATAATTTATTGAGTGCCGGGGGAAATTACACCAGTGGCTGCCTCCGTGAAAGTGTCTACGGAGTCAAAACAATCCGGGAGCGACGCGCGAGCTGTTTTTAGAGCTTTAATCTGCGCGGCGTTGGACGGGAAGCGGTTTTGGCTGTTTGCATGTCACGGCAGATATAAATAAAAGGTGCGCCGTCGCTTTGATTTATGGGCTATTTTTGAACGTGTGCTGGGGAAGTGGAGTTAACTTCAGAGGCTCGCGAGAGACGCATAGAGTTTTGGAGTTGTAGTCTCGGGAAAAGATTCTAACTAACTTAAAGGTCCTATATTACGCAACATTTGACTTTTATGAGCTTTTAGCCATGTTAAAACGTTGGTATCTCATCAAAAAACATACCTGGAGTTGTGCTTTGTTTCATTCACAGATGCCAGAGTAATGCTTTATTATTATTCTGTCTACAACGCTCAAAATACTTCCACATTGTGTTGTCATATCGCTGTACTTTTCACGCAAACAGCCTAAATATGTGCATAACGTAGATCAGAAAATAGCGTAATATGGGTGCCACTGTGTGTGATTTTACTGCCTTAAAACGAGAAAAACAGTTTGTAGTGGTCCAGTTATTCCTCACTTACCTTCATTTACATCCAGAGCATCCTAATAATTAATCACAGTGAGTTTCTAAGCGCTTTTCACAACTTTCAGAGGCCAGAGCGGAGTTTTCCTACGACGGTAAAGCCAACAACAATTAAGGCGAGACAAGGCAAGTTTATTTGTATCGCACAATTCGTACACAAAGTAGTTCAAAGTGCTTTACAGAATAAGAAATGCATTCAAATCACAATAAAAACAAAGCACAACATAAATCATCATAAAATTAAAAAGAGAGACATTAAATTAGAAAGAAGAAGAGTGTGGAATGAGAAATGAAAACCTTTCAGTCATCTGCAGCTGAACAGAACTGGACTTAAACAGTCAAAGTAGAGTCTGTGTCACATGTTCAGACTTTTCCAGGTTTCAGCTGCAGGAATCTGAAACTCTGACTCCCCGAGTTTAGTCCTGACTCCTCAAAGCTCCTCAGATGCAGACGGTTCATGTGGCACTAACATGTCACAGATGTAGTTTGGTGTTCGGCCCTGGAGCAGGGGTCTCCAACCTGTACAACCTTCACCCCCTTCCAAGTAGCTCACCAAGAGATTTCAGAATTATACCGTTGTGCTGAATAACCAAAACCTGGTTAATGACATGCCTATTACCACTGTACATGTATAATTTTGAAGCCCAACTTTGTGCACTAATAAATGGATAATGGTTTATGTTTTATAGGCGTCGAACTGTACCCAAAGCCTCACCCTCTTTCTTATAATCGCCACTAAAAAGTGTAGCTTTCTTTTGTTTTGGAGACCCTGTCATAGAGAGACTTGTACACAAGCAGAGCTGCTTTAAAGCATGCTAACCGCACATCCTGATTATTGGACAGTAGAGCATTTCTAACGAGCTGCAGACAGCACAGTGTGGCCTTATTGTGACCTCAAGAGCTGCTTATACAATATATCTGTACTAGGGCGAGACACTTTTTGCTCAGATACGTAGGAAATGAGAACAGGGCTTTTGTCCAATTTATGTATCACACATTTAGCGATGGGTTTCAGAATGATGAAACATTAGAACTGTTGCCACAGCAGTTAAAGCTTCAAAACAAAGTGATATATGGTGCCATTTCAAGGACGGCAGACCATTCAAAATGAATAACAGGAAACTGAAACCCATTAATAGTATTTTTAGTCCACAATAAATGTAACTTTGTCTGACGCACCAAATAACATTCCATTAAATGTACAATAGGGACCTTTTCGGGTGACGTGTCCACCACCTGTTTCTCTGTTATTGTTTTAACCAGAACATTCCACATTACAGCATTAAACTGATCTTTTTCAATGGTAACAAGCAGGTGACACAACCAGGTCAGTTTAAAAGTCAGGTCTGTGGCGAGGCAAGTCTGCTCACACTTCGATTTCAAGATATTGTTGAGTCGCACAACGTCCTGTCAAAGCTTTTATATGGCAAAATACCTGTGGAAAAGTGTCGCATATTTTTGAGCAGCTTCATAAATCTGCCCCAACACCAAATATTCATCCAACAAGGAACAAAGAACAGATTCTGTCCATGAAGAATTTAATGATCAAGGGAAGAAAGACGAAAACAACAACGAGCATCAGTGAAACTACTGAGCAAAACTAACGTTATAGTCATGAATAAAACATAAATAACTTGTTCACTCAGAGCGATTGTAGAATTAAAATAAAAAAAATATTTTGTGATGTTGATATTAGCATAGACAGAGATTTGTGCACATTTAATCTGTGAACATCTACAGCATTTAAACTGCACAAATCTCGCCGTTTTCGTCTTTCTTCCCCTGATCGTTGTGGATAAATTCTTCATGGACAGAATCTGTTCTTTGTCGACCTCGTTGGATGAAGATTTGGTGTTGGGGCAGATTTATGAAGCTGCTCAAAAACACATTTCCACAGGTATTTTGCCGTAGAAAGGCATTGACCGGAAGTTGTGCAACTCAACATTGCAGCACTTCCTGCCGTTGTGATAATCGTCTATTAACACATTTGTTATGTTTTAAGGGCTATATTACGGTATTTTCTGATCTGATTATTATAATGTTGTTTCCTTATCAACAACAGATCCAAAGTTTTGTTTTGGATTCATTTGCACATTTTTACACACCAACCCTGCATATTTATTTATTTATTTATTTATTTATTTATTTGTTTGTTTGTTTGACAGGGACAATGCAAACAAACATAGTTCCAAAGACAAAGTTTGCAACTGATGTGCTGCATATAGAGATTATAGCTAATGCTAATTTTCAGCTCCTGTCCCTGGTTCGGCTTTTCTACTCATAGACTCAAGACAATTTTTAAGATACTAACTATGAAAAATTAAAACAGTGTCAGTTTAGTACAACAGAAAACTATAATATTTAAAAATGAGTGCAGTCCTGGTTTGTCTTTAGCCAGTGCTTGAGTCTGGAGGTAAATCTTTTAAAGTTTTAAAGCTCCTGCAGTGTGGTCCCCTACATTCCTGATTGGAGCGCTTCTGGTGACTCTGCTGTTTTGTCTTTGAATAAATGTACTTAGTGGCTCTGGTGCTGAATTATTAATGCATTTGTAGATTAATTTAAGAAAACTAAAATTAATAAAGCTATCAAAGCTTAATAAATTATAGTTCTTAATGATGGTACAATGATGATAGCGGATGGGCTTTTTATCCATTATTTTGAGTGCTCGATTGTAGAGCTTATACTTTTGGTTGCAGTGGGAGTGGCCTGTGCCCATGCTGTAATGCAGTATGATATATGTGAGGAAATCATAGCATGCATATACAGGGCTGCCTGATCTGGTATATAATTTCGGATGAGTTTGAAGCAATTTAAATTAGTTTGTATTGTTTTGGAGATTTTGTTTATGTGTTTATCAAATTGAATTTGTGAATCTAAAACCAAGCCAAGATATTTAAATTCAGCTACAGTATCAATTCTTTCAGTTTTTAGATAAATTTAGAATTTTTCTTTTATATTTAGTTTCTTTATAGAAAAACACATGGAAACTGTTTTTGAAATATTCAAAACTAACTGATTTTGGATGAGCCACAGTTGGATGTCAGACATAGAGTTGGATAGTGCAGCTGCAGCCTGCTCAGGTGACTTGGCGGGTGCATAAAAAACTGCGTCATCCGCATAAAGCTGGAAACTGGCACCTGAGCAGTGCAGAGGTAAATCATTTATAAAGAGACTAACAGCAAAGGCCCGAGTATCGAACCTTGTGGAATACCCATTTTTATTTTTGAAAGTGCAGATATATCCTGATCTACTTTAACACACTGTGCTCTGGACTGGAGATAAGACCCAAACCACATTACTGCCTCAGCTGACAAATTAAAACCTGACATTTTAGATAAAAGCAAACTATGGTTGACTGTATCGAACGCCTTTTTAAGATCCACGTTGCCCTTTTCCAGGGACTTTTTTACATTTTCGATCAAACAGCAGTTTGCCATTTCAGTTGAGTAACCTGGTCTAAAACCAAACTGCTGTGGGTGGAGAAGCTGTCTAGATTCTAAATACTCAATTAATTGTGGTGCTACCACTTTTCCAATTACTTTAGATAAAACTGGTAAAATAGATATAGGGCGGTAATTGCACATGGAATCCTGACGACCTGTTTTGTATATTGGGGTGACAACTGCTTTTTTCCAGGCATTAGGAAATGCACAAGTTCTTATGGAAAGGTTAACGAGATGTGTCAACGGTTTAACAAGCACACTTCCAAATGTTTTAAGGAAGCAACTATTCATGTTATGTCATTTGATTTAGAATTTAAAAGATTATTAATTATTTCTGCAACTTTTGATTCCTTTACCTCTTTAATATAGAAAGAATCAGAAATAAATGTTGCTGTGAAATCTACAGGCTGAAAATCTTTTGTTAGTTCTTCAACTGATTTTACAAAATATGAGTTGAGCTCATCAGCCATAGTGGCACTATTGGTTATGCTATTGCCATTTATGGTAAGTTCTGCAATCCTCTTGTGTTTATTTGATTTGTTGGTCAATTTATTCAAATGCATCCAGAGTGTTTTGGTGCTTCCCTTAGCATGGTCAATTAATTGGGTGTAATACGTAGCTTTTGCTTTACGCAATTCAAGCACAACTTTATTTCTTAAGCTTTTGTAAATCAAAAGGTCAGTATTAAGTTTTGAACGTAAAGATATTTTTAGAGCCAGATCTCGCTTCCTCATAAGTTTTCGTATTTCATTATTTATCCAGGGTACAGTGGATTCTTTTTGTCTAGATTTTATTTTCTTTGTAAATTTTTCTATTAATCTTTTAATAGCTGCTGTCATAAAATTGCAGCACGCATCTACGCCTGTATTTCTGTCCTTTCTAAAACATTGATACCCGGCAATATCATATCATATCAATACCATATTGGTTGGTATATTACTGTGAAGCCATGATTCTGTCAAACAGAGATAGTCCAAGTTTGAGTCCTGGAGAAGTGCGGAGACCTGATCACCTTTAGAGATGAGGCTGCGTATGTGTAATTGTCCGCCTAGGATTCCCTTTGGCTCGCACTTTACGTCCCAGAGCACATGGGCGTGATTGACACTTTGAAAGAAAGAATGTTGCCTTTGTTTTTAGGCAGCGCGACTAAAGTCACCTGAGCGCATTTGTAGCGTGTTACAGTGGTTAGCACTAGCCGCGGCTCCGTCTCCCGGCCGTAAACACTCCTGTAGTGTCATGTGGTAATACAGGAAGTGCTCCACTGTGCTTTTAATCTCCATACATCTTCACTAGAATCATTTGGATCATTTCAGCCCTGGAATTATCTGTTTCTACTGAACTAAAGGTAAAAGAAGCTGTTAACTTGTAAATTACTGCTTCATGACACCGTTTTTGAAGGGGGAACAACATTATCACATGGCTTAAAGTTCATAAGAGTCAATTTTGCATAATCTAGGCCCTTTAATGCCAAACCTGCCTTCCAAAAAGTTACACAATGCATCTTTAAACCACGTGGATGATTCAGTATTGCAAGATTTACCTCATGGGACCTGAATTTTGGTTTTCAGTCTTGTGACAACACTCTAAATCAAGAACGTGTGCACAACATCAAAACATGGATTCCACCTTGTCCTTCGCAAAGATACACAAGCCCCAAAATAAATAAACAAGATAAACTGTGTAAATGTTATGTGTGCGGGGCTGAAGGAAAGACTGCGGCTCAGAGAGGAAGACGTGGAGCGAAGCTGACGATCTAAAATAGCTGCTTCAGTGGGACATCGGAGGCCGGATACGCCTTATGTGCCAGACACGTGTTCATTAGCACTGCTGAAAACAACAGCCACAGCGGCACAGTGCGGTTCAGCCTGCACCCACGAACCAGGGCCTTTAAGTAGGTGCTGATTAAACTTAAAGAGTAAAAAAAGTGGTGTTGGGTCATTTAAAGTAGCACTATTTAATTGCAGTACAGTAGTGCGTCTATTTACCTGCGAAGTAAGAAGTCAGGCTGACAGGAAATAACAAGAGCTGATACAGGCTACTCCAACAACACCAAAGACTGTTCTGAATAGGGATATGGGTATCATTACGAAATTGCAGATACGATACATACCTCGATACGTAGGCCACAATACCATACTCTATTTTTTAGACTATAAGTCGCTTTTTTTCAGGGTTTGGGTGGTCCTGCGACTTATACTCAAGTGCGACTTATATATTACAGTATAGTGGCCATACCTCCTTGTCAAAGCCTGATCTCGTCAGATCTCAGAAGCTCAGCAGGACCTGGTCAGTACTTGGATGGGAGACCACTGGGAAAACCAAGTGCCACAGGGGGGCGCCACTTGCAAAAAAAACTGTTGTTGTGTCATTAGGCAAGACACTTCACCCACACTGCCTAGTATGACAGTGGTGTGTGTGAGTGATGATGGTGGTCGGAGGGGCCGATGGTGCAGATTGGAGCCTCACTTCTGTCAGTCTGCCCCAGGTCGACCACCACCAAGTGTGGAGTGAATGAATGAACTGTAAAGCACTTTGGGTGTCATGAAAGGTGCTATAGAAATGCTATGATTAATTAATTATTTAATTAATTACATTTTTCACACTGACAATCCATAGACCAACTATATAAATCAAAAATGAAAAAACAAATCGTTATCCGTTTTTTCATGTTGGTTTTAGAGACAAATAATAAAGAAAAGAGTTGTTTTTTCGTTTTCGTATTTTTGGTTCGATATTGAAAAAACTAATGAATGAATTATACACAGATTCTTCTCTATTGGCTTATTTTTATTACTATAACTTTTATAACTCGCCTTTCAAGATGAAATGTCGCTTGTTGGTCTCTGATTTTATAAAATAAATTTCCCCCAAAAGTGCGACTTGTAGTCCAGTGCAGATTATATGAGCTTTTTTCTTCTTCATTACGTATTTTTTGGCTGGTGCGATTTATAATCTGGAGCGATTTATAGTCCGAAAAACACGTACATATCTCCATACAGTGAACTTTTGATTAAATACATTATATTTCAAAACACTTCGAGACTGTTCAGTAAAAAAATAATGGCTAAATCATGGCTGTGATACTAAAAGTCTTTGTTAAACCACTTCTTGCAAAGTGAATATGAAACACTCTCATTTTAATCATCAGAACAGTGAAAATGTCAAATGTGTTGCACAAACGAGTTTCCTTCCTCTGAACAAGCAACAAAACTGTAGCACTGGAGCAAAATCATTTGGTAAAACGTACCAAAAAATACTATTGAAACAGTAGACAACGATATTGATTCTGTATTATCACATTAAACAATACGATATCTTGATATTTTGATATTTTTGCACAACCCTAGTTCTGAAGAGAGCTCACAACAAGGTCACAGCTACTGTATTGGAAAGAACCTATGCAGTTAATGTTATAACTTTTATGATTTATGAGTTATACTGATAATACACTGGGAAAAAAACAATATCTAGGTAAGTTAAAATGACTTAAATTAAGAACAATTTATTTGAGTAGATTCAACTTGACAAGTAAAATTATATAACTATGGAATGTGTTTTTTTTCTTAATTCACGCAACATTTGATTTTATTTCTTATTTTAAGTACAAAAAAGTTGTTTTTCTTATTTTAAGTGTAGCAAGGTCCATCCATCCATCTTCTCCCGCTTAATCCGGCTGGGTCGCGGGGGCAGCGTGCTGCCCAATACTCATAGCACCTGACCCCCCCTATGAACCCCTCTGCAGGTGGTGAGCCCACAGGAGGGTGTAGCAAGGTGTATTTTCATAATTTAAGTACAAAAATCTTATTCCACTGGCAGATCATTTTACTTGTCAAGTGAAATTTACTCAAATTATGGTTACATTTTCTTAAATCAAGTCATTTTAACTTGGCTAGATTTAGTTTTTTTGCTGTGTACTGTGATGTTGAGATTATTATGAGACACCTTTAAAGGGCCTGTACCTGATTTAACGTATTCATATACTATGAAATGACTCTATTACTCTAGCGCTATCTCCTCTCTGCAGGCAGATTTAAGGCAGTGTCCTGCAGCATTCTGACCACAACTGAAGAAGCAGCTTGGATGCAAAACCTATTCGACCAAATAAACTTTTGTCCAGTTGACAAATTGAATTTCTCCTTTTGCCTTGTCAAGATAATGTTGTTTTTATGAGCACAGTAGCTCAGTTTGTGGAGTGTTTGTCCGCTGATCCAAAGGTGTGAGTGTGATTGGGTGAGGAAAGTGTAAAGTGTAAACACTGCACAAAAGGGTTTTCTAGCATAGTTAAAGTCACTTGAATTAAGCAGATTCATCTTAAAAGATACATTTTATTTTTTAAGACAAGATTTTTTGACTTGTTTCAAGATATTCCATCCTGATTTATCTTATCTACATATTACAACTTATTCCAGGTTAAGCCTCTTTAACTTCCCTCTCAAAGCAGTTCTTTTCTCTGGCTCAGATCTGATCCTCTCTGTCCTCAGAGCAGCGTCCTGTGGCTTTGAGGTGCAGATCTACAGCATTTCTAAGGTGTTTGGAAAGTGGAAAATGTGATATTTCAGTAAATGCAGTTTCAAATGTAAATGATTTCATGTTGTATTTGATCAAATGTGTAGATGTTGTGAATGCTTGAAAGAAAGTATTCTTAAAACAAGTTTCTGTTTAAGAAATAATAGTACAATATATGTTATATACTAGAAATAAGCAGTGATAAGCAATAATTACTTAAATCAAGGATCAATATTGCTGAGGAAACCACCCTTTTCCTCTTGTGTTCATTAATTTCTGCTTAGATAAAAAATACTTGAAACTGAAATAAAGTACAGATAATTGACTTATTCAAATATTAGAAAGCCAAACTTGTACAAAGAGTCTGTGCCAACATTCCCATGAAGAGACTCAAGATTTACACCTATACAATGACTTTTATACTCAAACTATAGTGGGAGGCGACCGTGGTTTAGACTTGGCGCCTCGTCGTCGGTCCACAGACCAGCACAGTCCAGTCAGACTCCATCCGGGGTGTTATCTGCCATGACATCGTCCCTATCAGTAGTTCTTGTCCTATTTAGTTATTTTGCTATTAAATAGATTGAATAACCTGCATTTGTCTTGACATATATCTATGAAGCTCACAGCTGTGAGACTCATGACCTCGGTACAATAATGAAATGTAGCAGTAGTTATACAAAATAGCTAAGCCGAGTTATTTATCCTAATATACTCAACATCAGGTGAAAAGTATTAGTATTTTTTTTCTTATTTTTTGCAGTGAAGTACCTTGATCACTTTGAACGTGGTAAAGCTCAATATAAAAATGTGACAATTACAATTTACAATGTGTTTACAAGGGTTAAAACAAAATACATAAAACACAGACAGAGACAGGACTACAGTACATTCATTTTACATCGGATTTCCTGCTAAGAGTGTCACTGTTTTTCATGTAGACACAATATTACAAATTATCTTGGGAAATCAACTGCATGACATGAGTTTAATCAGTTCTCAGACAGTAGTTACATGGCGCAAAATCACAGCGTCAGAAAATATTAAGTGAACGGGACAAAACGTTCAAACTACATGTTCCTGATTCGTTGTTTTTAAACAGGGACAGGCGCTTCAGATTATACTGTCCGGGTCATCTCCACACACAAACACCTTCGCTCTCTGATCTGATCTAGCCGCCTCTTGATAACACCGGCGATCTCCTCTCCCCTCCACTGCCCTCAGCCTCTTATTGACCGCGGCTCCAGTGGGTTCTGCTCGGCTGTACTCGCTGCCGCTGTTTGTAGTCAGATAAAGCGCTCGGAGAGTCCCGCGCTCTTACCCGCTCCGAGTCCACTGTCCCTGGGGTAAGGCTCGGCACGATAAGCCCCGACCACGGATGAACGCGCCGCTGCCGTCCACGCACCTCCACCGATCCCCGAGCTTTCAAGGGCAGAGGGAGCGCGCCGTGACAAGTCCGCATCCACGCGTTACCACGTTCACTTCTGCTCCAGTCGATGCGTGGAAGGAAATGGAGACAATAACAGCCGAGTTTGGAGAGGGGCTTAGATCAGAGAGTGAATCTACTGCCACGGTTCGGACTTTTGGACACAGGGCCTCATTTCCTCATGAATCAGAGCGTTGGAGACGTGTGGGGACACTTTTTTAAATATTCCATCCAGTCCTTGTATTTGCAGAGGTTGCTGGTGCTAGGCTAATGGCCATAGTCGTCCTGCCACTAAAAACAGTCTTACCCACTCCACAGTTCACCTGAGGAAAACTATTAAGATAAGATAAGATATGACAGGACTTTATTGATCTCACAGTGGAGAAATTCAACAGTCACAGTAGCTCCAGACTGTCCATGTGAATGTCTGTGTCGATAGAATAATCTCAGAAGTAAAACCAACCTTGTGTCAGAAGTAAAAACCAACTTTATGTCTGAGCAGCAGCAGTGAGTTGCACTTCCTGATAGAAGCTCGGCAGCGGCGGACTGATATATGAGAAAATAGTCCCTCAACATGCGACGATTCACACGATGTAATGTTAGTTTTATTTCAAACATTATTCTATGAACAGAGGCATTTACATCGATAGTAGTGATGGGAATTCGATTAAATGTTCTTATTGATCAATTAAAGATCAATAATCGTGAATCAATCATGAACATTTTTATTTAAAAATTTGGGCTGTCAACGTGTTAACACATGCAATTAATCACACACACAAATAAAATCGCACTAATGTTTTTTTTTTGGTTTTTTTTACTCAGATTAATCACACAGTTTATTTTGAACGCACATGCTCCTCTATCGAAAGCGCAGATGGTGACCTGAAAGGCGGCGCAGGTTATTAGGTCAGTGATCAGGTCAACTTTAGATAAACTAAGGTAGTTTGCAGATATTTGCAGCGATGAACTCTCTTTCCACAGAAGCACAAGTTTAAAAATACCGTCTTAAAGCAAAACACGGGTTTGATTCAGCGGCAGCAACGACGCTACTTGTACCAACAACAAGCCGTGCAGCAATAAATAGTATTTTTGTCCAAATATTTTGGTCTTTTTTTGAAGAATAATTAACTGCGATTAATCATGATTAATTCTAAAGATTACATTTTAAATTGTAACTTGAACTGTGCAATTCATCTGTTCTAAAAGCCCCCTACATGTATAATAGATGTATTGAGTCTATTATACGTTATGGGATGTCTACCTGGTTTGGCAATCTATCTGTCAAACTGAAAGCTCAAATTTTAAGCTTGACTAAAAGGGCGGGTAAAATAATTGGCATGACCCCCCCTCCTCTTCAGGAGATCTTTCAAGAGACACTAGTGAAACTGGGGAGTAAAATATGTAATGACCCGACTCACATCCTCCACAACCAATTCGAATTAATGCCCTCAGGAAGAAGGTACAGGGTCCCAACCAGCAGGCTAAACAGGTTTAAGCACTCTTTTATTCCCCTTTCGATTTCCTTGCTGAACTTGAAGAAATAATGCTCTACTGTATTACTGTATGGCCATCGGGGAATGTGCAATATTATTTGCACATACGCTTTGGGGAATATGCAATACTGCTCATAGGTAGGCTCCAGGGAAGGTGCAATATTTTTGAGCACTTACAGTGAATAGGTTTCAGGGAATGTGCAATACTGACTTTTACACTTTTTAAGCCCTAGGGAATGTGCAAAATATGCTAATTATGGGAATGGTGCAATATTATCAAATGTTGAACTGTATGAATTGATGTGTCCACTGTGTGTGTGCTGTATGTTGTATGTCTATGTGCCAGGAGTACCCCTGTCCCAAGACAAATTTCTCCCAAGGGAGACAATAAAGGCTAATCTAAATCTAAAAATCTACACACTTAAGCAATACATCTGGTTGTCCAATGTATATGTGATGTCCATATTAAGTAAATAAATAAATAAATAAATAAAGTGTGATGAATCTGATTTTAAAAATGAATCGTTTGACAGCACAAATTAAAATTATAATCATTATTATTACTATTATTAATCTGCATGAATAAACTCAACTTTATAACATATAAACCATAACCACAACGTGTATAATTCAGCTTTGTGCACATTTGTTTACATCTTACAGAAACTAAACTTAAAACCGCATGGAAATACAAGGACTGGATGGAATTTTTTTTTGTCTCCAACACTCTGACTCACTAGGAAATGAAGCCCTATGTCCAAAGTCCCAAACTGTCCCTTTAAAGGCGTCATCTTTACTGTTGATCTTAAAGAGGGGGGATTTAACTTCTATGGGGCTTTAGCTGCTAACACATCTAACACATAACATATCCAGATCACTACTGTTCTGAAAATGGGCATTAATTCTCTCCCCCTTCAGGGCGCTATCACAACACAATCAGCTTGCATCCCGCTAATGAAACTACTGCACATCGCGTCAGGTTTGTCAAGTTGCTGTGCACAGTTTTGTATCATGTTTTTGTATATTTGTGGAGAATTGTCATGTGTTAGAATGGGTGACGTAGGCTTGTGGGCAAAGCCTTTGACAGAATCTACACTTTTTCTGGTGATGATTTAAGGACTTAAAAACTGCACAGGGTTTCTACTTGTGACGCAACAATCCTGGGTTTTCCTGAACCAGGCAATGGTCCTTTTACAGAGGAATACTGAAACCAGCGTGAATGTAGTAAAGTAAAATACAAAAATACAAGTTCAGGTATGTTTTTTACAGAGGAAACACGGTTAAATCAATCATATAAGTATATGCATCCCCTAGTGACAATTTAAAAGCTCCAAAAATTGAATTATCTATGTATTATGATATGTAAATGTTTAATTACAGATGTTTTTCTACCCAAAATACATCGAGAAAACATGCATGGGTCACCTCTGTACAGATCTGACCTGTAACTTGGCATGGGGGCATTGGATAAGCCTAATAACATACTGTGGAACATGTCCTGCAAAGCAATTATATTTCCACTGAGACAAGCGGGTACCATTCGCCAGAAAAGTCCAATCAAGTGCCCAAGATTCCTCAAAACAGTCTTCATAACTCACAACAGTTTCAAGAGCAGAGGTGTTCCGTAGTATTAAGCTGCATTTACTCAAATACTTATCAGACACTGTACTGTTCCTTCTGTATGAGTAATGTACTTGACAGTGTAGGAGAACTCTGGAGTCTTCAGGTGACAAAAACTTCACGCTGACATAAAGGTGTGAAATGATTGAACATTTAAGTTTCTTGCAACGCTCCTTCAGTTATGATTTAGTTTGTCCTTTAAAAATACCAGATTTATCCCCTTTGTCTCCGCTCCTTTCTGCACCTACAAACCCACACAAGAGCTCTGCATCTTCGTCTCTTATGGCTAAAATGCAGAGAATATGCAGACTGTGGTTTAAAACAACTTTAAACTGCTTAATTAATCAAGTTTGGTGTAAATGACTGTGTTATCTGATCTGAAACTGTGTAAAAAGTAACAAAAACTCCTATAGTAGTTGTATTCCCACAAATGTACGCTGCTGTTGTGTCCTTGGGCAAGACACTTAAGCCACCTCGCCCCTAGTGTCTGCGTACACTCATGTATGAATGGATGAGTGGTTCCTTGATATAAAGCGGTTTGAGTGCCTTGAAGGTGGAAAAGTGCTGTATAAAAATGTGACTATGGACCATATGTGTACTGTATGTGTAGTGGATATTATGTAAAATAGATTTTTTGAGCTTATTGACATGTTATAACATTGTTCCCTCATCAAAAACATTCCTGAAGAGGCTTTAGATGTCATCCATACATGTTGTTTCTTTGCAATCTCTCCCAGGCCCTAGTCAAACCCTCCTTTTATCATCCATGCTCCCACACGACAATTCTCCATGAATATAAAACAATACACTACAACTTCACAAACCCGATGGGATGTGCTGCAGTTTCGTTAGCGGGAGGCAGGCTGATTGGCGGTGGAGTTTGCATGTTCTCCCCGTGTTTGGATGGGTTTCCTCCGGGCGCTCCGGTTCCCCCCATCAACCCAAAACATGCACTGTAGGTGTGAAAGTGGAGTGTGTGTGAGTGTTGGTGGTGCTCACTACCATCGGGTCTGGAGTGAATGAACAATGGTCTGTTAATAAAGCTCTGTAAAGTGTCTTTGAGGACATGTGTCTGTGAAAAAGCGCTGTAGCTGTTGTTGTAAGGCCGACCTTGGGTGTCCAGAAAGGCGCCAAATAAATAAAATGAAGAAGAATTAATAATAATAATAATAATAATAATAATAATAATAATAATAATAATAATAATAATATTATTATTATGATTATTGTGATTATGCTCTGAATGGAAAGTGACTTAGACTAATGATACTTTCACACCGCAGTGTCCAAAAACGGTCTGGATGCCCCAGTTTGAACCTTTTGGCCTTTGCATTTGAATTCAGACGCCCCCTAAAGCGCGTCTTGGATGCCGTGCCAAAACGGTCCCGGTCTAGAGAGTGACTTTAGTGTATTTATTACATAAAACACATCAGCGGAGCCCCGACCCCACGGTTCTCGGCTCTTTCTATGTCACTGGATAGTTGTCCCTGATTGTTTCAAAATAAATTAAAATTGAATTGAAAATTGTTTGACGCGTCCGACTCCAAAAGTTCAGCTTTTTCAACTTCTGATGCCGACGCCGACGTTTGAATGCCCAAGACGTGCCATCTCAGCACTAGATTCTCGTCGCACTGATGCCTGAAGACGCACCGCAAAAATGCTGGAGGCGCACCCACATAGACTTTAGATGTAAACTGGACACCCTGACGCTGCGGTCTGAACATACCATTAGCGAGCATTTTATAGCATTTTCAAAACAATATGTATTATGTGTTCTGTAATACAGTATGTCATTTGTATTGTATTGTTTTTTACTCTGTACGTGCTAAATGTTTGTATGTTTTAGGACCACAGATGGAAAGTAGCATTATGCTAAATCTGGTGCAGCCATCTTTTTAAATGTAACTGCACATTGTCCTTCAAATAAATAAACTAAACTAAACTAAATAAACGGTAACATGGTGATCTAAATATGTATGTGTTAGCGGGTAATACCCCATAGAAGAAAATACCCCTTATTTAAGCAGAAAAAAACTAAGGAATTACTCAGTCCCCTTCTTTAAAAACAACTTTGGCAGTATCTGTAATTTAGTACTTTTTTACTTTTCGCAACTTTTACTCGAGCACAAATTTTAGTTTGGTAAGGACACAAAAATATCCTGGATGTCATGTATATATTTAGAAGTAATCTTCTGGCACTTTTGACATGTTTTCATTGTAACCGCAGACAGTTTTATTAGAGCTTTCTTTGCACAGCTTTCTTAACACCTGGGCCCCTCTGATGTAGCTCAGGTGTAATACAGATTCCTCTTATTGGATTGCGTAAAATTATTCATTCATTTTTCACCTGTAATTTGGATGTTGTAAAAAAACACAGTAAATTCATCCATGAGCAGGGATTGCAGGTGAAGAGTCGTGTTTTTAAAAGTTGAGGGCTGATCGGTCGACGAGATCAAGAGAGATCAAATAAATGGGGAAAATCTATACGGACACATATTTTGCAATTTTTTTTAACATGTTATAACTTTGTATAATGTATAAGGGGAAAGAAAGTGCCTGATTTGTCTGTTATTAATGTTCATATCCAAGGGTAACTAATTACGTTTACATTTTGACCCAAGTATTTGACTTCAGTACATTGGAAACCGCCTTCCTTACTGAGTAAAATTAGATTAATAGAGAAAAAAAAAAACAATCTTCTGGAAATGAAAGAAGATTGTGCAGCATTTTCACTTTAGAATGTCCAGTTGTTGTGCAGAACCGTCAGTCTGTCTTGGATCAGCTCGGATGAGACTGGAGCCAGAGATCGAGGTCGAGGTCGTTGTTTTGCAGACTTGGATTTTGGTTTAATTTTCTTTCTTTTTTATTGTGGTTTGTGAGTTGGACCAGATAATTCAGAATTTGTTAAATTTGTGATGCAGTTAAAGTTCTAAGTTCTATAAAGTTGTATAAAAAGAAGGAGGAGCTCAGTGTTAGTCGGTGTTAGTAGCTCATTGTTTAAAATGTACAAAGTTTGCACTGAACAAAGTTTGTATCTATCACCTAAAAGTTGATGAAAACGACTGGATTAGATTTATTACTTCCTTTTTTACATCAAATAACTGAAAGTAACTAAGTCACTTTTACTCAAATTACATTATAGATTAAGTACTTTTTTACTTTTGCTTGAGTAGGAATTAAGCAAAGTAAAGATACTTTTACCTAATTACAATTTTTCAGTACTTTTTCCACCTCTGTTCATAACTTGATGTGAGGTCCTAATAGGGAAATAAAAAACAGGAAAGTGTAGAGTGCATTAATGCAAACATGTTCAGTCCAAACTGAGGACCTGACAGTCGCAGGTAGAGAGAAGTGTGACACTTTTTCAATAAATGTGAATTGGAGCCCGACGCGCACCAATGTTCACTTCCCATTTGGCGGCTAGTGGGTTATGTAAGAGAAAATAAGTGCTGTCCTCATGAGTCCTAGAGTTATAGCGAGACAGAGACTCTGCAGTCTGAGGCAGGAGAAGTTTATTTACCGTCAGTCCGTGACCCAGTGAACTTGAATACGCAGTACTGCACGTTAGTACTGACTATAAAAGCCTGACTATGCTTCCACACAATGAGGTGACATGGAGACATGCTCACCGAGATCAGATGAGAAGAACATACTGCTTCTGTCAGACCAGTGGACCAAGGAAACTGATGTTAAAGGACAAATACCAGAGCAAACCACAGAGAAATGTCTCAATGAACTGAATGTGTCCTTGCTAAGACTATGCAGGGGATACAACAGTTTAACTATATATATATATATATATATATATATATATATATATATATATATATATATATATATATATATATATATATATATATATATATATATATATACATACGTGTATAAATATATACAGTTGTGCTCATAAGTTTCCATCCCCTGGCAGAATTGATGATTTCTTGGTCCAGAAGCTGCACATGGGACGTACTTGGATATTCAACATGATAATGATCCAAAACACAAAGGCAAGTGGACCTGTGGCTCCAGCAGAATAAAGTGAAGGTTCTGGAGTGTTCGTCTCTTCTGACCTCAGTATCACTGAGCCTCTGGGCAGATTCAAGCTGCAGTTCAGACAAGAGCCCAAGAATTTACAGGAACTGGAACCTTTTGTCAAGAAGAATGAGCAGATTTACCATCAGAGAAAATAACACATCCACAACTATCACAAAAGACTCCAAACTTCACTGGGTCATTTGTGTAGTTTCTGTTCTCATTATGATTTAAAAAGAGGAAACACAGTTGTTTAGATAATAAATGGCTTCACCCAAGCACTAACCATGAGTGAAAGAAAAGTTTTTGTATTATCTTTCATATTATCTGAAAGATGGACAAGAAATCATAAATTTTCTCAGGGTCTGCAAACTTATGAGCACAACTATATACAATCTATGGTTCACAGTTAACATGGTTCTGTTGGTGCAGCATTTACTTGGGATAAGGACTTCGATTCCTTTGTATGTCTTGTACATGTGAAGAAACTGACAATTAAAGGCCACTAACTATTTTCCCATTGTTCAAGACTGTTGCTGACAGCAGAGGGCGCTCCAACGCCGGAAGGAAACACACTTTAAAAGTTTTCCAAATGTGGACATTGGAGAAGTAAGTAGAGGTTAGAAAATGTGAAATACTTTCCCCAAGGTGACCAAAAGCTTAAGAAAAGCCACAAGAATGCATGATATGTGTCCTTTAAGAGAAACTCTTTTTGTTCAGACCAATACGACTGCACACTGCGTCTTCACAAGGTCAGAAAACACACAGCACTTTCTTTAGTGCTCTACAATGTAAATGTACATGCACCTATAGTTATGTTTTTTCCCACAGACTGTATATATGAGTGGATTATGTGAGTGTGACGTCACCCGTAGTGTTCAGCGCCGCTCAAGGCTCGCGATGCCACGGCTACAGGAGCAAATTTGGAGCCAGACTCTATGTTATGAATAGCATTTTTTGACGGACAAAATAGCGGGAAAAAAAATTCAGGATCATGTGTTGAGAGTTCATATGAACATTTTATGACCAAAATGATGAGGCCACAGCAGCAGGTAGAGAGAGGGACGATAAGACCTCAATGTAAGTCAAAAAGGGAGAGGAGCCGGAAGAGCCTCCTGGAGCACTTCCTGTTTGGCACGCGGCAGCTAACGGGTTAGATTAGTCCACTCATATATAGGGTCTATGTTTTTTCCTCATTCACACATGTTTAACACAAAACCTGCATATTTCAGCTGTGTTTTTCTCTCAAACTAATACATGACATAACTCATACATGAAATGCTCCACTGTTACAGCTCTGGTTTTAGCCTCATTGAAACTGCTTCACTCGTTGGTGCACCAAAGTTTAAACTCTCGGTCTCGCACCCGTGGCCCATAACACCAGTATAACAGGATGGTAATTCCACTTTGCCGTCGAAAAATGTCACATTTCTCCTGGCTCTACAGTTCTAAATATTACATACATTCAACTCTTGGAAACACGATTACTATATTTAAGTGTTCAAACACTCTTTTCTCGTGTGTGACATTACGTGCACGTTGTTATTTTTAGCCTGGAGTGATTGTAGCGCAGCCTCTAGCCTCTCACTAACTACCCCAGTGAGCATGTACTGTACCTGCCCGTGGGCCAGACACAGGGGTGCCTCACAGCTCCGGTTATCCCAAATTGATGACTCTTTTTGGGTGTAGTCGTGGGTGTTTTTCCAACCGAGGATCAGTGTAACCCTGGGGGCGCTATAGTCCTGCCCGAGGCCAAGTGCAACACAGGAAAACAGAGAGGACATCTTTGATTCTCAGGAACAGATATAATCCATGTGACAGTCTTACCATGGGACAGTTTGGGGCCGTTTAAATAGACTGTATTGTGCCAAACCTACTTTTAGAAGCTTTCTACTATGTTATAACAATGTCCCTTCTTCAAAAGCATGTCGAGGTCTTAGATGTCATCCATGCTTAGTTGAATAATCTTGAAAACGATACATTACAAATTCACGATGCATTACAAATTCACATAACTGCTGTGATGTGCAGTAGATTTAGCCCTATGTTCCCTCAGCCCTATGTTCCCACAGCTTTATGTTCCCTCAGCCCTATGTTCCCACAACCCCTCACCCCTTCTAAGTTGTTTTTTTCCTCCAAAATTAGGCCCTATGTTCCCTCATTTCCTTTATCATCAATTTGCATCAGATTTTATCCCCATTTCTCTCAATTTGGCAGTCAATTACACCCAACCTATTATCTAGTAGCAGTTGGCTACAGATGTAATGTGGCTTTTAGCTCCGTATGGGAACATTAGGCCCTGTGAACATCGGGCTGACCCCTTCCAACACTGGTGATGAACCCTTATACCGACATTAAATCACCTCCATGAGTTAATGCAATTTAGACACAGCACACAATTACCTTTCTATTCTTTAATGAACAGCACACAATCAAACAATCTAAATAAGCAAAATGTTTCACTCTTTATTCAGTTCACTTAAAGCTGGAACCTTATATAGGGGCTTTTCGACTACACTACCAGTACTGCACAGCACGGCACGTCACTACACGGTGAAGCAAGGGTTGTCTTTCTTTCACCAGTCTTCCATTTGCACAATCTGCTCCGTTGTTTATCTTCTGTTGACGTGTTGTCAGTGTGCTTTTTCCACACGGCGGGTGATCATTTAAAGATCCTCGAGCTCCGTCGCGCGTATGTTGACATTTCCTCTGACCAATCAGTGATCAGCAGTCTGTCCACGTCACATTTGTCCTATCGGCTCAGCACGGTTAGAACCGCTCCGAAGCAGGTACGGAAAATCGTAACGGCTCCAGGTCCAACCCCCAGTCGAAACGCAAACAAAACGTGTCGTGCTGTGCCGTGCTAAACAGTGCCGGTGGAAAAGACCTATATGTGGGAAGAACAGGCAATCTGTAACATAGGGCTGACCCCAGATTGACTAGGGGGGTCCAGGCTGAGGGTGTGGTGATACTCCTCTGAAGGGGGAGTGACTTATCTCAGGGAGCTAAAGGAGCGGAGACTCAGAGCATCAAACTAAAGCTAAAACTAGGTCGTATTTTTTGCGAATTTGTCATTTTCAAAACAAATAAAGGTAACATGGTGAACAAAATATGATATCTGTTAGCAGTTAATACCCCAGAGAAGTAAAAAATATCCCCTCTTTACAAAATAAAGGTGTTGTCATTAAATTAGATTAGTCTAATCGTAACTATCGTGCAATTAGACAAGTTCTGTCTCTTGTTAACTTTACGTTTGCTTGGTAACAGTCATGGAGTCACTTTTGTCGGCTGCACATGTAGGCCTACAACCGGGAAATGTTAGTAAATGAGTAAAATGTAATTCTGTTTTAGTGAAAAGAGTAGTCTAACCTGTTTTATCATTTTCTGCATTTGTAAAGCAGGACTAAAACTGGACTCCACCGTTTATTCAATACGGGGCTAAACTGGGACCGCACTAGAAATAAACACATTCATATGCTGCTGGGGCCGTGGCGGTATCAGGCAGATTGAACACTTTAGATGCAGTTATATTTAGAGAGGAAATGTTAGCCAAGCAGACACGAGCAATGACCTGACACCTATGGGAAATTAGAGTGTGGACTGAGTATAATGGAAAGTGCAGTGGAGCTCTCTGTGTGCTCATAGCTCAGAGAGGACACATGGATTCTGCCATTACTTATACAGACAGAGCATTGTTCCTAGTGAATCTGAAATGTTTGTCCCTGTGAGTCATTTGGCAACTACTTTATAGTGATTTCAAGTTTCTATGGAAGTGCTAAAGGGTCCGTATTACAATATTCTCTGATCTACGTTATATTGTTGTTGTTTTTTCTTTCATTCACACATGTTTAACACACAAACTCTTCAAACTCTATTTAGGCCGTGCTCTTCTCTCAAACAGAAAACACTCCAACTTGCAACTTCCAACTTGTGATGTCATGTGGTAATACAGGAAACGCTCCACTGTGTTTTTGAACTCCATACACCTTCACTAGAATCATTTACTCTCTACTGAAGCAAAGGTGAAAGGGCAACAGTAGCTCAGTCGGTGGAGCGTTTGTCCACTGATCCGAAGGTTGGCAGTTCTTATCCCATTGTCGACAAAAAACATCATTGGGGCATGGATAGTGTGGTTTAAGATCCCGAATCCAGAAGTTTACCTTTTTTAGTAATTGCTGGTTTTCCCGATACCACGCAGCAGGGCAGATGCTTGAGAAATGATTTAACAACAACTCTAATAAATGTACATATGATTTATTTTACAGATAATAGAGTCAGCCAATTAGCAGACAGTTTAAGTCTGGATCTCAAAAGCCCAATACTAAAAGATCCTGAAGCACATGTTGGGGTTACATTTATAGTTTCTATAAGGACATTCCACTCCTTGAACATTCAGGTTACCAGAAAAAGAAGTTTTGGACAAGACAATTCTCCATGGATTACCTAAAGATGATCGATTGACACCATGTTAACATTTGTTAGATGACTTCTCCTAGGCTCTGGAAAGCTCCATGCTCCAAACTGAAGGCACCAAAGATAACAAACGCGTAGCAAAGAGGAACTGCTCCTGGAGGCTCTTCTGGCTCCTTCTGACCATGGCTCCCATTGAATTACATTACATACATCTTGTGGCTCCTCTCTCTGTAGCTACTGGAGTGAGCCCTGTTATTTTGCTCTTAAAATGTTCATATTAACCCGCTCTACATGATCCTGATTTTTTTTCCCGTTGTTTTGTCCATCAAAAAAAATCTATTCATAACATAGAGCCTGGCTCCAGATTCACTCCTGTAACTCCTGCCTCATTTGAGCGGTGTTGAACCACTTCTTTTATACTTTATACTTATTTCATTACCTGCACTGTTATACTCTTATACTCTATATTATTATATTCCTGTAAATTTGTAAATTTTGTTATATTATAGCTTTCTTTTTTCTACTTTATTTTATTCTATTTTATTTGTTGCATGTCAGTGTTTGTCTACATCCTGCTCCAAGTACCACAGCAATTTCCTAATGTTGTGAACCTGTTCACTCATAAGGCAATAAAAAACATTCTGATTCTGATTCTGATTCTGATTATACAGTCTATGTATACGACATGTCACATGTCACCACCAACACTGGGGACAGTTCTGAAGACGGCAGCAGCAGCCAAAACATTTCAACAATACACTTTACTACATTGTCTTAAAAAAGAACCCAATAAGTTAAGTTACATAAGAAGACAAAATGAACATCTTTGGCTAAAAGAGCAGGCAGGTCCACTCACTCACAGGTTGGCGGTGCGATTCCAGCTCCCACAGATGAATGTTGTCGTTGTGTCATTGGACAAGACACTTATCCCACCTCACCCCAAGTGTCTGCGCACACTGGTGCATGAGTGTGTGTGTGAATGGGTGAGTGGCTCATTGTTGTAAAGCTTTGAGTGCCTTGAAGGTGGAAAAGTGCTGTATAAAAATGTGACCGAGAGAGCTGTTAACTTGAAAATTACCGCTTCATGACATCACAAGTTGGAACAGAGCATTTTGAGCTTGGGAAATGTACACAGACTAATAATAAAGGATTACTTAAACATGTATGAATGAAACAAAACACAACAACAGTTATGTTTTGGAGGAGGTAACAACATTATAACCGACTTAACTCTCACTCGAGTCAGTTTTATGTAAAGCGTTAGTCACCCGGGGTTAGTATTACCTGTGGACTTTTGGTGATTTGTAATAATTGCGGAGGATGCCAGAGATTTTAATCACATGCGAATTCACCATGTCTATAATTTGTAAAGTTAAAATTATGCCGCAAATGACCTACTTTATGTCACCAAACACAGACGTCCGGTGATAATACTAGTCCCGTGTGAATCTGCATTGTTTGTTGTTGTAAATGCTCGCCTTTTCCTTTTCTTTCCGTGTTCTCTCCCCTTTAAATCTCAAAATAGAGTCGTTTACAGACTTTTCTTATCCCGTGAGAATGCGCTGCAAGTAACACAGAGGTGGGGCGGTAATTTGCAAATTATCAAACGTCCCCAGGTTGTACTTATCCCGTGCGAATAGGGCTTAATACAGGAACTTTAATAATCACTTTACAGCGCATTATTCATTCGCTCCACGTTTGGCGGTGGTACGCTTCAGTTAAGCCTCTCCGACCACCAACAATCACACATAACATTCGTACTGGGCAGTGTGGGCGAAGTGTCTTGCCTAAGGACACAGTGACAGTTACACAACAGCTTCAGCAAGTCCATATTTTTCCTTTTCACTTATTCTTCACATGCACCAGTGTGTTTGAGTGATTGCGTGATTGGTATCTATCCACATGGAGACCGGTTGTTGACGCCAGCAGACTAAGTTACAGGCCAGATCTGTGGAGAGGCGACCCAGCTCACAGTACAGTCGCATTATGAATTGACTGAATGCAGCAGCAGTCTAGTCTAGTCTAATGCCAATACTAATACTAACACGCAGAAATATTGAAAATGATATTCTGTGTTATAAATAATGCTTCTGTGATTGTCACATAGAAATCTGTATCAAGTGTTGAGCCTTTTCCTTAGTATTGAATTTGAAATGTTGGTATTGCTAAAACAAACCTTATTCTAGAGCACAAACTGTTGTAAACATCTGATAATCACTGTTCAGTTATCTCATCATGAAAATGGAAAACAACTCAGCTCTTCATGTTATACAAGGTCAAAGTGGATATTTCATATAGGCCGTGTTTATTTATGCATTTATGCACAAGCACATAAAGGTGAAATAGGTCTAATGAAACAGGCATATTTGTTCTCAGTGGAGGTCCATATGGCACTGCACACTTGATATTCATATTCAGTGAGCAGACAGTGAGAGGAGACATATTTCATTTGTATCCGAGGCAATAGAGCGGACATGGCCGTCTAATGCGACAGAGAGAGGATCTGCGACGGGCCAGTGGTGATGAGGGGTCAGAGGTTGCGCTGGTAATCATCCATAAGTGTAATTTGCTGCAGCGATGACGAACGCCGGCGTGCTCGGTCTGCTCAATGTCGCTGCTCAAAATGAATCACGTCTTATTTAGAGCCACACTCTGTTCAGCTGTTGTGCTGCGGGGATAATACTCACATACTGAGGCTAATCAAGTAGTTTAACTTGTTCAGATTACCTGGCAAAACTAGTCCGTATTGATTACTCCTAAAAGTATCTTAATGACTACTTTCATTATTTTATTTTCAGAAGTAAAGTGATACTGGTTACTATAGACAGATTATTTGTTTATCAACACGGCGGATGAGTGCAGAAAGTGCCGCTGTCGGTGTGGTTCACATGAAGCTGCAGCATTAGCTGTCAGCACTTAAACAGTTTATAACTGTGTGATAAAATAAGTTATGACGCTAAATGAACATTAGGGAGTGGGATACGTCTTAATAACCCATATGTGTTAAATGCAGGTGAGCTCGTAAATGATTAGAAGGAATGCCTCAGACTTCAGTAGCCGGACATCCACTCAAACCTGATCGATACACCTCTCCCCGCCCCCAGAGAGCCTGAAATCTGCTTAAAACCTATGAGACACTGACATGATATCAGACAGGACAGCTGCTCTCTCTGCAGGAGACATGCCCAGTCGAGCGTGAAATGACGTAGTCTGATAATCCCTCTATAAGTTACTTTGAAAAAGAAGACATAAAACTCAGAAACAACTTCTAAGAACATGAATTCTTCACACTAATGACACTCTGTTACTGAGACGACGTGCACATATTTGGGTTCATGCAGGTATGTGCTGATAAAATCACATCCCATACTGCCCGTTTATGTTTTTCATAACAGTTTTGTGGATTAGTAGCTAAAAGTTTGTAAAAATGCAATATTTAAAAGAAAAAAAAAAAAAAGGAGTAGGTTAGACCACTCATTTTTCAAACTGAACAATAGTTATTATTAAATATAATTACAAAATGACACCTTTATTTATTCATTTTATTTTTTTCACTTTTCAAACCCTTTAGCAGGATTTCCACCAACATAAAACTAACTTAACTGAAAACTGACACCACTGTTTGGCATGCAACTAATGTTTGTCAGAGTAATCATTAAAAATGTACAGTTTAAAAACCGTAACACGGGTGGGAGGATAAGAAGTAAAGCAGAAAGAAACACAAACTGCACACAAGCTGTAGCTGATGTTGCCAGAAGAAAATCTATAGTTTAGAGAACAGAACTGCAGCAACCTGACAGAGGGGAAGAGATACGCCATAGTGTGTCTGCAACCCCTGTGAACCCCGACCGGTCTGTTATTTTTACACAGAGGGATGTCAGTCTAGTCCCTACTCCCTCTGTCGTGTCCTAAGACCAATCAGATTTGTTTAGTTCAGTGGTGCATGTGATAGAAGAAGCTCACTCATCACAGTTTAGTGCTTTGCTCATTCATTCTGCTGAAATCTAAATCTAAAACGCTCTTACCTCGTTTTGTGGACGATTACACTGCGTAGACCAGACTTTAAACTAACGTGTCCTGTGCGTGTCACAAGGAAAAGTCTCTGTTTGACGTTTAAAAGTGGCATTTCTGTCGCGTAATCTGCCCTCGCCACAGGCTAACTTTAGCTACGACGCTAACTGCTAATTCAGTGTTCAGCAAAAGCGAAAAAATCACGAATAAACTGGACCGTATGGGACTCAGCACCTCCCTGTGTAACTGGCTGCTGGACTTCCTGACGGGGAGACCACAGTCAGTTCGGGTAGGAAACAACACATCCAGCACGGTCGTGATGAACACAGGGGCCCCCCAGGGATGTGTGCTGAGCCCCCTCCTCTTCACCCTTCTTACACAGGACTGCATCCCAACATCCAGCTCCAACCTTTTCATTAAGTTTGCGGATGACACAACTGTGCTCGGTCACATCCACAACAACGATGAGACGAGCTACAGGAGTGAAGTAAACAGGCTAGCCACGTGGTGCAAGGACAACAATCTCCACCTGAACGTGGAGAAGACGAAGGAGATTGTTGTGGACTTCAGGAGAGCGCACATCCAGCATGCTCCACTCACCATCAACGGTGCTGCAGTGGAGCGAGTGAGCAGCACCAAGTTCCTGGGTGTGCACATCTCTGAGGACCTCTCCTGGAGCAGCAACTCTGCATCACTGGCCAAAAGAGCCCAACAACGCCTTTACTTCCTCCGCAAACTGAAAAGAGCAAGAGCCCCGACCCCCATCCTCCGGACATTCTACAGAGGCACCATTGAGAGCATCTTATCCAGCTGCATCACGGTGTGGTACGGCTCTTGCACCGTGTCCTGCAAAAAGACTCTGCAGCGCATCGTCAGAGCAGCTGAGAGGATCATCGGTGTCCCTCTCCCCCCTCTACAGGACATTTATCACTCCCGCCTCACCCGCAAAGCCATCAGGATTGCAGGTGACCCCACCCACCCATCTCACAGCCTCTTCAGCCCGCTGCCATCAGGGAGGAGACTGCGGAGCCTCCAGGCTAGAACCAGCAGGCTCCGGGACAGTTTCTTCCACCAGGCTGTCAGAGGACTTAACTCTCTCCCTGCCCTACCCCCACTTTTCCCCTCAATCATGGATCAAACTACAGTCACTGCTCCGAAGTTTAATCTGAGGTGATAAAGACCTGCAGACGTCAGAGGAGGGAGTGGTTATGAGGGACTTGTCTGGACTTGTCTGACACAGAGACTATGATAAAAACTATACTATAAAAACTAAATGAATGAATGAATGATGGCGCACGGTTGGTTGGGCTCCGTGCTCCTCTCGTATTTGTCTTTTACATCTGGCAAACCAGCGCATTCCACACGAATTTTGGCAAATCCCGAAAACAACAACCTACAGGAATGTGTCATGAAAGTAAAACTACACATATGTACCGAGAAGAAGCTAAAGCAGAAGCAACCACTTGGCTCAAACAAACAATGCCACGGAGAACAGCACCTGCTTACCTGCTTGGCGTGGCTTCTCCTTTTGCTGATATTTGGATCTCTCCTCTTTCGGACTTCCAGAGAACACCCAACAAACAAACAGAGTAGCCTTCATTACGACTCATCGCACTTAAACAACTTTGGATACGGTCGATTAACAATCTACCATTCTTTCCTTAAGTTTGGAAAAGCTCGTGTAATTTTACGCACGGGCGCTGACCTGGATAACAGGAAAAATGACCGTATGCGTACTACCATCTACCTCTCTCTGATCGTCCTCTTAGCGGGTGATATTCAACTAAATCCAGGCCCAAATGCCGATTCGGTCACGAACATCCAGACTGCCAAGGCGGCGGAGGGGCGCTGTGCAGCGGCGATGGAGCTGGGTCGGCTCAGCGAACTAGCAGAGTCTTCCACGGCTGATCTGCTGCAATGCACGCAACCACGAGTGGAGTCGGAAGGACCGGGACTTGTCAGCGGTTTGAAAGCAGCGGGTTTGTCCCTGCCGCTGGCGTCTAGCAGCCCTCAGTCGCTGACACCGAAAGACACCCGGAAAACAACACAGCCCAATGCGCACCCCTGCTGCTCTGAGGAGCGGATTGTGCCAACGCGGCGCCTGACCCACTCGGATCACTGCCGGACCCAGGAGGACGCTGGTCCCGCTGTAGACTCCACTAAGAGAGAGAACGTGGAGGCTACATTAAACGAAAACCTAGATTTGTCTCAGATGCAGAGACCTAGAGTCACTTCGAATAGTAAGATGCAATCCATCAACACATCTGTAAACAAAACGTCTAAGTTGAACAAAAAACACCGGAACAAATACAATTCTGACTATATAAAGAGTAGGCAGGCCCAAGTCTTACAAAAACAAAAGAAACATTTATTTTTCCAGACAGTGAATCATGCCAAAGTGGTGTGGGACCCTACAATAAAACCAAAAGGCATTTTTGGAGGCCATTTAAATATCAGAAGTCTTCTTCCAAAATGTGATGAAATTAGGATTCTCCTTCTCGATTCAAATCTTGACTATCTATGTATTAGTGAAACGTGGCTACATAGTGGAATTCCAACTTCAATGATTGATATTCCTGGATACAAATGTTATCGAAAGGATAGAGCAACTGGTAGAGGAGGAGGTGTATTGATTTATTTTAAAGACTGTTTTAATACTAAAGAAATCCAATTAGATGAAACCGTACCAACTGAGATTTTGTGTATAAGTGTTAAATTATCCCCACGAATGGAGTTTAAAATTCTTGTTCTGTATAAACCCCCATCAAGTTGCCCACAATTTTTTTATGAATGTGTTTCAAGAATTTTAAAAAGTTTCAAACCAAATAATGAAGTAATAATACTAGGTGATTTTAATGTAAACTGGATGGTTAAATCTGACAGGAAACAACTAAAAGAAGTTACAGCAAAACATGACTTTACGCAACTTATAAAAGGCCCAACTCGTATCACTAAAACATCTCAGACAGCTATTGATTTGATTTTCACTAATAAACCAGATAGAGCATTAAAAACATATCATCTGGTTTGTGGTCTCTCAGATCACAACATGATCCTAATCTCCAGGAAACTAACCAAAAAGCGTCTAAATGAGTACAGAAACCAGAAGACAGTGAGGTTAAGGATCCCCCCAAAAGACCAAACTGCATTTGAAAATGAATTGAAAAATACAGATTGGGATGAAGTGATACAACAAAGTCAAATGAATGACAGTTGTGATTTATTCATGACTAAAATGCAAAAACTTTTGAACAAGTATTTAAAACAATGTAAAAGACCACAAAGAAAAGTGCAACTTCCATGGGCGAATGATGCAATACGACAGCTGATGAAAAAGAGAGACCTGCTCTTAAAACCTTTTATAAAACCAACTACAATACAGATTCACTTTTATTTAAAAAACTGAGGAATCAAGTTGTGAATGAACTGCGTCACTCAAGATCTGACTATTATATCAAAATGTTTACTGAAGCTAGTGGAAATAGTAAGTTAATATGGAAGCAAATTAATAATCTAACCAAATTCAATGTTAATAAAAACCACAAATATGAATTAAAAATAGGAGAAGATCATATTTCGGATCCTGCCAAAGTTGCTAATGCATTTAATAATTTTTTCATCCAATCAGTGCAGGATCTTGCCTCCAAATTTGTAGAAGATGAAATTAACAGAAGCCATTTAAATACAACTTATGAAACAAATGAAAATTCTTTTGTTATCACTGAAGTTCATTCAACATCTGTCCTAAAGGCAATTTCCAACTTAAATACTACTCTTTCTAGAGACACATACAATATGGATGTCGCTTTTCTAAAACAATATGCTGAAGTGCTGATCCAGCCCTTGACCCACATTATAAATACATCAATTAGAACTGGAACATTTCCAAATATATGGAAGAAAACACTGGTAAGGCCTATTTTTAAGTCTGGGAATACTGCAGATGTCAGCAACTATAGACCAATAAGTTTAGTTCCTGTAATGTCTAAAATACTGGAAAGAATTGTTTCAGAACAATTAATTGACCACTTAGAAACTTTTCATTATTTAAACCCACAACAGTATGGTTTTAGGCAGAACTATTCAACTGAATCTGCCATCTGCTCACTCCTGGAGAATATCGTTCACCCACTTGATAAGGGTAATATGGTGGGTGCAGTGTTTCTGGACTTAAAAAAGGCCTTCGATACAGTAAATTATAATCTTCTTCTTTCAAAACTGTCTTCTTTTAATTTTTCAAAGCAAGCCTTTATATGGTTTAAATCTTATCTGCATGGTCGAGAACAATGTGTGGTCATTGACACTGTAAAGTCTGCCTCATGTGAAATTAAGACAGGCATTCCCCAGGGTACAATCCTGGGGCCAATCCTTTTTTGTCTTTATGTGAATGACCTGCCTGAAGTGTGTCCTGAGGTGGGCCTTCAGATGTACGCTGATGACACAGTGGTTTATGTGTCGGGCAAAACCCCGGCTGTCATCGGTGCTAAATTAACCCAAAGTCTGGAGAAAGTGTCAGATAGTCTAAAAAAATCGTGCCTGACACTAAACACAAAGAAAACTAAATCCATATGCTTCTCTATAAAAAGGACACAATCAGAAAACAAACTAAACATCACTATGAATAATGAACTCATAGAACAGGTTAGGGGTGGGCGATATCTCGATATTTAAAATATATCGAGATATTTTTGAAACTCGATATGAATTCTGACATATCGATATATCGCTATAATGCTTATGTTTACTTCTGGTTTCGCCGCTTCGCTTGTTTCGCCTTCTCTGTGCCGCTGCCTCCGCCTCCTGCTTTTGTCCCTGAGCTCCTCCGGAGCCCGGACCTGGCCGCGGACTAAACCAGGACTAGAACTAAACCAGGACTAAACGCGGCCGCAGGCCCGGGCTCGGCCACGGACTAAACCAGGACTAGGACCAGGGCTCTGCAGTGCGCCCATTTCACTCGCATTTGCGAGCAAATATTTCGTCCGATGAACGTGGAAAACCAAACAGGCGCATCTGTGCGAGTGTTTCTGCAGCCACAATAAGGAGCTGCGCACAGACGCAACGTGGACGAGTTAAACTTTCTAAATGCACGCTTTCCCAGTGCGGCGCAACCACATGACACCTCCGATCGCAAGACGACCCCAGCACACGAGCTCCGCTGCGGTGTGCAGATATCACGAACAAACTCCGCTTCAAAACACACCCACGCCCCCTTAAACGAGGAGCCCCCGCAGCAGGACCCACACCTGCCCCACCACTCAGACACCCGCGTGCCGCTGGACAAAGCGAGAGCTTTGGCTTTTGTCTTGGTCTTGTCTCGGACTCGAGCGCATTTGGAC
Organism: Odontamblyopus lacepedii; assembly: GCA_034769755.1. Lineage (NCBI taxonomy): Eukaryota > Metazoa > Chordata > Actinopteri > Gobiiformes > Gobiidae > Odontamblyopus > Odontamblyopus lacepedii. The sequence continues at coordinate 34,457,177 of CM068359.1, forward strand.
TCGGTCTTGTCATGAACTCAAGGTCTGAATACTGAGTGCGGTCATTTTTCATTAATGCCGCTGCTGTTGCCAATAAACTCATCCCGGCGTGCGGGAGTGCGCGGGAGCGCGGGAGCGCGGGAGAGCGGGAGCGGGAGTGCGCGGGAGCGCAGGGCTTCTCTCTGCAGCCTGTGCCAAATGCCAAATAAATCCGTTTGTCACACTGTGCGTTTGATTTGGTAAATGTGCAGAGACTAAATACCACTTTAAAACAAGAGAACGTAACTCCAGTTTGGAATTTGAAAATAGAGGTTTAAAAATCCTGCACACTTTATTCACTTTGAAGCAGTTTTGTGTCAGTGGAAGTCCTCTTAAAGAAGAGGTTCTTAAACTGTGGGTGAGGGTCCAAAAAGGGGTGTCAAGAGTGTTTAAGTGCAGAACTAAATGAATATTAATCAGATAAAATTTGTTTTTTTGTTTTTGCAGTAGTTTGGGGGGGCTGTATTTTTTCCTGTAAAGATATCGAGATATATATCGTATATCGAGATATAGCAAAATATATCGAGATATATTTTTTGGTCCATATCGCCCAGCCCTAGAACAGGTAGAGCAAGAGAAATACCTCGGTGTGATACTAGACGCTCAATTAAATTTTAAAAAGCATGTCAAAAATATATCATCAAAAATGAAAGCAGCATTAACTGCTTTAAAATTATTAGAGACTGTTTGTCTTTTGAAAGCGCCTGTGTCTTTGTTAATTCAATTATTCTTTCTCAACTGTCGTACTGCACTACTGTTTGGTCCCAAACCAACCCAACCACTCTAAAGCCTCTCGAACGACTTTATAACCGTGTTTATAAAATTTTAGACAAAAAGCCAATCAGATTTCATCACTGTCTAATTTTATCCAAATATAAGATATTAAATTTTACACATTTTTGCAATTTTAGCAATGTAAAGCTTGTATTTAAATGCTTGAATAGACTTGCACCTGAACCTCTCAGCAGATGTGTAAATAGACTCTCCACAAGGTCCACAAGAGCCACCACACATGGGGACTGCAGAGTTCCCTTTTGTAAGACCTCATTTGCACAGACTGTATTTTCAGTGAAAGGAGCAAACCTTTGGAACTCCTTACCTGCTCATATAAAAACTATAACCAGACTCTCCACCTTTAAGAAACAGACTAAGTCCTGGTTTATTCAGCAGCAGCAGTGTGTAACTGCATGTATGTTTGTGTGTGTTTGTGAGGGGAATGACAGTGCAAGTGTGTTTTATGTGCCTATGTATAATGTGATATTGTTGTCTTAGCTTATCCATTTCTTCTATTCTCAGTATTGATAAACCATTATCAATACATTTTATTTTATTTTTACTTACTGAAATCTGTTTAAAAGCCCTCCCAGGGACTGGTGTTGCGAATTAGCCTTTGGCTAAAACACTGTGGTACCTGCATCAGATGTTAATCTATGTTTGTTGTATCTGTCCCTATCAAATAAACAATAAAAAAAAATAATAAATAAAATAAATCCGTCATGTTTTTCAGTCCCTTATGATATATTTTGTTGTATTTTCTTCTTTTTTCCTTGTAAGCAGACATATTTGTTTTAGATATGGACAAACCATGCATGTCCCTGATTAGCTAATCCACCTGTCAGTCACACCAGAAAAAGTTTTGTGTGTATTCTGTGTGTGTATTCTGCATCCAAGGCAAATAGTAACTTACTGGCCCATGGATAGACCAAAAACATGCATAAAAAACAGCTTGCATCTCCATAAACCTGCTTGTTTTCATGAAAGTGTTCTTTCTTTGGATCATTATGGTAGAAGTTTGCTGACTTCTGTGTCTGAGAACTGTGGTGCCCAGTGGGAGCTGACGTCGCTGGAAATGTCATCACAACAAAGCCCTCAGATGGATAGATGCACTTTTATTTTTTCATTTGTACCAAACTGACTACTTTGACATATTCACACGCAGTAAGTTCAAGATTTGCCCACCGACCAGAGGGTCAACAGTTCCATCTTTACACCAGCACAAACCAGAGATCTTACTCCTCATTTCGTTTGCAGAAACGGTAATGAAGCTGTTTGCGAGAGGAATGGCATCTGACACGCAAAATCTTCATCGATTTACTAAGGCAAATGCCACTAACAAACAGATAGGACAACAGATTTACATACAGAAAATTGTTCCTTACAGAGAAGTGATTTGTTTTGGACGGTTATCCTAAAATTTGATGCATATTTGGCGCTCCGTTTATGGACAGTTCTATCAGGTTTTTTAATTATTATAAAATATACATCCAATATTAAACAACTTTTATGTTATTATTGATACTTTGACATATTCTAACGCAGAGGGTAAACGGTTCCATCTTTACACCAGCACATATTGTACTATAATGAGGCCGTTTGCAACAGGAATGGCTTCAAATGCAAAGAATAAGCCAATTCACTGCATCATTGATTTACTATGGCAACTGCAAGTGGACAACCAGAAAGGCCAATAGATAAAATCGCATGTAATAGGTTCAAGGTTTGCCCATGAACCACAGTCAACACTCAACATGTTCATCTTTACGTGAGCACACACCAAACACCCACTTTTCTCTTCGATTTCAGAAGCAGTAGTGAGGCTTTTTGCGATGGGAATGGCATCTGAGCCAAATCACTCCATCATTGACCCATAGATAAAATCACCCATAGTAAGTTCAAGGTTTGCCCATCAACCAGAGGGTCAACAGTTCCACTGCTATAGGGGCACGACCACCTCACTAGTACTTCATTCTCCCATTCTTGAAACGGTAATGAAGCCGTTTGCGACAGGAATGGCATCTGACGCAAAGAATAAGCCAATTCACTGTACCACTGATTTACTATGGCAACTGCAAGTGGACAACCAGATAGAACAATAGATAAAATCACACGTAATAGGTTCATGATTTGCCCACAAACCACAGGGTCAACATTTTCATCTTTACGCAAGTACAATCCAGACTCCCTACTCTTTCTTTTCGATTCCAGAAGCAGTAATGTGTTTTTTTGCGACCAGAATGGCATCTGTATGGAAGCTGGGGGGTCTCACAACAAATGCAAACATGCAACAAATACAAATGCCACAACACACCAAAAAAAGCCACAATGATAGTGACCATGGGACTTTATTTTCCAATCCAGGAGGGCTCACAATAAATACAAATGCCACAACACACCACTAAAAGCCACAACACACCAAAAAAAAAAAAAGCCACAATGTAAGTAACTGTGGCACTCTATTTTCTGACCTGGGAGGGTTCGCAACAAAAAAAAATGCCGCAACACAAATGCGAACACCGCAACACAACAAAAAGCCACAACACACACAAAAATAACACAATGGAAGTAGCCGTGGGACTCTATTTTCCGACGGACCAACCGAGGAGAATCAAGTGGGAAATTATTTACGACGGTCTGACAGTGATGTCGATCCTGGCCACAAAACAATAAATTACTTTTACTTATGTTTCCAGCTTCGTTCACTTCTCCGTTCCTTTACTTTTCACATTCACTTCCCTTGATCCTCCTCACTTGGTCCGTAGGAAAATAGGGTCCCACGGCCACTTCCGTTGTGGCTTTTTTTGTTGTGTTGCGGCGTTTGTATTTGTTGTGAGCCCCACGGCTTCCGTACATCTGATGCGAAACAAAGCGAACATAACTGATTTACCATGGCAACTCCAACTGAAAAGCCAGATAGCCCAATAGATAAAATCACAGGCAGTAGGATCACGATTTGCTCACCAACCAGAGCGTCACCTGTTAGATTTTTTTCTTTCTCCCATTCCAGAAACAGTGGTGAAGCCGTTTGCCACAGGATCTGATGCAAAAACAAGCCAAATTACTGCATTATTAATTAACAACTGCAACTGAGCAACTAAATAAGCCAAAAGATTAAATTACGCTTTTACATACAGCACGACGTTCTTTATGCAGAATTAATTTGTAGTTTTGGGCTTGTTATTCTCTGGATGCATTTTTCACGCTGGGTTTGTTGACGCTTCTTCTTCTTCTGTCTTCTTTTCTGTTGCTGTTCTGTTCTCCTCCTGCCAGCTCCGGTCTCCAGTCCAGTCCTCGTCTGCTATAAATAAGGTTTGAGTTGGTCCAGCAACATTAGATACTATCAATATTTCTGCCCAGAGGGTGAATGTTGCTTAATCAATACTCCACAGGCTGGTTATGTGAAATCCTATTGACTCCACTCCAAAGGTTAGCTGCAGAGGCGATCTTTACGCGCTGTGTCCAATCTGTACACTCATTTTTCTTTGCATTATCCTGCTACACGTGTAACCGGGCCATTAATACAGTAATTGAAAAAGTGAAGCGGCCATTTGCACAACTTTGTAACTTTAGGATAAGTTTGAGGTAATGATTTCTGAGCAACTGCCAATTCTACGAAAGGGGGCATGCTTTGTAAAATCGACTTTTCAATGCTTTTAACCATATTGTAGTTGTTTTCCTTCACAATTACTCACCACAAGTTGTATTTGGGGTGATTTGTGCATGTTTGATCGATCTTTAATCCATTTTGCTAAGCTACCTCAATTATTACCCCCGCGCCCATGGCTCTGTACTTATTTCGTTCTCCAGTTTTATTTTCTTCATCAGTGATACGCAAAGGTTTTGACTGCATTGCATAGTCATTTTAGTACAAATGAAAAATAAAATATGCTACTCATTAATGTGATATGCAGCTATCCACAGGAGGGGCCTTTTTGTTGTGATGACATTTGCGGCGACGTCAGCTCCCGTTGGACACAGTTTACTACACAGTTTACACAGTGAAAGTCAATGCACTTGTTTCTTTTTTTTTTTTTTTTTCTCCGATCAATATTGTGACATTATTGTGATAATGTGCAAATTATAACTGAACGATCCACGGGTGTCATAGTTTATAACAATATATCAGATCCAAGGAGAAAAGGTCCTATTTAAAGGGGGAAATCATTGTAAAATCGAATTTTATGAACTTTTAACCAAGTTAAAATGCCTTTACATCATCATTAAAATTTTACTCAAGAGTATTGTTGCTTGCAAATAATATTACTCAAGTAGAAGAGCTGAGCAGCTGTTGGCACCGCCTATGGAGAGCTGCTGAGAACTTAAATATGAATGAATCACTCCAAATTAGGGCTGTCAACGCATGCGATTAATCACAAAAAAACATTGCACTAATGTTTTTTTAACGCAGTTTAATCACAGTTTGTTTTGAATGCACCTGCTCCTTTATGGAAAGCGTGGATGGTGACCTGAAAGGCGGTGCAGGTTATTAGGTCAGTGATCAGGTCTGTCCATACGCGGATGTGAAGACGACAGATGAGACTGTGACTGGTGCTCAGCGGCAAATTTCTCTTCAAAAAACTGCCTGACAGGACTTTAGATAAAACTAAGGTAGTTTGCAGATATTTGCAGTGATTAACTCTCTTTTCACAGAAGCACAAGTTTAAAATAGCATCTGAAAGCAAAACACGGGTTTGATTCAGCGGCAAAACGACGCTACTTGTACCAACAACAAGCCGAGCACGACAACCCACGGCAATGCTAACAAAACTACCAGCGATAGAAACATGTCAATAATATAACTTTTTGATAATAAATTGCATTTTTCTCAAAATATTCTTTTTTTTTAAGAATAATTAACTGTGATTAATCATGATTAATTAAAATTCTAAGGTGTGATTAATCTGAAATTATCGTTTGACAGCTCTAAAGCCAATTTGCAGAATAGGACAGCTATAACAATAGATCATTAAAAAAAATAGTAGAACTATACAGTACTGTGCAAAAGTTTTAGGCAGGTGTGAAAAAATGCTGTAAACAAAGAGCGCTTTGAAAAATAAAATAATGATTGTTTGTTTTTTCAGTTTACAAAATGCAAAGTGGGCCAAAGTCATTACGAACTGTCTTCAGCGTAAAGAAGAAGAAGTTGTGTTGGTGATGGTCTGGCCCCACAGAGCCCTGACCTCAGCATCATGGAGTGTGTCCGGGATTAACATGAAGAGACAGAAGGATGTGAGGAAGCTCCATCCACACAAGATCTGAGCTTAGTTCTTCAACATGTTTGGAAAACCGACCAGCCCAGTTCCTTCACAAACTGTCTGCAAGTAAAACCTAGAAGAACTGATGCTCTTCTGAAGGCAAAGGGTGCTCACATTTAGATTTCTCTTTTGTTCATTCGCTGCATTTTGTTGATTGATGAAAATAAATGATTAACACTTCCATTTTTGAAAACAATCCAAGTTTACAGCATTTTTTCCCACACTTGCCTATAACTTTTGCACAGTATTATATGTAATAACCACATGGCACTATCCCAGACAGGTGTTTCTGTGGCATTTTGCAATATCACATAGACAGGAAAGACTAAGTGGATGGGGCTAATTTATCTATTTCCAATTCTTCATGACTCATGTACAGAAATCAGGCACTTTCCTCCTATTGTGCACCTGGACCCATTTGACTTTCTCTAATATCTCATCGCCCAGCCTTATCATTACACACAAAAACTGTTTGTTAGGAAGCCACCTTAATTCACCCCTCCAAACGAATACTCCATTTAATCTCTATTACTGAGCTAGTTAGAAGAAGCACTCGGAGGTTTGGGGAAGGACCAGATGGTGATTTTAATCTGACACCGGGGACTGCTCATTAGACACAACAAGCGGCAGTGCACTGATTGGAAGCTGCATCACACGAGAGGAAGAAGTACTCAAAACTTGTACGCGCCGGTGCAATTACTCACACAAACTCACACGGGAACAGGAGAGGCGGAGTGTCTTGCATGAGGACACGTCGAACATTTGCCATCACCAACCTGAAAGGACTGTCGGCTCGAACTACTCATGACAGCGCAAACTATTGTCGTTGTGTCCCTGGGCAAGACACATCCCGAGACAGCTGCAACAACTCCAACTGGATAAATATAAAGTGATAAGATAAAATAAAAACCATTTGCACTGTGTAACTTTTCTGGTGGAGGGTCCCCATCTGCTGGTCTGATTCAATAGCCGGTTTCACTTCATGGAAACCGTCTGACCTCGCAGCATTAGGATTCGTTCGCTCAACGGTCGGCAGGTACTTTTTTGATTAAACCAGTTGCTGCTATTTGGTGTTGACGTCTCTAATGCGCCAGAACGCTCAGGGGTGTCCATGTACTTGCGGCACAACAGCAAAGAAAGCAGAAAGTGAACATGTCTGTCAATGTCGTGTCTGCGAGGTGAACTTGCGAGTTAAAGGTATAATTCCTTTAAAGCTCAACTGAAAAACTGGCTGTCGTCAAACCAAACCTGCACACACTAGATGCCAAGCTGTGTTTGTTTATACTGTGTGTTTCTTATGGACCTTTTAAGACGGACTGGAAATTTTTGTGTTGTACGGTGCCTGTGGAGTGTGGATACTGAGCGAATGAATCAATGTTAATGGAGTTTTGTGTAAAAGTGACTATGAATTGTGTGGTTATCTGTATGATTGTGCAGTTTGTGAGTCTGGTAAATTGTTTATAGGGTCTGATTATTGTTTAATGTAAAATTTTGCTGTTTTACTAAATGTTATTGATGAAGTTTTGACCCCTGTGACCCTGACCTGTGGGACTACAGATAGAAATTAGCCTTGTTTACATTCATGCATTTTGTCATGTCTGTTCATTAACATGCACCGTCCCAATCAAATAAACAAATAAATAAATAAGATAAAAAGGTACATTAAAAAATGTGAAGTTATTTGACAAAGGAAGTCCAAAGGAGGATAGCGTCTGCAGTCTGCAACTCACACACAACTCGACACACCACTTCGCTGATTGGCCGGTGCGCTGACTACAACTTCCCGGGTTCTTGCAATTCGGCGAGTGTATTCTGATTCCTGACCTAGTCGCTGGAGAGAAATGAAATTGAGCAGAGGCACTAGGTGGCACCAGCCTGGCTACACATCTGCTTGTCCCCATGGAGATACACCTGTTCGGGGCTGCTGGATTTTGTGGTCTCTTTGATTTGCTAGTACGTGTGACTTTGTGTGTGAGACACTAGTTAAATTAAGGTTAGTTCTGTTTTGTTTCTTTTTAGATGTCACTGTTTCTGTTTGTGGGTTTATATGACTTCATTTTGGGACATGATTTATGATTTAGTTGTGTGTTAAGTGTCCCTTAGTTTAGTCACTAGTTTTTATAGACCTACGTGACCTGTTTTTGGCACAAAACTTGTTATTATTTGTTAATCTTGTTATTTTGTTTATACGACCACTTGTTACTCCCTGTTAATTTTTCAAATTATTACTTAATTTATACCATTTTTATCGAAGCCGGGCAGCAAACAACAAATGCAAACGCTGCAACAGATACAAACGCCGCAACACAACAACCAACAGACCAAGCCACAACACACCAAAAAAGGCACAACACACCAAAAAAAAAGCCACAACACACAAAAAAAAAAGCCACAACACGAAAAAAAGCCACCAAAAATGTCACCAAACCAAAAAAAAGCCACAACGCACCAAAAAAAATAGCCACAAAACAACCAAAATAGCCACAACATACCAAAAAAAAAAAAAGTCACAACACACCAAAAAATTGGAAAGTGGAAGTGACTGCGAGACTCTGTTTTCCGAAGGGACCAAGCGAGCAGGATCAAGCGGGAAGTGAATTGGAAAAGAAGAATGTGAAGAATGTGAAAAGTAAAGTAAAGTAAAAGAAAGTTGGAAACATAAGTAAAAGTAATTTATTGTTTTGATCGTAGTAAATAATTTCCCACTTGATCCTCCTCGCTTGGTCCCTTTGGAAAATAAAGTCCCCCGGCCACTTCTGTTGTGGCTTTTTGGGGTGTTGCAGCATTCGTACTTGTTGTGAGCCCCCCTGGCTTCCGTACATTTTTCATTGGTTGGTTTTCGTTACTTCCCTGACCCTAGTGAGCTGGGTCATAACAAAGTCCCGACATGTGACTTGGCTGCTGCACGTGACTGCTTGTCTCCACGTCGATAGTTTAATGCCATAGTGTGGAACATTCTAGACAAAGCAATAACCACAGTTCGCCTCCAACAGAAAGGTTATGTTGTGTTTGTGATCTATAGAAAGTGAACCCGATTGTGCAGCGCTGTCCTCAGACTGACCCGTGCAGGCGTCTCACAGTGGACCAGTGTTATCTGTGCTCCAAGAAAAGTGAGTGACTTTGAGGAGGTTTGCTTCAGTCACTGTTCCGTGCACCGTTTTATAACCGAGACAGACTGTGTTTGTGAGGTTCAATACTTTTCTCATGTCATCCGAGTAACCTTGTCAAAAAGACTCGCGTCTGAATGAATGATGGTATCGAGCAGCATAGTAAGCCAAATAATGAAATGAAAATAAGTAAATGAAATCACTGGAGGAAAATCTACTCAGAGAGAAAGAGAAATGATGGGGCTGAAGAGACGGCTAGAATGTCAATACAGTGACTGGTTTTAAACAAAAAAAAATCATTCTATGTCTCTTTAACCAAATAGACAGAGAATGACAGAAGCAGAGGGAAATACAATGGAAAATAAATAAATAAACTAGATAACTGCCATGCCCAGAAATGTCAATATAAGCGTACACTTGCAAAGAATGTCACTTAAGGACAGAAATGTTTAGAACTAGTTTGGATTTATTTTAAAATGGACTTAAGAAGAGCTCATGATCTCTGTCTGTGATGTAAAAATCCTGAGGAACCATGCACAAGGGGCAAAATCTTGCAGTGACCAAGCCAGCGTCAGTCTGGTCAAACTATGCACCTGACAGGTTTCTCTACTGAAGGATGAGTCAAATGCAGAGGACAACTAACCCTTCTAAGATCAGTAAGTGTATAACTTTACTTTTGAACCCAAATTGCCTCCCCCATGCAGCTAACCAGCTCTGACACTAGACATTGTTTTTGTCCTGATTCAAAGCGGCGCGTTGAGGAAAGCTCTTCTGTGCTCCACAGCAGATGCAGAGGCTCTGAGCCGCACCTTTAGTTCTGGCTGTGCGCTCATTAGCTCAGGCACCGCTGCACAATAACTCAAAGAGGAGAATTTTTGTGGCTTTAGAAAACAGCGCTGACCTGTGAGCTCCACCGCTGCACTCAAGCGGAGAACAGGACTGTGAAGTGACGGGCTCAGGCTGCAGTCTGAGCACAGCAGCGTGCACCACATTTAGAGTCTATGAGGGGCACTTTACCCAAGGGAAACGAAAGAATTATGCATCATGGAAGAGTGTCTGTAATGTTTTTGTGGGGTCTCCCAGTGGTCACGCTGCTTTGCTTTTGTGGCAGAAAGTTAGAACATGTTTCATGCTTCTGGATCTTTAGTTTAGTTTGTGGATCTTTAGTTGACGTTACACAAGAACACATGGTCACCATTTCCATAAATGCAAAGAGACTCAATCCTGATATTATGTCAACTAATAACATGTAAAAATGAATCAAAAATGAATCAAAAATGGTGCTCTGTACATGTAAACATACTATGTATATTATAAATACAAGTATCCTGAATGCATGGAAACTTTGGGGTAAGGTAGCTGCCAATTAAGACATGCATCAGTCAATGATGTATAAGGATTTTCAACAGGCAAATTTTAAAATATAAAAAAAAATATTTCTGTTGAACTTTTTCCTAATATTTTCAGTGTCAGATGCATAAATCTGTGTTTAACATTTATATCAAGCATTTTTTGTGTAAAATGCCTTAAAATGGTTTTATTCTCTAAAACATGGTTGGGTTATTAATCTAAGTTCTGAGTAATGTGAAGTGTATAGAAACAAATTGTTGCATTTCTTTTGATTTTTAATGCATATTGATTTTTAAAAATTTTCTTTTGATGTCCAATATGACAGTCACCTGCTTGTGTTTAATGAACAAACTACTGCCCTGGAAAATGCATCAAATGAAGAAAAATGCCTAAAGAACCATTCACCCAAGTCGACTTCGTCTGTTATTAAAACTCCAGCCATAGAATTCCTGCTGTTATTAGTCGCACCACATGATGCACGGTCGCACCACATGACATTTTAACACTTTAAGTACAAAAAATATGCAGAATATCTAATGATTTCTGAAAATAAATAAATAAATAAAAAATTGGTTCCATGGAGGTCAGAGGTACGACAGAAATGTGGTGAATTATTATGAAATTTGAACCCTTTTACCTGAGGAAATTTATCTGTACATGGGCATAAAATGTTGGTTTCTTGATTCTTGGTTGAGAATGCAAATGTATTTTTTGTGTTTTTGTTTGTGTGAAATGCTCTTGCTGCTGCTGGCCATGCTGTTCACTAAAAGCTCTTTAGATAGGCTAAAGATCCTGGTAGTCCTTTGGCTACAGGGCTGCACACAGTCACACAAGGATACTTCATAGTTTTTGCCAGACGTATGACAAAATCTCCACTCGCTCAGATTCAATCCAGGTGTGCATATGTAAACTTTCAACAAAAGTAAACATGATAAACTTGGGATAGAAGGTTCAAATCAGAACCAGACTGTGCACAGCCATATTAAAATAGCTGATGTTCATGTATTATTATTATTATTATCATTATTATTATTATTATTATTATTATTATTTCTTTTTCCCCAGGGCTTTTTAAAGGGAAGGTATGGGGGAAAGCACTTTGCTCCCTTTGCCATTACACTTATCAACCCCCTGAAAGAGAAGCAGATGATGCCACACTGTTTACTTTTTATTTTTGTATTTATCACAATTAGTCTTATGTTTTTGCTTGCTAAATTTCGCCACCTAGTGGGCGCTTTAATTTACTCTTTTAGTAATAATAGTAGAAGAAGAACGTTAACAGGAAGTTGTTCAGGCCTCACTTCAGCAAAATGGCCGCTCTTCTGTTCTGGTGATTCTCTTTTGGTGTTTGTTTAAGCGTCATCTGTAAGTATTTCAAAGTGAAACATAATTATACACCTGTACTAGGGGTGTGTTCAAAAAATCGATTAGGGGATACATCGTCGTGGGCCTCTTGGCGATACACGTATCGATACGGAGGCGTCAGTATCGATATTTTACATGCAACAAACATTATTTATCAAGCTTCAGCAAACTGCGTCTGATAAGTGATCCTTGCAATGCGCATTTCGTATTGTCAAAGGCAGCATTCCTTCTGCACTACAGCCTTGTTAAGGCCATATCTTAAGTTTACTTTCACCAAAGGTAGCTGCATGTCAGCATACAGCCTTGTTAAGCCATGTTTACAGTAATAAACTTAACACCCACCCGCCCGCCGGCGGGCGATTACACAACATTAAAAAGTCAAGCCAGATATTCACCGTACTTATTTTTCCAATACTGACATGCTATACATCGTTTGAAAGCTTAATTCCTCAGTAAAACCACCATATCATTCATTTTATGCCACACAGCGAGCCCAAAGAGCCATAACTTATAATTCCCGAAAATATTCATCGCATTTCTTACCTTTGAGCCGGTTCTGTCGGTCCGAAACGGGTCCAATCCAGGAATAGCTGTGCTCAATTAGTCCGTAACAGTCCACAGAAAAAGAATATCCAGTTGTTTTTTTCATAAAATAATTCCATGTGGAGAAATAATCCAGAAAGTCCGAGTTTGTCTGAATGGATGAGCGACGCATCTCTCTACTACTCTCGCTCTTGGTCCTTAGCATAGCTAAACGCTTAGCTCCTGTTAGCGGTGTGGGGTATGTTTGTTTTCTCCACACTCAGCTACAAAACAAGCATATCCAGGCTTCGGTCCGGCTACGGGGCGCCGCGCTACAGCTTGGGGAACAAAACGAGTGCGTCCAGTTAGCGGCGTATTACGCATGACCGAGGGGCAGTTCCGCGGCAAAACCTCTTCAGTCATTGGTTCTTTCAGGAAATGATTGACAGATCTGAGTAGCCTATGAAAAGACGATTTCAGCGCTATTGTTATGTAAATTAGCCAATTATTCATATGCTAATTTATGTTGCTAATCGTTATGCTAACTGCTTAAATTCACTGACTGTAACTTAAATTGTTGGTGCTATTTATAATTTGTAAACATTATCTGGCACTGACATTAATAGCAATTTTTGTTTGTGTTTATTGTTTCATAAGAAAAAAGGGTTGGAACCAGTACATTTCAGCAAAGTCATCTGCTGTCTGTGAAGTTCTTCTAGGTTTAGCTGTTTGGATAGCTAGTGTAGCATCTAGCATGTTTTAAAAAGAAAATAAATAAATGCTTGATCAATGAGTTTAAAGCGGTACCGGCAAAACAACATCATCTCCATGAAGACGAGCAGTTTCTGATGTTAAGGAATTTGCAATAACTCTGAACACTTATGGGAGTTTTTCTGTCTGCAGAGGCGTCTGGACTGCGCCCTCTTCAAATACACATGTCACAGTATTAATATCTGGATTATGAACTGCATGGCTCTAGGTAAGTCTCTCTCCCAGTCCTTATCTGCTCCCACACAATCCAGCCTCGCTCAAAAACGTGTGCAATCCTCTGTAATTCTCCTCTCACACAGCCATTCAATTGACTTTTGGAGAGCCCTGTTAAGTGTCGCTGCCGATAACGTTCCCGGGCGTATGCAGTCTCACACACTCTGCATATGTGCAACTCTTTATCAGATTTCATTAACTGGAATTAGACTGTGACTGCTCCAATTGTACAAGTGGCTCTATATTCGCAAATGTGCTGGCTTGTTCCTCTGCAGAAAAAGTCTTACATAACACATTTTCTCCTCATATAGATGTCTGCACAACCCGGCCAGCCACCAGAGTATACTTTCTTAACTAACTTTTGGGGCTCATTTGTGCATAGATAAGCTCTTAAATTGTCAGAAACTTTAAGCTAATTCTTGATGGGATAAACATTTTACAAACAAATTAATTTAAGGCATTCAATGAGACCTTGGCCGGTTAAAAGCAGCGTTTTTGGGTGATGAAAACGCACTTGTATAATGCTTTTGTAGATACTGAATTCAGACTATTCAAATGGTCTGTATAAAACTGTTTTCTGATGTATAATGTTTTAAAAAACCTCTCTTTAAAAAAACTTTTCAGACAGAAAACTTACTGTTCCACCTTGTGTTGTGAGGCCATGAAAGAAACTAGCCCAAAGTGCTCTCAAAAAACACAAAAAATGAAAAATTACCTGATTTTTTAAAAACAAATTTAATGCCATTAAATTAGACACTTTTAGTTTCATCTTATAATAAATGCATTTACATAGACCTAATAATGTCCAGCTTCTCTTATACATAAACCATATTTTATCTTATAATGAAAAAAACAAAAAAACAGATTACTTAATGGTACAGTTCAAAATTTTGGACATAGGGCCTCATTTCCTCGTGAGCCAGAGTGTCGGAGACGTGTGGAGACACTTTTTTTTTTTAATATTCCATCTAGTATTTGGAGAGGTTTCTGGTGCTAGGCTAGTGCATGTCAATTTATTTGATCTATTTATTTAGCCTTTATTTAACCAGGTAAAGACTCTGATTCTGATCTCATTTACAAGGGTGACCTGGCCAAGTGGTCAGCAGCACACGTCAAGAGCAGAAAACAACAATCAATTAAGAGAAACATGAATTATGAAGGTAAAATGCAATAAATGTAGAAAATATTTTGAAAGTACAGTAGTTGTATCAGTCTAAAAAGACAAAGTGCAGTAGTAGTCATACAAAAATAAACCATATGCAATGCACTTTATACCACCTATCTCATGTCACAATCTCATATAATCCTATTAGTACTTTATAAATTGAATTACTAAATTACTGATTTTTATTATGATGTATTGTTGCTGCTTGAAAAAAAAAATCCTATCTATTTATCTGTCTACCTGTGTGTAAAATCCCTCAGTCGTCCAGGTAGTATCCAAGGCAAAAGAAGAAATTAAATTTGTCAACTGGACAAAGGTTTATTTTGGTCGAATACGTTTTGCAGCTCCTCCAAGCTGTTTCTTCAGTTCTACTACTATGAAACTACTATAAAATTACTCTGAAACTAACACACCTACTTGTTAGCTAAGTGAAATGCATTCGACCAAAATAAAGTTATGTCCAGTTGACCAACTGAACTTTTCCTTTGGCCTTGGATACTACCTGGACGACGGGGATTTTACACACAAGTAGACAGACAAATAGATAGGATTTTTAATTTATTTCTTTTTTTAGGAGCAACAATACATAATAATACTAATAATACGTAATTTAGTAATTCAATTTATAGAGTACTATTGGGATTGTATGAGTTTGTGACATGAGATAAGTTTGCTGTCTGTCTACTTGTAAATTAACATTTCTTCACTAGAAAATGGCGACATCATATACACAGCAAATAGTACTCTGAAAAACCTTGATACAATTTTTTACAGTGCAGTTTAATTTATTACTTTTGACATTTACTATACTCACAACTGACCCATAGTAAAGTTGGTTGGACGTCATTCCAGACTTACAAACGCCCATGTTTTCATTTACAAGGCTATAGTATCAAATTTCCCATAGTAACATACTACTTTAGTTGAGTTTAATTTAATAATTCCCATCGTAGGTCCCAGGAGAGACTAACCAAACAATACCAAATATTCACATGAGGCAAGAACATCATAAACCAATGAAAACTACTCATTCACAGCCACGGGCAGGTGTGAGGTTTGACGACAGGTCCTCTTCTTTCAGCAGTTTTAGATTCTCATTTAAATCCAGCAGAATATTTAATGCTTTATGCCACTGCAGTCACCTGCAAAGAAATCAGCGCCTTTTCTTAACGGGATTAACGTAATACGCCTGAAGGAGTTGGAGTCTTTCTGCTGAAGTTATGAGTTCTGCTCTCAGCTCAATGTATTCTTCAATAAGAATCATCATCTGAGCTTCTGATTTTGTCACCTATTAATACTGGCAGCACAGTACGCAGCACACAGCAGGATCCCGCACTGACAGGTGTGAATGAAATGCTGTCGATTGAAGACTGAAAACTTAATAACAGTCTGCATTTCCAATTTCAGTATCTTGTGTTGCTGGTACTGTTTTGACTATAATTATAATAATAATATCAATACCTTTTGTCTATGATGCACTTGACATTTGAAAGTAAATCCCAAAGTGCTACGGTGAAAAAACAACAATAAAATCACCAGTAATGAGATTAAAAGAGGTATATGCTCTTTTAACTGGGAACGGGGAGTCCTGAGGTGTCACAGTGGCAGAGGGGATCCACCGGGGGGGACTCTGAGGTAAAGCTGTGTGTCATTTGCATAGCAGTGGAAATGTATTACACTAAAGGCCGCCAAACACTACAGGAGAATTTGCCTGATTTTGGTTGGAAGTTCTTCTTCCCGAGTTCGGGGAGGCGTGACCCGACTTTTTGTCTCCGTGTGCGATTTTGAAGCCGCTGCTCCTCATGTGTGGAGTCAGTGTCAGATCACAACCACCAAACATCAGCAACGCAAAGGCAACAGACAATAAACCAGAGCGTCAGGGGCAGAGGAGCGACGGACACAGAGACGCAAGATACAAACTCAGAATACAGCGAAAATAAAGACTTTATTACTCACCTAATGGAAAGTGGTACATTTAAAGTGCAGCATCTTATCCACATTATTCACAAATTGTCCTCCACAAATAATGACATCCAGTCCACAAAACCGCTCTATTAATCCAGTTTGCGGTGTTCTTTAAAAGTAAAAAGACAGTGTTTTCTCACTTGTGTTTGTTTACACCCACACAGCATGCTGTGAAGCTGCAGATTAGTGATACTGACTCTACTTCCTGTGGACTTTATTGCTAATCTCTAATGCTTTTAAAAGTCATGTATCTGAAGTATTGCACCACATTTCACTAATAATAATAACACCGTTTTGACTTGTATCTAAACTAAAAGTGCAGAGCTCTGATCTTTGAACACTTCAGAGTCTCAAAGCGACTCCTTTTACTGTAGACAGGAAACAGGAGACACCATCACGCTCACAACTTTAGATCCTGTGGTCCGCAGACAGATCCCGCTGCAGTCTTTGCGATTGGAGATTTTTAATCTCATAAGATTCTCCTCATGTCTGTGGTGTGCGCTATTTGTTGCACATTTAAAAATCGTTTAAGACCGAAACATCCTGTAGTGTGTAGCGACCTTTATGCTCACGACGAATCATCTTTAAATCAGGACTTAACTAAAATGATCCAAGTCCCGCTGTAGTGAGGCCACAGCTCCAGCCCCCTGGAGCCTGTGAGCTACTGCAGCTTTTTGTCAACAGCCTGGGACAGTGATCACGCCTCTGCTCTGCTCTGAAAGGGACAAATACAGCACAGAAAAGCAGCATAGCCACAATCTCACCCTGCTCCGGTAATTTGTTGCTCCAGTACGTTATTATAAAAATTACTGTGAAACTACAGCAATTTGTTACAGTGTCTGTGATTCAGAGTCTTCTCAACAAAGTACAGGGATGTGGAGGAAGGAGACAGTGGGCAGATGAAAACAGACATTTGCTGAGCACTCAAGCTTCAAATAAAGATAAAAAATAGCTCTCGGGCTAACTCTAATAACTAATAATAACTAGCTAATAACTTACGAAAAAATCCTCGTAACAGCACTAGCACTAATAGCACTAGCACTTTTCAAGTAAATTCTACTGCTGTAATATCAGGTACAGTTTACTTGTCAGTATTAAGTAAAATGTTCCAACCACCAAGATGAAAAGTCATGAATTTATTTATAGTTACTCCATTTTTTTTAAGTTAGAAATCATATTTATGTACATACGTTAAAAAGTAAAATATTGCCATTATTAATTGCATTGCTGTGATGAAATAATTAAGTAAATATTATACTCTGCCTGGCCAAAAAAAGTCTCCACCTGGATTTAACTAAGCAAATAGGTACGAAGCTGCTGCAGTTGGTCAGGTCCAGGTTCAGCAGCAGTGTGTGCTCAAAGAATGAGGTCAGCTGAACCTGAATATACTGAAGGACCAGGTTATTCCATCAGTGGATTTTTTTCTTCCCTGATGGCACGGGCATATTCCAAGATGATAATGCCAGGATTTATCGGGCTCAAATTGTGAAAGATTGGTTCAGAGAGCAGGAGACGTCATTTTCACACATGGATCGGCCTCCGCAGAGTCCAGACCTTAACCCCAGTGAGAATCTTTGGGATGTGCTGGAGAAGGCTCAGACTCGACCATCATCGATGCAAGATCTTGGTGAAAAATGAATGCAACACTGGATGGAAATAAATCTTGTGACATTGCAGAAGCTTATCGAAACAATGCCACAGCGAATGCATTCATTTTTCACCAAGGTCTTGCATTGATGATGTGGTCGAGTCTGACCGCTGTGCAAAGGTTAAGATCTGTACAATCCATGTGTGAAAATGACGTCTCCTGCTCCCTGAACCACTCTTTCACAATTTGAGCCCGATGAATCCTGGCATTGCCATCTTGGAATATGCCCGTGCATCAGGGAAGAAAAAAATCCACTGATGGAATAACCTGGTCCTTCAGTATATTCAGGTTCAGCTGACCTCATTCTTTGAGCACACAGTGTTGCTGAACCTGGACCTACTGCAGCAACATCGTACCTATTTGCTTAGTTTAATCCAGGTGGTCACTTTTTTATGGCCAGGCAGTGTATGTCTAGTATTTACTGATGTATCATAAATGGTAAATTTTAGCGCTTTTTCCACCTTCAAGGCACGTGAAGGAACCTCACACACACATTCACCAGTGTTACGCAGACACTGGGGGCAAAGTGGGATAAAAGTCTTGCTCAAGGACACAACGACCGCAGCACCACTGACCTGTGGCTCAGTGGATCTGACCTCTCAACCAGTGATGTTTTTCTTTTTTTTTTTATGTCACGTGTGGGATTCAAACCGCCAACCTTCTGACCAGTGGACAAACACTCCAGCAACTGAGCTACTGTCACCCCAGCCCCAAATACATTGCTTCTGAGTGCAGGGACTTATCTAGAAAGACTTTATTACTTAGTATTTTTGGGTTTGTGAGTAGCATCTCTAAAACCTTTCAATCGCATTGGTGATATATATATATATATATATATATATATATATATATATATATATATACATCAGCTCGGGTCCTCTACCAGAGGCCTGGGAGCTTGAGAGTTCTGCGCAGTATCTGTGCTGTTCCCAGTACTGCACTTTTCTGGACTGAGATGTCTGTTGTCCTTCCTGGGATCTGCTGCAACCACTCCTCTAGTTTGGGGGTCACGGCCCCGAGTGCTCCGATCACCACAGGCACCACCGATGCTTTCACCTTCCAGGCCCTCTCCAGCTCTTCTTTGAGCCCCTGGTATTTCTCTAGTTTCTCGTGTTCCTTTTTCCTGACATTGCCATCGCTCGGTATTGCAATGTCCACCACCACGGCTTGGTTCTCCCGCTTATCCAGAACCACGATGTCTGGTTGGTTCGCCATCACCATTCTGTCAGTCTGTATTTGGAAGTCCCACAGGATCTTGGCCCCCTCATTCTCCACAACCTTTGGAGGCGTTGCCCACCTTGATCCTGGGGTTTCCAGCTCTGCACAGATGTTTCTGTACACTATGCCCGCTACTTGGTTATGTCGCTCCATGTACGCTTTCCCTGCCAGCATCTTACACCCTGCAGTTATGTGCTGGACTGTCTCAGGCACTTCTTTTCATATATATATATATATATATATATATATATATATATATATACATATATATATATATATATATATATATATACATACAGTACAACTTACTCATTAAACACAATACTTCCACCACATGAGTAAAATAAGTACATTTTGTCCGTTGCTATTAAATAAGTTGTAGTTCTCACAGTGTTCATTTCAGTGTAAAAATTACCCCAGTTGATTTAATACATTTTACTACCCTCAGAAGTTATTTTTTTCCGTGCATATTGTTAAAATCTTGATAAATAAATGCTAGACAAACAAACACGCATGAATTAATCAAAATGTAAAGGGAAAGCCATTATCTTATAGTTAAAAGGCCATACAACCCGAACTGTTCACGTTAAATTTCCATATTCTAGCCTTTTTAAGAGTGAAATAAAATAGTTTCTGTGTCTGTCTATCCATGACAACAAGTGTGAGTGTACTATTGACTCAGTCTGGGTGTTGTTTTGTGACAGACTTGATTCGGAGAGAGGAGCCGTGCCCTGGTCTGATGCAAACAGAGGTAAGATCCAGTGTGTCCTCCCTCACAGCACACACCCCACACTCACACACAACCAGACAACTCACAAACTTCTACTGTCACTTCATCTGTGGCCCTGGTTCTGTCCAACTGGAACTTTATGCAAAAAAAAAAAAAAGTTTGCGCCAAGATATTACAGATTTAGTGACATCTTTGAACCTGGATATGGGAAATTGCAACATCAAACTGATAAAATACAATGACTGTGATTAGGAAAAGGTCAAGTTCACTAAGAAAAAAAGGCCAAGTTACGGGTCAGATCTGTGGAGAGGCGACCCAACTCAAAGAATGCATGTTTTTTTTTATGTTTCCTTGTTGTTTTTTGGTGATAAAACACCATATTTGAATACATACAAAACAGTGGGTCCACTTTCTGTTCTGCCCAGATCGTTCTACTTTTCACATGTTTCCACAGATTACGTCCCCTCTGTCGCATGGATCTATTCAAATAACTGTCTCGAGTAGGACTAGTGGCCACTCACTGATACGACAACCAAAAAATACCTCTTGCTCAGATATAATTTGACACTGACAGGGACGTACAGCTTTCACAAAGGTCAGATTTTGTGTCAATTTCAGATCATAAACTTTTCCTCAGCTCAGTTGTATTAAAAACTGCTTTTTAATCATTGTCTTTGGGTTACACCACATTAGAGTTACACTGTTCTGTTCTACAAGCAGGTAGCACCGAGTGACCAGACGTCCCTATTGACCCGGGACAGTCCCAGTTTTGAGTTCTGTGTCCCCCTGTCCCAGCAGATTTATTCAAAACCAGTGATTTGTCCCTGTTCTATACAAAAAATGTCCCAGGTGTCTCTATTTTTGACCAATCTGATCCCTGCCAACAGTAAAGGGGCATAAATTCACATTTGTTTAGGGAAAACACAGAAAAGCTGCTGAAAAATGACCAAAACACAACAAAAATGTGACTATAGTGACTCAGATTAGTGCAGAGTGCAGAACAATTTTCCAAAATTATGCACTTGTTTCACAATTTTATTATTACCAACCACCACAAACCAGGGATGTCCCTGTTTTTTTCTTTTGAAAATCTGGTCACCCTAAGGTAGTGAAAAAGGTATAGGCCCACAGTTTCATCTAAGTTTTTTAGTTATCAATTTTGTCATGTTGAACAACTATTTTTTTCTAAACTCCAAAGCATTAAGGAGGTTTTCCTTGAGAATGTGAGGGTTGTGTGGGTTCTCTCTAGTTGAAATCCAAGTTAATAAAACATTTTATCTTTCAAAGACATGTTTATTGGGTTTTTGATAAGAAAAACCATCTCTAAAGATCTGTAAGTCCAATATCATATTTCATAATGATGATTAAATGCTGTGTGAAAGCGAGGCTTAGAGCTGAATGTATGGTGCTTCCTTCTGAATACACGTGTAAGGAAAGAGCTATATGAAATTTGAAAAAAAAAAAAACTTTATTAGTGTGTAACTTTTCAGATGGAGGGTGCTTCAATTGTGCTTTTATTGCAGAGAAACCCTTTGGTTCAGAGAAAGCGCTTGTTCATGTCATTTCTAAGTAGTACATTTAATGACCTTGTCATAAAATTAAATTACTTCAGTTCACTTCCATTAAACACACTGAAGCTCATTAGGTGTATTGTCCAGATGAAGTATTTCTACAAGCTTAAAGATCTTCTTTGAAATATTTATTTCTAAAGACCATGCATATGATTCGGAAGAATGATATAAGCTCGGATAGTTTTACACGGCCTTCTGAGTGATTCCATTTTGTAATGACTGTATTGTATTTGCACTATATGTATTTTGTGTTACTTTATGTCTTAATAAGAATCAATTAAACAAATATACTTTTCATACATATTTTTGCTTGAAAAACTTACTTAAATTAGGGCCCATTCTCCAGACACTGAAGCTCATTGTCTGCATTGTCCAGAAGTATTTGTTATAATCTTAAAGCCTTTTAAAAATCTCTCTATTGTGTCTGTTTTGTTTACCATATTGCATATAGCATTCTATGCTA
Organism: Odontamblyopus lacepedii; assembly: GCA_034769755.1. Lineage (NCBI taxonomy): Eukaryota > Metazoa > Chordata > Actinopteri > Gobiiformes > Gobiidae > Odontamblyopus > Odontamblyopus lacepedii. The sequence goes on from CM068359.1 coordinate 34,479,315, forward strand.
TGAACTATTTCTTTCTTTCCAAAACCGTGCAGATGATTCTAAATTAGACATGAGCTAGGGCAGCTTTACACTGTACCCAATTGTGTAATATGAGATTTTATTTTTCTAGGTACTTAGCTAAACTCATAGAAGAGTAAACAAATACTGTTTTTATGCATACATTTTGCTTGAAATTATACTTACACTGGGGTTCATTGTCCACACTGAATGTCATTGTCTGCATTGTAAAGATATAGTCCAATCTTAAAGCCTTCTTTTAAATCTCTCTTTATTTCTGCCTATTCACAATCCATTGTTCACCATATAGACTGTAGCTTCTAACAGTATAAATAACCAATATAGATTCCTGCTTATTTCCCAGTACCGTACATATGTTTGTAAGAGTCTTGGGTTACTCATATCTGCATAAATGGAAGCGTCAGTGATAGTATGTGATAATTTAACATTATTTCCCCAAAAAGGCGGTTTAAGCGGTAATTTTGTGACATGTGCAGTACTCGGCTCCCGGGTCGACTTAAGCTTGTCCTACATCAAAAAATATTAGTCCTAGGGATGCTAATAATCTGGCAAAGTTTTGTACTTGTACCATAAAAGTGAACAACTGGGCGCTTATTTGGTCCTTACCAGCTCCACTAAGTTTGCTGAAAATGTATTATCAAGTTTCAGTTTTGTTTTTGTGCTCTGAGTCTCCCCGTGCTAAATCACTCATGAAACTACTGCACATCACATCAGGTTTGTCAAGTTGTGTACAGTTTTTTTGTCATGTTTTTGTATATTTGTTATTGTTGTCGTGTCAGAGCATGGCTGACGTAGGCTTGTGCTTTTAACATGGACGGGTGACATCTAAAACCTCTTCAGACGTGAGGGAAAAGGGTTATAACATGATAGAGAGCTCTAAAAAGCAGGTTTTGCAGAATATCCCCTCTCAAAAGTTGCATTATGTAACTTTTCTGGTGAAATGTCCGTCCGTCCAACACTTTTCTCCATGAAGATGTTACTGCTTTGCCTGGAATGTTTCACAGTATGGCATTAAACCTTTCTATCGTCATGGAGATCAAACCAGACCAAGTTACAGGTGAGATTTATGGAGAGGCGACCCCGCTCACAGTCAGAACGCCTGTTTTTCTAGGTATTTTTGAGCTTTAAAACCACATGTAGTTTAATAAATATAAAGTAGAGCTGCCTAATGTCATACTGTGGAACATTCCAATGACGTATCCATGGAAACAAGCAGGTGCTGGACCCCAAAACCAAAAAAGTTTCACCGTGCAGCCTTTAACCCACACTGTGGCGAGGTATTTTCAGGCCGCCATGGTATATTTAGTAAAGTATCAACAGTATATTATAGGGCTATTTTTCTTTCCTTTTCAACTTTTCAGATTACATTTGAAACCTGTCAAGTGACTAAGCTGAAGATGGGTGAACTTGTCAAAATTCCTGCAAGCAACAATACAACAGTGAGTACGGCGAGACAGGAGGGCCAAAAAGAGCAAAAGTCACAAGGAATCACAGACACAATTGACAAGCTGTTTCACGTACAGGGATCTAACTGTCAACATGTCTGTTTATATCACTGTAATATATTTATGAAACTTGCCAAGCCTTGGACGGTAAAAATATCTCCCTGTGGCCTTCGACTTTTTGTGTTCCAGTGAATAAGTCAGATGCCCTTCCTTCTCTTACTGTGATTATAGTGGGGCAACGGAGGTGAAGTATGTGCAACTCCGCAACTGCGTGGATGTAGCTCATGATAATGTAGTACCGTAAAATACCAAATAAGAGCCGGAACGATATTTTTTTTTTTTTCAGTCACTTAACAGACCAGGCGTTTATTTGAGACCAGGTGGCGATTTGGGGCAATTAATTCCTTCCTCAGAAAATAATCGCTCAACAAAACTGGGGAAATCTGGTATTCAGATTCTTTTAACCAGTATGACGATAATTTAGGCGACTTTCTACACAGACGTAGGCGAGTTAATTTGAAATTTACAACAAAATATCCACAGAGCGGGGAATTTCCCATATTTGAAAGCGACTCCTGAATTACAGAAAGTCATTTAAACCCTCCCGCAACACGCAGACACGTTCGTCAACCGCATCAGGGCACAAGGAGCGGTTTTTTTTCAGTGCTTATAGTTTATGCAAATGAGCTGTGTGGTTTTAAGTTTGGTCTGTTATTCATTTTCATATCTTTTATTTGCAAAAATATTTACCTTTACGAGTCATGTGTCCGTTTACGTTTATGTACACAGAGAGTGAGAAACAGTAGCTGCAAAAGTGAGAAGACGATAGAAACGCAGAAAAAGAGTAAAGAAAAGACGTCAAAGAAATAATTCAATATTCTGCCCCCACAACATGGAACAATTTACAAAAAGACTGGAAACTAAAAGAACTGGTACCAATAGGACAGTTTAAACTATTGCTCAGAGGTTTGGAAATGAAATCCACGGTTTGTAAATGTTTTAAATAGTCTGTTTCTTGAAATGTGTCCTGTGATATTCTGAAGTGAATTTTTGCGCCGCCGTCTTGGCCAGGACTCCCTTGAAAGAATGATTAGTGATCTCAGACTGGTTTACACTGAAATGAATCACTGTATCAGCGCATTGGAAACGATTTGTGTCCACACACGTCGTGTCTGGATCGCCAGAAATGCTAATCACATGACTAGGCTGGAATCATGTCGTCACGTATCTGAAGTTGCTGTAGTTCTATGGGAGTTGCAGCAGCAGATTTTGAGCCGAGGAAGACGGCAAGCGTGAAACAGACTTTTCACGGACCAAAGCTGTTTCCCGTTTGTCTAGGGTTTGTCTAAACTTTTCCGCAATAGCATCGCATGCCCGATTCCACGAACCCAGCGAATTAGGAAGGCGCAAGTTAGAGTGACGTGGTCCAATAAGAACGGCAACTAGAGCAACTATGTCAGCGAATCAGCGTTTTCAGGCATCCACACAGGGCCGGATCAGATCTGTACTCAGGCAAATGCGTGGGAGCTGGCGTATCCAGATCTCTGGAGACGTTTTCCATCGGATTAGTGTGGACAAACACTGCATCCACAACGAAATCGACTCAAATACGTACTAGTGTGGACCGGGCCTCAATTTCCTGGTTAAATAAAGGTTAAATAAATAAAAAATGAATAAAAGAAGCTGGTGATGTGTAGGCAAATACGGCAAATATATTGTTTTGTTTTCTGTATTTATTTGAAGGTATTTGAAGGTTGTACGTAAAGCTGAGCCATTTTCTCTGTCTCTTCATGTGTCTTTATTTTAGTTTTCATGGTGTTCATGAAGTTGAAAGTGAACGGTATTAAATATTGACACAAACGATCATTAGTACGGAGCATAACGTCCTTTTATTTGCGAAGAAAATTAAGGTAACTACAATACATGAAAGTCAAGATAAGCAGATGTTTTTAATGTTTAAAAGTTGAATTTCTGAGATTTTATTGAAAAGAAAAATATGGGGAAGAATTTGCTCATAAATTTGAAAAAAAAATCTAATATTCTGGCGTGATCATTGTTTTATTGGCCTGTCTGTTACAATTTCAGATGGAGGGCAGGGGCCTATGGGAGAGTCACTGTTTTGGAAAGAAATCTCCAAAGTTGTGATTTACAAATGTTGACATCTTCTCATTATTTGTTTGGGATCAGCTCCACAAACTTGTCATATTATTCTCATGGCTTAAAGTCAACTGACAACAATCACGTCTTTGCGGTTGAAAAATTGAGCTACAGTCTCAAGCTAGCATAACATTTGTTAAGTAATGCTGACAGAGAAGAGATTAAAGCTGAGGTACCTGATTCTCACACTGCAGAAGGAGAAAGTAGATATTTAAAGGCGTCTTACTGCAGGCCTGAGGGACAGACGTCTCTATTTACCCAGGACGGTCCCAGTTTTCAGCACTCTGTCCCCTGTCCCAGCAGATTTGTCCAAAACCACTGATTTGTCCCAGTTTTATACAAGAAATGTCCCAGGTGTCCCAATTTTTGACCAATCTGACACTTTCCAATGGTAAAGAGAGCATACATTGTCATTTGTTTAGGTAAAATACAAAAAAGGTGTTTAAAGGGGAACCCGGGCACGTTTGAAGCTAAAGTCCATTGCTAGAGGTGGTCGAATACTGTCAGAAGCCAAAAAAATGGCACAGATCAGTGTTGCCTCGGCGGAGATCTCGCTGTGGCAGTGACTGTTATTGAAGTGGTTCTTAACTTCGATGTAAAACAGCAATTTGCTTCACACTGAAGAAGCTTAACAACACTTTAACCCATTTTACAACAGCCACAAGTCTAACAAACAAAACGCTCCGCCTGGTTCACTCATTAGTGTCTGGAAACGTTATAAAACAACTTTATAAGCAGCCTTACACTTACCTTTGTTGATTTCCCACTGCGCATGCGAAAGCCCAAAAGACTCGATCGCTGATGTCGTTTCTAATCCCATTCATGAGTGAATTATATTTTTTGAAAAACGCAAAAAAAATACATTCCCGAACCATTTTCTTTCAACCAGCTTCAGTTTCTCTTCTTCGTCACAGTCAGTAGTCGATCCTCACTTGTTGCTTCTGGCGGCTCGAGCCTCTCGCCGCCACTGGAGTCGGCAACCGAGTCTTTTGGTCTTTTGCAATGCGCAGTGGGAAATCGACAACGGTAAGTCGAAGGCTGCTAGTTGTTTTATAACATTTCCAGACACTAATGAGTGAACCAGGCAGAGCGTTTTGTTTGTTAGACTCGTGGCTGTTGTAAGACGGGTTAGAAAGTGGTGTTAAGCTTCTTCAGTGTGAAGCAAATTGCCATTTTACGTGCAATCTGACCGTTAAAAAGCACATGCATTCTTGTGTATTTGATTCTCTTTAACTTAGAATAATGACTGCATTTGAAAAATATGCTTTATAAAGTTTTCGCTTTAAGGTTTTGCTCCATAAACTTGTCCTCTGAATCTTACGTCTTTACCTCTTTGCAACTGACAACGATCCTTCTTTAGGGGTTAAATAATAATCCGTGTATCATTCGTTCTTCTTTTAGTCCCTGAGCTGTTTCCACAACCTCCTCGATATCGGCAATCACCTCTTGAAGGCCAGTATCTTCTTTTCGACTGAGAAACATTTTAAATTTATAATGTAAGATTTAATTAGAGTGTAATAATAAGTTCAAACACTGCACATACAGTAAGAACCATTATGGCTTTGCTGACAGGTCGTCCAAAAGAAACTACATGTTGTGCAAAAAAGGACTGAAAAATTAGGAAATAGTGAAAACACAATAATACTCAGTCCAGTTACCTCAGCCTCTTTCTTTTGCTGGTTTGTAGCGGCTCCATTTGCTGTTCAGGCGCTGCAAACACCTTTCCTGAATTCTGTTTCCAGTGTGCTGATCCTGCCATTTAAAAATTTGACCTGATTTTCTCTTTCAACCAAACATTTGCTGTATTGGTGAAAATGTACAAGTACCTTAAAACTTAAAAACAGATTTGAAGCACCCAAGATGGATGCAAAATGTACTTTAATGTGAGACTTACTCTTAGGTGTTTAGATTTAGCTGTTCAAGTGTGTGAACTATGCGCAGCTCCTAAAGTGATTGCAGAAAATAGCATTTACACAGCAATCATTTTAGACATACCCCTTGTTTCTTCTGAATCCATTATTTCATTTCCCAGACGATCTGTCAAAGTGATTTCCTCCTGCAGTCCACGGGCTTCTGTTACTTTAGTGTTGATGTTCTGCACACAAGCCTCAAACTGAGAACATCACTATTTTTGTTGGTCTCCAGCTTTCCATTGACCACTTAAGCCATGAGGACATTCCTGAATATTGATGAGAACATAATTTTTTTATACATGCACAGTTGAGTAATATGTCATCTGATGCAAGAACTATGTCACATGATCGTTTTAATACGAGAAAAGACTACATATTACAAGTAAGTTATCTGTATAATGAAACATGTTAAGCCCTTCTTTCCATTATATACTGATGTTATTCTAATATTACTCTGGCAGAGGTGCACGATCCTGCTCAGTGCTCAGTGACACCATCCCACCGCAATGACCCATATTAACTGAATAATGGTCATTCAAATTAAAGGACATTTTTGCATTTGCTTTTCACCGATTTAAATATGAATCTGATGAGTGTGACGTTATTGTTGGCCTCATGCTCCTTATTTAGGATGGGATGTCTCCTAAGCCCCAGAATGTTTCACTTAGAATGTGCTGGGACACATTTTACCTTTATCTGAAAACTGCAGCTCCTGTTGTTTGGACATCGCACTTGACCATATTACAGTTATGATATTTGGATGAACTGTTCAACCATAATATGCAAGGGTTTACCAGCAAACACAATTGGACCTCTGCAAATAATGTCGCCTAAAAATAAGGATATTTTAGCAAAGAGTAAAAGTTTCCTTTCATCACCTAACTCCGGCTCCTTGAGCGGGTGGAGATTGTGGCTGTGCTGTTTGGGCGGTGAAAAGAAAGTCTGACCCGTGGGAAGTGTCACTGTTGCTCTCTCAACAGTGGCACCGTTACCTTGCACCTCATAGTGACTTCTGATGATGAGGTCAAAGGTGCTGAAGTCACCGTCCGGTCTGGGAAATATGGCCACACTGTTGTCATCTGTCAAATAGACACTTTCTTTTTGGACTTATGGTAGAAGAACAGGTTAGAAGAGACACTCTAAATCTGTATTCGTGTGATTAAATTTGTTCTCACACACACAGAAAGCCAGTTAAGTTATATAAGGTCATAATGTAATTACATAAATACATCATTAAAATAATCTATGCCTTTTGATTATACTTTAGATTTTAAATGTTCAATAAAGCTGAGAAATCCGAAATAGATAAATGAAAACAAGAATTGTACTTTTTAGCGCTGACAGCGTTTTTTGTCTGATGAAATGTTAAAAGTTTCCCTCTCCTGTAGGATTATAGAAAAGCTATTCAACAAAATGTCTCTGTATAACCAAAGAAAAAACATTCAGATAGGTTTGTGAGAGGTTATTCATCATGCTTTATTATACCTAAACAGTATCTTTTTAACAAGTCTCAATAATGCAAGATAAAAAAATCTTTGGAATGAAATATCCATCCATCTTCTTCCGCTTTATCCAGCTGGGTCGATGGGGCAGCAGTTCACCACTCAGTCCTCTGCGCACCGGACCCCTATGAACCCCTCTGCGGGTGGTGAGCCCACTGGACCCATGTTTATTACGAATTGGCTTTAGTCGCTGAGCCCCGGCCCCTGACATGTACGGAGGGCAGGATTTGGTCACTCTCCAATTCTATATAAAACCTCCATGATTTTTGTAACATGCGCTCAAGCAGAACAAATGGAGCACCTCATTCATCCATTCATAAGAATAATGTGAGCAATCGTTTGTGTTTTGGCTGAGCGCGCTAACATTAGCGCCGACTGCAGATTGGGCAGATGGCGAAAAATATTTACATCCGGTCTATTATCACTTTGTTTTAAATAAAAAGAACGTACCTGGAATATGACACCGATTTTTTCTGTTGTCATGTCTTCAGGTCTTTGGGTTACCCTCTTATTTCCATGAAAAAGGACGTAGGTTTCCATATAAGTTTACATCTTGCATTTTCCATAAGCATATAGCAGGGTTACTTCAGGTTTCTTCAAGTTAAAAGTCTTTCTAAGACCATTTATATAAAAATTATTATATAAAAATAAAATATTTCATGACCTATTTCATAGACTTACCGGCAAAAAAACCCATAATTCTTGAATTTGTGTTCATGTAAGGCTCATAGTAATCATTTAAATATGCTAAAATGGTTAAAAACAGCTAAAATTTACTAATACATTTCATATGTCAATTTCAGGTAATTAAAAAACAGACGCCACTTTTTTTTTTCTTTTTTTCTTTTAATTGTTAACATTGTCTTGAATAAGCAAACAAGCAATTTAACTGTACTGCAATACCCTGAAGTAAAAGAAGTTAGGATTCCAAGGGGCAGCGCTGCAGAATAAACCCTGCAGTCTTATGATGCGTTAGACGAATCCTCTGTTCCTCTAATCTTTTCTCAGGTTGGTATAAAGTCAATTGTGTCACAAACAAACAGTCCTGGTGTTGAGATCAAACCTTTAATATGTATCTGTGTAAATGTGAACAATAGTTGAAACGAAGTTGTGTGTAAAAAAAAACAAAAAACAAAACGTTTTGAAGCGATAGCTAGCATAGGCTAGGCTAGCGCAGGCTAGGCTAGCGCAGTTGTGGCGTTGCAGTGGGGAGATAGCGCGGGTGTATTCTGGGTTCAGTGTTGGACAGTAGGAGTTGGTCATGTTTGTTTTAACCACTTGTTTTGTACATTTATGTAAAGCTTTAGCACAGAATGTATGTGCAGTGGGAAATCAACCAGCTAATGCTAAGGCTGCTTATAAAGTTATAATGTTTCCAGACCATTAATGAGTGAGCCAGGCAGAGCGTTTGGTTTGTTAGATTCGTGGCTGTTGTAAGATGGGTTAAAAAGTGGTGTTAAGCTTCTTCTGTGCAAATTGACGTTTTACGTGGAAGTTAAGAACTTGCCCCCATCACTACACTAGTTTGTTGCCTTCACAGACTCACTACCACAGCGAGATCTCCGCTGAGGCAACACTGATCTGTGCTGTTTTTTGACTTCTGACAGTATTTAACCACCTCTAGCAATGGACCTTAGCTTCAAAAGTGCCAGAGTTCCCCTTTAATTATTGGTACTGCCACTCTTTATTTAGGCAATGTTATTTAACCAAATAATGCTGTTTGACAAATTAAACTTTTGAGGAGAAATGTGATACAAAGAAGTTACTGCACAAATATTAAGACCCAGATATAAAAATTCTTAAAAAGTCTTTTTAAGGTATTATTTCCAAATTCATAAATTCAGTGCTTTTAAGACACTGTGGGAACTCTGATTTACATGTACAGTACCTGTCCATAGATGGTTTCATGTTGACGAACATTCGGAGATGCACAAGCAGCCGGGGAGCAAGAGAGCAGCAAAGTGGTTAACATTACAGGTCCTATTGGAGCTCTCTACAGTGGATGATGAAAACCGGATTCTAGTCGGCTGACTATTGCAGACTTTTGCGTGGTTTGTGTACTCAAGCTGACACCCTTTGAGCCAACCACGTTAATTTATTGAGTATCTCATGTACGTGCAGACATGATAATATAATTCCCTTCACATATGTAAACATATCTCATGGGAAGAAGTGTTCACTTTTTGAGTCCCACCCCTTACCGATACTTCAGCATTATTATTGACGTCCGGTTTCTTCTAAACCATCTTCATCACATTTATCTGGTTTTACATCCTTTACTTGTATTTACAATCTCTACAGATAAAGCCATTTACAATCATTTACTATACTAACCATTACATCATTGCATCACTATAATGACTCAGAATATTAGATTTGTATTTGTATTTTTTAAACTGCTTCATTTTTTAAACTGCTTAATGTTTGATTGATATTTTGCTGTTCCTCTTAGGTTGTACCCCACTTCTCTTTCTGTAAATACATTTTGAATATTTACAGGTAAGTGATGATTTCTTGCTTTAAACATAAGTGCTGACAAATATTCTACTAAATCTGGAAATTTTAAGAGTTTTGATTTGAAAAATAAGATGTGTGCTCCTTGAACCCCACATTGTGTATAATCATAACCCTTTAGAATAATGCTGCTGTCTCTTTTGCTCCTAGTAAAGGTTCATTTCCAGTTTACGTAGCTTGCTTAAGGATCAGCATTGGATAAAACAGGAAAGGCCCATTAACACAAAATCGAAAACTGAAAAAACAAACAAATCGTTATCCATTTTTCTTTTTGGTTTTGCAGACAAATAATGAAGAAAAGAGTTTTTTCGTTCGATACACGTTCGGATGATACACGGATCAATAATGACCTGATGTTATGAGGTTATTATGAACAAATAATTTCACATTCATTTATACTGATTAAGGATACATTGAGCTTTGTGCCAGTTTTAGTTTGACGCGTATCGGCTGAGTAATGACAGAGAAATGAACTAGTTGTGCTACAGTAAAGTGAACAGTGCAGAGTGGAGTCCAGATAAAAGTCCCGTGACACTGCAGCTCAGAGTGAGGACTGATCGATCTGTAAAGCTGCTGTGTTTGTCCGAGTCAAAGATGATGAACTTCAAACAGCAAAAATCAACTGCAATATCCTCCACAGCCCGACGCATTAAAGTCCACACCGAGCTGTCTCTGTTATTAAAGAGCACAGGCCAAAGCAGCTCTGACCACTCAAACTCAAACCCCCTCAAAACGGCTTTAGGGATGTAATAATAACCGAAATCTGGTGATATCGTATCGTCAGAGGTCTCGCAATAATATCGTGGACCATCACAATATATCGAATCACAAGTCTCTTTGCTTAAAGGAAGAGTTATGATGCAGAAATAGGTAAAAAAGCAGAGGGAACTACATAGACCATGATCCTTTGCTCCGTTTCATTGCAGACGACATGAAGAAATAACTGTTCTAAGCACTTTGAAATCTTCATTCTTTGGATTAAGTCTTGTGAAGGCGTTTTTAGAGGAAAAAGGAGCAGATTCACACAAAATATTGCAATAAATGTGATACGGTGAGATGTTTATGATGAAAATATGGTACAGAGAGATTTGGATATCATTACATCCCTAATGACAATAAATGTTGTACCAAATGACTGGTCAAAGCATTTTATAAAGTCAGTCTTGTTATTATGTAGAATATCGTAATATCGTGAGCTTTCCAACGATATCGCAATAAATATCGTACCATTATCAGATCGTGAGACTTGGATATCGTTACACCCCTATTTGTGACCGTGACGAACTTGCCTCCAGGTTCTTTTTCTAAATTGTTTGCAGAAGTTACACGTTCAAATAGAGAAAAACAATAAAGATTTTTAGTCTTGACAATTTGTGTTTAAGGTCCCATGTTATATTACGCTATTTTCTGATGTATGTTTTGGACTGTGTTTCGTTTCATTCACACAGACTTTGCATATTTAGGCTATGTTCTTATCTCAAATGGAAAACCCACTGTTCTCACCTTATGATCAAAATTCAAGAAGTGCTCCACTATGTTTTTAAACTCCATACACCTTCACTAGAATAATATATATATTTCAGACCTGGAATTGTCCATCTCTACTAAACAACAGGTAAAAGGCTCTTAAGTTAAACTACCACAAGACATGTAGACAAACTAATAATAAAGGATGTGAAAGAAACAAAACACACTCCATGTACACAAATCACACAAAGAGAATAAAATCAAAGAGTGAAGTAAGTACAGAGCAGCAGAAAATTGATCGGCTAAATGGCATTTTGAGAAGTAAACATGAACAAATCACTTCAAATACAACTTCTGAGGGTAATTAAGAAGGGAAACCACTATAACATGGTTAAAAGCTCTGAAAAGGCCATTTTGCAGAGTAGGTCTGATTTAATAATAATGTTTAGCAGAATTCAAGACACCAAAAGTGCTATACTGGACATTACATTAGTCATTCAGTGGAGGCGAAGGCCATTATTCAAATCTTGCACAAAATCTACAGCGCATACACTGGAGTTTTTGTTTGTAGCATCTTCTCAAGTGAGAAGGAGATGAATGCACTATTTTCTCCATGTGTTTGAGCAAAATGTGTGTTTCCTCAGTACAGATATACAGGAGCCGGAGGGGTTACAACAAATGCAAACGCCGCAACAAATACAAACACCGCAACACGGCAAAAAGCCACAGCACAAATACAAACACCGCAACACAAATACAAACGCCACAACACACCAGAAAAGCCACAACGGAAATGGCCGTGGGACTCTATTTTCCGACGGATCAAGCGGGAAGTGAATGGGGAAGGTTGAAGAAGAAGAAAGATGTGAAAAGTAAAGGAACGGAGACGTAAACGAAGTTGGAAAGGTAAATAAAAGTAATGTATTGTTTTGTAGCCAGGATCGATGTCACTGTCTGACCATCGTAAATAATTTCCCGCTTGATCCTCCTCGTTTGGTCCGTTGGAAAATAAGAGTCCTACGGCCCTTTCCGTTGTGGCATTTGGTTTTGTGTTGCGGTGTTTGCATTTGTGTTTTGGTGTTTGTATTTGTGTTTTGACATCTGTATTTGTGTTGCGGCATTTGTATTTGTGTTGCGGCGTTTGTATTTGTGTTGCGGCGTTTGTATTTGCTGTGAGTCCTCTCGGTAGAGAACTGCGCTGGACTCCCGCCCGCTCCTGCTGAATTTCTGACCATTACCGCCCACACCCACAACGTGACTGCCCAATCCCGTGACGTGTTTCCCTCCAAACACATCTTTTGACCATAGACTGTATATATGAGTGGACATAGCTAAAGAGTTAGCCGCCGCGTGTCAAACAGGAAGTGCTCCAGGAGGCTCTTCCGGATCCTTCTCTCCCTTTTTCCCATTGACTTGCACTGGGATCTTATCGCCCCTCTCTCTGTAACTTCTGCACTGAGCCTCATCATTTTGGTTTTAAAATGTTCGTATGAACCCGCGACACATGATCCTAAATTTTTCATTTCTCTATAGACCAGACGCCTTCATTCCCCGAGGTCGCTGCCACTGAGAGTTAGCAACAAGTTTGATTGACAGCTAGTGCGTTTCACTGCTAAGTAAGTTCCCTTCCCACTTTCCTGCCCCGACTGACTATTTTTGAAATAAAATGATAAAATATCTCAAACAGTTACAATAGCTAATGTTACTAGAATCTTAACTAGCATAATTTAACTAGCATAAAGTGAATTTCGTTAAATTGCCACTCTGTTGTTGTTCGCACGTAACAGAACATAGAACATAAATCAATGACTTAATACCACTATTTAAAGTTTGATGATAAAAACTAAAGGTTTCCTTGTTATTCTCAAGAATCATCGAAATTCAAGAATCACCAAAATACAGCGGTCCGTGCAGAACTGTGCAGAGTATCACCGCTCTGCCATGAGTAGGACAGGCACATTTAATGACCTCAATCATGATTGGCTCCTGTGGTTGCTCTGATACTCGCGGTCAGATTTCCAAATATGGAGCCTGGGTCCAGATTCACTCCTGTAACTGTGGCATCAGGAGCCTCATTTGAGTGACGCTGATGCTGTGGGTGACGTCACACTCACTTAGTCCACTCATATATACGCTCTATGGTTTTGACACACTAAGAAGCTCATACCTTGTTTGTTTTTTGTGCTGTATAACCCTTGTTTGGGTTTGGTGCTCTTCTCTACTTCATTGGTTGACTCCATCCCAATACAGACCTCTACCTCCGGGTCATAGCTCCGGCAATAGAGTCCCGCTTTCATTGTATTCATTTCATTTCACTTACATTGTAGCTTTTTGTTGTGTTGTGGTGTTTGTATTTGTTTCGGCATTTGCATTTGTTGTGAGCCCCCCAGCTTCCGTACAGATATACTGTAAAAGTGGCTCTTGAAATCAAAATAAGTCCTCTGTGTCCTGTCTGGATCTAATCATCAATCAGTCAATCAAACTTTATTTCTATAGCACCTTCCAACAGCCAAAGCTGACCAAAGTGCTGTACAACAGTAAAACAAGATAAAAAAAACAATAAACATCATACACATATGTCAACAAAGCACATTACACTAATTAGAATAAAGAAAGTGCCATAGGGCCACTAAGTGTAAGTAATCATAAAGGCCAGTCCAGGATACATGCATGAAGCAACTGAAATACAACAGTGAGATCATGACCAGGGACTTCCGTTATAAGATGGCTTTAACTAATAATAACATCACTGTTTATGAAGGTTTTCACAGTTCTGTCATGTTATGTGTTATGACAGTCCATCACAATGCCATAACTGAACTATCACCAGACGGACGTGCCACTGATGAGGCGCTTTACCTCTTAAAGTTATGGACAAGTTGTAGAAGATAAACGTGTCAGTATCGCATTATGAAATCATTTCAGGTCAATTCTTGCTGATTACGCCTACGAACGGGTGGGTAACGGGTTCAAATAGCACGATGCGCCTCATCCAGATATGACAATACGACACAAATGTTCAAATCATTTCATATTGTCGATGTAAAGCTTTTGTTACTTACTCACAAAAGGAAAAAAAAAAAAACTTTACACAAACGAGTAGCATTCTACAAGAAAAGAACTCTGAAAAGTACAATGTCTTTAAAGAGCGCATTTTAGCGTATTTCTATTATCTACGTTTGTTTCATTCACATAAATTGAATAAATCCGTGTATCGTTCGGTCATTTGTTTTTCAATATAAAAACCACAAATAAGAAAACGAAAAAATAACTATTTTCTTCATTATTTGTCTCCAAAACCAAAATGGAAAAGAAAACAGATAATGATTCATTTTAATAACGTCCGTTTCCAAACTCCTGGTCCTAATATCTAATGTGGAGCGTCTGTGTACTGGACCAGGGCTAAACCAGGACTAAACCAGGACTAAACTAGGACTAAACCAGGTCTAAACTAGGACTAAACCAGGTCTAAACCAGGACTGAACCAGGTCTAAGCCAGGACTGAACTAGGTCTAAACCAGGACTGAACCAGCTCTAAACCAGGACTGAACTAGGACTAAACCAGGTCTAAACCAGGACTGAACCAGGTCTAAACCAGATCTAAACCAGGACTAAACCAGGACTAAACTACAACTAAATCAGGTCTAAACCAGGATTAAACTAGGACTAAATCAGGTCTTAACCAGGACTGAACCAGGACTGAACCAGGACTGAAGCAGGACTAAACTAGGAATAAACCAGGTCTAAACCAGGACTGAACCAGGACCAAACCAGGACTAAACTATGACTAAACCAGGACTAAACTAGGACTAAACCAGGACTAAACTAGAACTAAACCAGATGTAAACCAGGACTAAGCCAGGTCTAAACCAGGACTGAACCAGGTCTAAACCAGGACTGAACCAGGTCTAAACCAGGACTGAACCAGGACTAAACCAGGACTAAACTAGTACTAAACCAGAACTAAACCAGGTCTAAACCAAGTCTAAACCAGGACAAAACCAGGACTAAACTAGGTCTAAACCAGGACTGAACCAGGTCTAAACCAGGACTGAACAGATCTAAACTAGAACTAAACCAGGACTAAACCAGGTCTAAACCAGGACTAAACCAGGACTGAACCAGAATGAACCAGGTCTAAACCAACACTGGACCAGGACTGAACCAGGTCTAAACCAGGACTAAACTAGGTCTAAACCAGGACTAAACTAGGACTAAACCAGGACTAAGATAGGACTAAGCCAGGACTGAACTAGGACAGAACCAGGACTAAACCCCCTCCCCGGTCACTGCCTTGACTAACCGATTCTCTGCGGGAAACACTGAGTCTTGGTCAAGTCCTGGTTTAGTCCTGGTTTAGTCCTGGTTCAGTCTTGGCGATCGGTCCGATAATGACGCACGCTCCACACTGGATTGGTTCAGGGAAACAGCCGTAATCCATTTTTTCCATTATTCATTTAAACACAAAATCGAAAACTGAAAAAACAAATCAATAACAGTTTTTTTCATTTTGGTTTTGGAGACAAATAATGAGGGAAGGAGTGCATTTTTCATTTTCTTATTTTTGGTTTTATATTGAAAAATGAATGACCGAACGACACACAGATTCACACAAACCCTGCGTATTTAGGCTGAGTTCTTCTCTCACAAAGAAAACACTCTGTCCCACTTTGTGATGTCATGTGGTAATACAGGAAGTGCTCCAAGTATCATTTCAATAATAGCAGTTTTGGAATTGCCAATCTCTGCTGAACTAAAGGTAAAAGGTACAGTAGTTGCTAACTTGAAAATGGTCCCCCACATGACATCACAAGGTGGAACTGTGCATTTTGAGCTTTGGAGATGTAAACAGATAAAACGAACATGGCTTGAAGCTCAGAAGAATCCATTTTATGTAACGTAGGACCTTTAAAAAGTTCCTCAAGAAAATGCAACTACCACCCACCTCTGACTTTGACAAACAATACGAGCGTACGTGAATAAAACTGGTTTTGTTTTCGAGCGCCGTTGGAGAATAGCAGGTGAAACGTGCCAGAGAACATCAAAAATCAGGATGCAGAATGTGAAAGACATGAAGAGATGTCTGTGTGTTTACAACAGAACCCAGCGCGCCTCACCCACCTCTGCAGCCTTCACCCATCAATCACCCACGACAGCGTACAGTATATTCTCACCTATCTCTCAGAACATCTCACATCTCTGTTCAGAAATCTGGCTTTACCCTTGAACAGGTCACCCCAGCTACACGGGTTCATCTCCGCAGGCTGTGCGCGTCTCCTTGTACTGCAACATTACAACATTCTGCTCAACATTCAGTCGAGAGGTGATCCTCAAAGCGGACCTACAGTATGTTGACGGTTACGCCGACGCCAGCTTAGGCACAGCAGTTTCTTTTTGTTAAGTTGTTTTACGTGAATATTGCGATTTAAAATGTCCAGTGATCCACAGATCGTCATAAATCTTAACTATAGCAGACCCAAGCACAATGTGTCTTCTTTAAAGGACACAGATTATGCAAAATCTAGCCTCTTTGAGTTGATTTATATAGTCTCCTCATCAAAAACATACCCGGGGTTATGTTTTGCTTCACATGCACATGTTTCATTTATCCACTAAAGGGACAGTTTGGAATTTTGGACATAGGGCCTCATTTCCTCGTGAGCCAGAGTGTTGGAGACATGTGTAGACACTTTTTTAAATATTCCATAGTCTTTCAGTTAGTTTTGCCTGCAGTGCCCCCTTATTTTGTTTTAAAAGTCAAAACTAGACTAAAATAAAAGCTTTTTTTCAGGGAATGGTTTATGGACTGTCCAGGAGAAGCATAAAGTTTTACCTGTGACACAACGATCCAGGCAATATACACACTAAGCATTTTAGAGTATGCACAGGGACAGTTCTGAATTTTGGACATAGGGCCTCATTTCCTCGTGAGCCAGAGTGTTGGAGACGTGTGGAGACACTTTTTTAAATCTTCCATCCAGTCCTTGTATTTGCAGATGTTGCTAGTGCTAGGCTAGTGCATGTCAATGGCCTATAAACAGTCTTACCCACTCCACAGTGCACCCAAGGCAAAACTAACTAAAACTCCAGACTGTCCATGTGAATGTTTGTGTTTATAGAATAATTTTAGAAGTAAAACCAACCTTGCATTTGAAGGATTTGTGTCTGAGCAGCAGCAGCGAGTTGAACTACCTGATAGAAAGCTCAGCAGCGGCGGACTGATATATGAGAAAATAGTCCCTCAACATGCGACGATTCATGCAATGCAGGGTTAGTTTTATTTCAGACATTATTCGATCAACACAGACTTTACATCAACAGTCTGGTGTAATAATAGTTTTGCCTCAGGTGCACTGTGGAGTGGGTAAGACTGTTTTTAGTGGCAGGACGACTATGGCCATTGACATGCACTAGCCTAGCACCAGCACCCTCTGCAAATACAAGGACTGGATGGAATATTTTTAAAAAGTGTCTCCACACGTCTCCAACACTCTGGCTCAGGAGGAAATGAGGCCTTATGTCCAAAATTCAGAACTGTCCCTTCAAGTAGTTCTCTCTAAAATGTTTGTATATTGCCTGGATTGTTGTACAGTCCATAAAAAAAAGCTTTTATTTTAGTCTAGTTTTGGCTTTTAAAACAAAATAAAGGGGCACTGCAGGTGAAACTTACTGAAAGATGTTTTAGTATATGGGACATTGTAATTTCAAAAAATGCAAAATGTACTTTCCCCTCTTAAGAACATGAGGAACATCCTTTAAAGCAGCACCAAACTTTACTTTTTTGTACAAGATTTTGATGAATCATACATTAACGATGTTTAATATATTTAACCTTCATGTTTCTGTTTTAAATGTTCCAAAAGTAGTCAATTTCAGCAGTTTTTACACTTAAAATCCCTTATTTTTACATGATGAAAAGCATGTAATCCATTTTTTTCTAAAGTTTACAGAGGAAGATGTTTCAAATTGATGTCTCTAAATGTAATCTTTTTTTCCTATTCACCTGCAGTGTCTCGCCTTGGACACACTTTCCTTTTCTTACTTCATTGTTTATTGTATTACCATTAAAGAACCCAAAAGCATAATTAAGGCTAATGAGATTCTAATCATTCTCTCGGTGAACTCTTCAGAGGTCGGCACCAACACCAGATCAGCCAATACTCTCCGTCCAGGAGTGGAAACGTTGGCAACAGTTGCATGTGAGAGGAAGCCCCTCTGCGCCTTAAGAGACACTCAAGCCCCAGAGTCCTACAGCGAGCGGTCCGGCTCTTTTCAAAAAGCTCTCACTGGGCCATTATTAAACTGAGAAGTGGGAGAAACGAGAAGGATAATTACCAACGGGAACAAAGACTATTCAATTTACTCAAATCCACATGAAGAATTAAGAGGGGGATCTACTTCGAACTATTCCAATAATTAAGAAGGGCATATTTCACTACAATGCTGAAGCAATTAACATAAATTCTTTTTAATATAGTGTTTTATCCCATTCTTTTTAATTCAATTGTTTTAGCCAACTAATGATCTTTGAAGAAAATGTGTCTGCAGTACAGCCAAACTGGATAAAAACAAACTGGATAAAAACAAGAGACCACTGCAAAATGATCCGTTTCTCTTTCTACTTATAGGTTTGTGTTTGCGTAAAATGAACATTTCTGTTTCATTCTATAAACTACTGACAACATTTATCCCACATTCCAAATAAAAATATTATCATTTAGAGCAGGGGTCATCAAACTTACTCCGGCCACCACATGAACTGGTCCTAAGAGGCAAAAAGTTGTCATGGGCTATTTTTTTTAAATTACTTTTTGTCAAATAATAACATGCCTGCATCTTGTATTTTGTTGTATTTTACTTTTCAATAAAGATATGAAATATTTATCTTTATATTTAAATAATTATATGATGTATTTACATTTGCTGCTGAATTTTCATCACCCGACAAGCTGGAGATCAAACAGTGACAGTCAACGCACGCGAAAATAAATAAAAGGAATATCTGTGGTATTTCAAATTAAAACAAAGTGTGAAGAACTTACTACTTTTATAAACCACTAGTAACGATAAACAAATTCTTGTGGCTGGTGGTCATGTTGGTCGAGTTCAGACAATTATACTGTATAATAATAGTTATACGGCCGACCCGACATCACAGTCAGGAGCGATAATGTGGCTCCCAGAGAAAATAGTTTGGTGACCCCTGATTTAGAGCATTTATTTGCAGAAAATGACACGATTAAATGTTTTTGGACCTCAAATAATGCGAAGAAAACAAGATCATATTCATTTAAAAAAAAAACACAATACTAATGTTTGAACTTAGGAAGAGTGCAGAGATCAATAGTTGGTGGAATAATAATAATGATGAACACAGCAGTGGGTTTTATAGTTTTCCTCCTTAAATAAGACAAACGCTGGAACAGAACGGCCGTCACACATGTAGAGATGCTGATTTCATTAAAAAAAATGAAGTGGTCTCTTATTTTTTTCCAGAGCTGTATATAAAATCTAAAATAAGCCATGTTTTATATTCTCCAATAATCAGGAAGTGCATTTTAGCATGGTAATTATTGCTACCTTGGCATGACAAACTCCTTCCTTGTCTCTGAGAATTGTGAAAAGTGCTGATAAACTAAATTAGGATGCTCAGAATGCACAAGGTAAATCAGGAATAAATTTCGTTTTTTGTTTTTACATTTATAAAACAGTAAAAGTCAAATACAGAACCACTGAGATTGAAAATAGTTTCTAACTCAGCTTTAAATGAACAGTTCTAGTAAATACGCAAAACAGCTAATGTATGTATAGGCAACACAGCGTGCCCATGTTTGCTGATTGTTTTTTGCTCATTTGGGCCATAATTAAGCTGCAGTAGTGGGAGAAACGAGGATAATTACCAACAGGAACAAAGAGGATTTCATTTACTCATATCAAGATGAAGAATTAAGAAGGGGGATCTACTTATGATGATTCCTGTAATGACAGAGGACGTGTTGCATTACATGGCTGGAGTAACTATTTCTAGAGTTCGGAATTAAAATATTCTCCTTTGAGTTTACATGGAAATAATCATTCTGAATTGAGGTTTATGTGGGAAACACGTTAAATCGCCTTTATTTAATTCCGCTCAACGTCTGGAGGTCGGGAAAAGTTCTGATTGGACAGCGACACGAACGTATTTACGTCGACCGGAAGAAAACACTTCAGCTCTGCCCTACAAAGGCAGAAAGCATTATCATGTTTGGTCAAAAATGAGTTAATGTTATTTAGGGGGTATTTGAGACCTTCTTTATCATGTGAATAAATGTTATGAAAAAAAACTGAGCTCAAAATTGCTCTTCAACCTTTATTTGGCAGTGACCGTACTCTGCCTCTGTGTCATGTGGCAAAAATAAGGAGTCGTGCAAAGGCAAAAGGCAGAAACTGATACTGTTTCTGCCTTTTACCTTTGCACGACTCCTTAGAGAGTACGGTAACTGCCAAATAAGAGTCAAAGGGCAATTTTGAGCTCAGTTTTCCGACACTCTTCCCTTCTCCTCCTCAGCTCACAGACATAAAGCATGAGGAGAGAATTCTCCAGCTGCTGCTTCATTATCAGCGGAACGACTGCGGAAAAAGTTTGGATCGTGTTTGTGTCGGTGGCATAATGACAAACTGAGATGACAGAGAAACCTTAACTCGCCAGTCGTGCAAAGGTAAAAGGCGGAAACAGTATCAGTTTCTGCCTTTTACCTTCGCACGACTCCTTATTTTTTTTATATATTTCTTCATTATAGCAAGTAGTTGTGGAATATTGGGAGCCCTACCTGTTATACATTTGTCTGGACAAAACAGAAAAGTTGAAGTCATTTTTCTCAGTTTTACACTCTGGCGAGTTAAAACTTTTCTGTCATCTCGGTTTATCTGGTGGAGCCGGATCGCATCAGAAGGGCGACCCAACGAGCATTAATGACCGGGATTATTTTTAAGAAGAATAAACGTTTACACGATTGAGGAATAAATTCATTCGGCTTTAAAATCAGAATAAACCACCCACTTACTTCAGAATAAAGTTTAATTAAGGAAGGTGTTTACATGGTCTTTTTAAAGCGGAATACATTTTGATTCCGAATTAAATACTTTTTCAATCAAGGTAAGAAAGACACTGTCAGGAGGTAAGTCAGTGTTGATGCACGGCACTGCTGACGGGGAGCCATACAGATTCATGCCAAAAAACCCAAACTATGCCTTTAACAAGTTACTTATGTTTTATTCATGACCATAACATTACTTTTGCTCAGTAGTTCACTGATGCTCGTCGTCGTTCGCCTTTAAGTTTTCGTCTTTCTTCCCTTGATAGTTGTGGATAAATTCTTCATGGACAGAATCTGTTCTTTGTCGACCTTGTTGGATGAAGATTTGGTGTTGGGGCAGATTTATGAAGCTGGTGAAAAATATGCGACACTTTTCCACAAGCGGGAGAAGATGGATGGATGGATGGATGGATTTTGCCATAGAAAAGCACTGATCGGAAGTTGCGCCACAAAACATCGCGGCTACTTCCCGCTGTTGTGAAAAAGGTCTGTCGCTAATTCATCCTGTTTGTATTACATGGTTTTGTTTGATATTTTTTTCAGGAGCGGAAAAGTCGCCAACACTGACCATGCGAGATGAGCTTTGGCTTGTTTGCTAATCCGTCCATTTACGATTTTAAGGTTCTGTCTGATTTTTTTTTCCAGCAGACATGTTGACAACACTTAGCACGTGAGAGCCGGCTCCTGTGCGCTTAAAGAGACCCTTAGCACTCCAACCTGGAGAGTCCTAGACAGTGAGTGGTCCGGCTAATTCCAAAAAGCGCTCATTTCGGCCATTATTAAGCTGGAGTACTTGGAGAAACGCGAAAGATAATTGCCAACGGGAACAAAGGCTATTCAATTTACTCATATCCAGATGAAGAATTAAGAGGGGGATCTACTTCTGACGATTCCTGTAATTACTGCCCCTCTGTGGCGCTTTGAAATGAAAAGACTGGGATATTTGAATACAGGAACGGCGTACTCCACGCAGTCATTGAGAAACCACTCCACTCTGCGCTTTTTAATCCCACCATTTTGGCTCATTACTGTTAGCGGCCGGCCTCTTAAGTGCAGGTAAGAGGGGCATTTCATTCACCATTCACCGAGCTGAAGGACTGTGGCATTATGGGAGAACAGGAGGAGGACTGAGAGGGTGTCAAATGGAGCAAGGTGCAGTAATCTGGTTTTGAAATGTATAACGCATTTCAATGAATGTGATAAACAAAGGGACGTATTGGATTAATATTTCCGTGCTGCACAATTCTAGCGATAAGTATACAAGATAAAGAGCCCTTCGCGGTAATGGCTTTTCTATACTGCATTAATATTTCAGAATACAAAAAGGAAGCGTTTTCTGTCCTCTGATTATTTTTAAAGAGGAGTTCTTGCATTTCTATGGGGTATTCATTGCTAACACATTTATTTATTGCCCGGGAGAGATTGCTAAATGACTCAGACATGCACGGATGACATGTAAAACCTCTTCAGGCGTGGTTTTATCGCTCAAAATGCTGTGTTCCACCTTATGATGTCATGAAGCTGTAATTTTCAGATAGTTCACAGCTACATTTTACCATTTGTTTAGTCTATGCAACTTATTTGTATTATTAGTTTGTATTATTTTAAATGGGGCTGCCGATCTTGATGGCAAATAAGTTCAATAGAGACGATAAAGCTTTAAAGTTTTAAAACCTCCAGACACTTGCTGCAGTGTGACTTGTGGATGCACATGAAAATTTAACATTTTACACAAATGAACCAACTTTATGTCATATTTAAGGCCCCATCCACACTATGTACGTATTCGGGTCGTTTTTGTTGTGGATGTAGTGTTCGTCCACACTATTTCAATGGAAAACGACTCTTACCTAATGCCTGTATTATGCTTTTTTATCTGTACACTTTTATCAACAGTAGTTGTTTTATCTATTTTACTGTTCTTCAATATTTGTATTACTCACTGTTTAATACTTTTTTTACTGTTGTTTTTGGAGAGATAATTTTACCATCTGTCCAGGGACAACGGATGAAAAATAGCCTTTTGGCTAATTCTGGTGCATTTGCAGCAATGCTATTAATGTACACTGTCCCTGTCAAATAAACCAACAAATAAAAAGAGATGGAACGATCCGGTGCTGCCAGCTCCCAAGGATTCACCTGAGTACGGATCTGATCCGGCACCGTGTGGATGCATGAAAACGTTGATACGCTGACGTAGGAGCTCTAGTTGCCGTTCTTATTGGACCACGTCACTGTGACTTGTGACTTCCTGATTCCCTGGGTTCATGATATTGGGCATGCAACGCTATTGCGGAAAACAGTTTAAACAAACCCTAGACAAACAGGAAACAGCGTAGGTAGAAACTGAACCTCATTGTTGGTCCACGAAAAGACTGTTTTCATGCTTGCCATCTTCCTCGGCTCGAAATCGCCTGCGGCAACTTCACACAGGGTGCTCCACTTCTTTGTCTATACCGCCCACGTGATGCTGGCCTAGTCATGTGACTAGCGTTTCAGACAGATTTGCGGACACAGAAACGACATGTCTGGATGCAAATCGTTTCTGATATGGTGATACGGTGATTTGTTTCAGTGTAAACGTGATCTAAGATGCAAAACGTTTCCCAGAATTCTCCATTGACATGAATGAGATTCCGGTTTAACCCGAACAGTTAGGAGCGTTTGGAGATAAAAGTGGGCGAGGCGGAAAAAGATGGATAGAGATGGAAAATTCCAGAGCTGAAATCATCCAAATGTTTCTTATGAAGGTGTGTGGAGTTTAAAACACAGTGAAGTATTTCTTGTATCACCACATGACATCACAAAGTGGAACAGAGTGTTTTATGTTTAAGAGAAGAACCTAAATATGCAGGATTTGTGTGTTAAACCTTAAACCTGTTAATGGAATAAAACAAAACTCCAGGGATGTTTTTGATGAGGAAACAACATTATAACAGACCAGAAAATAGCCTAATGTGGGACTTTTAAGGTTGTTTGTGGAATCCAAATAATTGCCAAGTCCAGGTGGAACTGCACTTATCTGCAGCTCACTAGACTTGTGCAGAAATAACCACTAAAACTGCAGTCTCCCCTCTCCTATATATGCCAACTCAGCACTCACTGTTTTATAGCCTCATTCAGATGGCTTCACATTAGAGATAGATTTGAGATTTAGTTTTGCCTAAACAGCACAAAAAGCATTATTAGAGATTATTTCACAAAACATGACTGACTATAAAAGGGACGTTGTAGTCAATTTAAATAACAGTAATTAGTGGATAATAATAAAAATTGGCCCTAAAAGAAAAGAAAAAGAAAACACTGGTTGATCTGTACTTCACATTACTTCCAACTTAATATTTTATTGATTTATTTACAGCATCACACTGTCCAAAAACACCGCAAACAAAAGGATGGGGACGTATCTGTTATGGCTTCTAATTTAATATTAGCAGCAAGACCTGTAAATAGCCATCCTTAGAGTGTCCGCTTCTAGACTGACACAAAATCAATATACAAAACTCTGTGGTGTGTTTGATTTCTTTGATTTCTGTCTTCCTCTTTGAGCTAATTATGTGACTTACATCTTCCCCTTAGACCCGCCGTCTGACGCTATAAACAAAGAACCTAAATTGACTGAAAATAACTTAAGTTAGGACTGAAAATACTTCATTTTAATATGTATATACATTTAAGAAGAATATTTTCATTAGGGTCCGACTGATATATCAGTTGACCGATATGGGCACTTGGAAACATATCGGCTATTGGCCTAAATCTTGCTGATATGGGCCGATAGTCCATGTGGATAGTCCATGTGTACCTTGTTATAAAGCTCAGAATCTCTATATTCTGTCCATTTAATCCAGTTTACAGACAGATAAATGTCCTAATATATGGCATCAGTATTTATCTGCTGAGTCATTTGTTTGTGTCTGTGCCATAGATTCATGTGCACAACACTGAGATTATTTTCTTTTTCCGGATGATCGGTTTGAGTCTGGATTAAAAGGACAGTTCTTAGTGCAGACTTGTGATCTGAGAGGAGCCTGTGTGAGGCTGAGTGTTGAAATGTGTCGGTTTTGAAGCTCGTTTTGGTTCTTTCTCATTGGTTAGCGATTAGCTGCTGTAGCTCGCACACATAAACAGGCTGTTTTCTCTTCTATTAGTGACTGTAAAGTGACTATAGTGGCTGTATATATGTTTGATATGATAAATGAGCTGTGAGTAGAAGTGTGAATTATTGGCATTTAGCAGATCATTAAACCTGTTCAGGCCCACCGTCCCTGATCAGGGACGGTTGCGGTTCTTTTTCTTTCTAACGTAATTCATTTAATATCCCTTTAGTCAATATGAGCTTCCTATATATCATTTGAAAGCTTACATACACCACAAAATGCACATTATGTTCATTTCTTTCCAAAACACATTCCAAAAACTTTGCCCGCAATCAAACTGTACCATAAGCAAATCAGAAATCTCGCATTTCTTACCTTTTGACTGCTACTCCAGCTTCAAATCACATTCAATCCAGAAGTGTTTGTGCTTTTTCTGTTCCTCATAGTTCACAGAATAAAAATATCCACTTGTTTTTTCTTCATAAGATGCTCCGTGTTGTTGCTATCCAGCCGAAAGCCCTTTGTCTTCTTTCGAACGTAGCTCATCCAACAATAAATCCATTTTTGCGCATGGCTTTGTAAACATAGCTTCCATTTTGGCAGCTCACTTAGGGTATGGTTGTTTTCCCCCAAGTCTTAGCTTCAAAACAAGACATTCCGCGGAGTTTTCCATGAAAGTTTATCGGAGTTAGACCCAGGTGTCTGAAGCCGGGGCGTCCATGTTGTTACAAAGTATCCACTCAGTCTCCGTGCGTCACGACGGCAAAACGTAATGCATCATTGGAGAATCAGGTTGTCAATCACAAAATCTTGTAGCCAATCAGTAAAGCTTTCCAAAAAGAGGTGGGACAGTCAGATCTGAGGTCAGATCAGGGCACAGCTACTGTGCGTAATGGTGCCAAGCCGCCATTTTGGAGATGGGGCATGGATGGTCTGGATCATTACGCAAAGCGTCTGCGCAGTTTTTCAGAGTTTTTCGATAAAGTGTAGCACTATTAGCACTAATTTTACGATTTCTAAGGCTAAGAAGCAAACAAAACAAAAAAAATAATAATAATAATAAATAATAATGGTTAATAATGGTTACAGTGCTAAAATATAATTATCTGAAAAAACTTTGAAAATCAGGTTATAAGTGATATTTATAGTCCCCAAAGTGACAAAATATGTTTTATATTGCTAGTAGAGTGATAAAAATGCATGTAAAGTAATTTGGCACATTTGGCACAGATGTGCCAAATCTGTGACAGATGTACGATTTCATACAAAAAGGTCCACATTTTCAAAATAGTTGTATCTAGAGGTCTGAAATTTGGCACAGTTGTTGCCAAAACTATGGACAGTTGCTGTGGTGAGTTTGAAATGCATAGCATGAAGTATGTCTTCAGGAAGGCCTTTTATTTTGCATTTTTTTTTCCGAGGCCAAAAAAACTACTTTTTGGGCATGTTTGAACAAGTGTACTGCAAGCTGTGAGTCTTCTAGACAAATCTAAGACATATCTACATAAACTAGAAGGACTTAGCTTTCAAATTATGCATCCACAAAGCCTCTAGAGTGTAAGGTGCCCAAACAATAAGCTTTAATATTTGGGTATGCACAATTCGAGAAAAACAGCCAGTTTGAGGTGGGCTTCAACAGCCACAGCACGCCCGTGTTTACCGCTAAAGGCTAATAGCGGTAGTTTACTTACAGTACTTTCTTTACTGGCTAGAATATCATACAGAAATGCCATTAGGCCGACCGACTGTCTTTAAATATGACGTAAAGAGGCAGAATAACAGTAAATGTTGCCCAAATAAACCCAATTGAAAATCCAATGCAGCCAAACCTAAGTTTTATAAACAGTTAAAGATTTACAGTGAATTTTTATGTCATATATATATATCTATATATATATATATATATATATAGATATATATATATATATATATATATATATAGCTATGGGAGTTGGAGCTGCCGATATAATCAGCTATATATGTATATATATATATCTGATCATATCGGCAGCTCCAACTCCCATTCTATCATATTTATTGGTATCATATCGGCCACAATAAAATCCATACCGGTTGGGCCCTAATTTTTATAATTGGTTTTAAGAAAGAATAAAATATGAATTTATGGTAAATAAAATAACTTATTTAAATAAATTAAATTATGGCTCTAGCAATACCCTATCAAGTACCAAACATTGCATAATTATAAATGAATAAATAATAGAATAAATGTTGAAAAGTATTAAATTAGATGTTGAATTAAAATGTAAATCTGTAAATAATGTTTTAACGTTTTTACAAATTCATGCATACATTCTGGGGATTAAAAAGCTAAAATATGTTTGTACATGTTTGTATTGCATTTGTTATTTTTTACTTGTATTTATTTGTGGTGTATGGACGTGGTGACTGAGACTGAATGGGACGATAGTTTTACTTATTGCCTGAGTGGCTGTATTAGTCTCCCTTGTATTTTATTGGCAGTTACGCCATTTATGACGCCGACCTGTCCATGGACTGAAGGTGGAAATTTCCTTGTGTAGGTCAAGGTTTTTATCGTCATCAAACTTTTATTACAGACTCTTCAGTTTTTATATGCATTGTGTCCCTGATAAATAAACAAATAAACTAAACTAAACTAAAACTTAGGTACAGAGTTTTAAATAAGACACACTGAAGCACTAGTCTGTAAAATGGACTCAGTAAAACATGGTGGACTAACCCAGAGTCTGTTGAATTAAATGTTAATAAAGTAGCGTGTTAATAGTTATTCTTATTCGTTGTTTTCTTTAATGTCCTGATCACACATGGGCTTCACAAATCAGTATTAAGATTTTAATATATTGTGTGTCTGCGGATAATTTGGATGGATAATTTCATTGAATCTAGCAGAGATTTGATCAAGAGATTTGACTTTAAAGGTGCACTGTGTAAATTTTCTGGTGCAATGCAGCTTTTTTCCATGAAGGT
This sequence comes from Odontamblyopus lacepedii, assembly GCA_034769755.1. Taxonomy (NCBI): domain Eukaryota; kingdom Metazoa; phylum Chordata; class Actinopteri; order Gobiiformes; family Gobiidae; genus Odontamblyopus; species Odontamblyopus lacepedii. The sequence goes on from CM068359.1 coordinate 34,507,477, forward strand.
GCTGTTTCTTTGCCTGGAATGATCTTCAGGATGTTATTTAAAGTGATAGATCAGGTTTTTTGACATGAATCTGTACGTCCCCGTCAGCAGTGTCGTCCATAACACTGACTTACCTCCCGACAGCGTCCGGTTAGCCGAATTCTTCCTCGGTTTCGGTGCTGATGAAAGTGTCGGGCAAGTTGGCTGAGGTCATGAAAATAAAGCATTTTTCTTCTTAAAACAATATGTTTTCAAAAGAGTGATATATTAGCCTCACAAAATGGTGAACCACGAAAAAGTCAGCCCTCATAACCTCTTGGTACTATTTTGTCTCCGGTCGTATCACTCAGGTGAAGCTGCATCTGTTTCACTGCTCGGAAAGTTCACGACAACATGTGTGACTACGACACCAACGATGAAGACATGGCCTTTAGCACAGAGACAAGGGGAGATCTTTATGAACCCGAATATACTGATGCCCAAATTCACCAGATGGAGTCAGAACGGGCAGAGAGAGAGAGAGGAGGGACAGAGCCGTGAAAGACTGGGTGTATGTATCTCTCGTATGTCACTCTTTTGAACACATATTGTTTTGAGAAGAAAAACGCCTTATTTTCATGACTCCAGCCAACTTGCCGGACACTTTCGTCATTACCAAAACCGGGCAAGAACTTGACTCACCGGACGCTGTCGGGAGGTAAGTCAGTATTGATGTACGACACAGCTGACGGCAAAAAAAAAAAAAAAAAAACCCAACAAAAAACCCGAACTATCCCTTTAACGTAAAAGCAGGTGACAGCACTAGGCCAAGCTACATGTCAGATAAAGTAACAAGACATGGTATAATGAATAAATGCCATACTGTGGAACATTCAGGATGATTAACATGTACATCTGTCATTCTTGGAAAAGCAGCACCAAAGCAGCCACAGACAAGGCCGACGCTGCACCAGAAAACCAAAATGTGTTCTGTTCTCAAGTGAAACTACAGCAGATCCCAGGAAAAACATCAGACCTCTCAGTCCAGACAAGTGCAGTACAGGAACAGCAAAGACACTGCACACAACCCAAACAAACATGTTTTGTCTGCTGCTCTGGTACAGTGTGTCCAAGCCTGGGGCCCTCCCTGCTGTCGGGGCCAGTGCGGGGTCAGGAGGGGGCGCTGCAGGGCTGTCAGCTGTCACCTCCCTCCACTCAAGGTCACACCCCCGAGCTCATCAAAGTGAGGGGGAGGGGCGCTTCTGACATCTCGCTAATGCAAAAAGAATGATGAATTACGAGGGGCATAAAGCCGTCCATCTTTTTTATTTATCGCCGTGTTATGGACGGTTTTGTTGATCCCAAAGTGAGATGTGCGGAAGTGGAATGGCGGGAAATACCAAGTAAAAAGGAGAAATTACAATTACAATGAATTTTTGATTCATGATATTTATTAGGTCTTAATAGTTGACATATCGCTGGACTTTCTTCTCATATTTAAATCGAACCCATTCTGCAAAATGGACGTTTCAGAGCTTTTAGTTTGTATTAGAGTTTTAGTGGTTTCCTCACCACTGACCCTCTGGAGTTGTGTTTGGAGTGATTTGTGCATGTTTGAGCAATTTTTAATCACTTATTTTCAAGATGCCATATTACTGATCCCCTCGAGAGCAGGTAACGGAGGCAGCAGTCTAAGAAGGGACTTCCCTTACCCCAGACACTTCCTCCAGCTTCTCCAGGTGGACCCCAAGGCATGTCCTGGGGCTTCCCCGGGGCATCCTCTTGGTGAGACATGCCCAAAACACCTACCGAAGGAGCCGTCCAGGAGGCATCTGGACCAGATGCCCGAGCTTCAGCTCCGAGCTCCTCCCGTGTGACTGAGCTCCTCACCCTATCTTTAAGGGAGCGCCCGGCCACTTTGCAGAGGAAACTCATTTTGGCTGCTTGTATTGGTGATCTCATCCTTTTGGTCATTACCCAAAGCTCATGACCATAGGTGAGGGGAGGAACATAGACTGAGGCACCACTCTTCACCACAACGGTCCGATACAACGGCCGCATCACTGCCGACGCTGCACCGATCCACCTGTCAACGTCACGCTCCATCCTCCCCTCACTGTGAACAAGACCCTGAGATACTTGAACTCCTCCACTTGAGGCAGAGACTCTCCACCCACCTGCAAAGGACAAGACCATTTTTTTCCCCCGGTCAAGAACCATGGCCTCGGACTTGGAGGAGCTGATCTTCATCCCAGCCTCTTCACACTCGCTGTGGCCAAACTATTTCCCTTGTGGATCAATAAAATTAGTCTAAAATGCCTCTCTCTGATCTGAATCTGGACCTGCAGCCAATCATGACTTAGCGCTACATACATTTCCTTTAAGAGGTTGTGTGTGAAAAATACATGTTTGAAGGTGAAATCTTAAACAATGACAAAAAAATGTATAATTTGCTTATAAGGTTGACCTAAAGACAATGAAACAATTCACACAGCTATAATTTAAAACAGTATATTAGTGGTATAGTGCTATAATTTAAAACAGTATATTAGTGATGTGGTAGTACTGTATCCCCACAGGATTTGAATGGGGCTTCAGACTGTAGTTTGGCGAATGCAGGGGAAAAGTGATGAAGTGAAATGCTAATGCCCAGATGATATATTTGTGGGCTCGGTGTATGATTATGATGTGTGTATCATTACTCTCCATATGGAGCATCACATTATGTAGACATTTCCTAAGCTCATGCATAAGCCCGGCCTGGGCCTATATGACCGCACAGGCAGCGCTCTGTACATACGCAGGGAATATATTCAGGTATATTCATGACTTTTCCTTCAGGAGTGAAACCACATTATCAAGTCAAAACCCGCAATTGTGTTCCAGCCACACGTGTTTCATGATTCTCGCATATTTAGGCTGTTCCTCTGTGTTTTTAAAGCACCTGTACCTGGTTTGATACCTGGCGGTCCTGATGAGGAACACGTTTCAGTTTGAACATTTACCCCTTGTCCCCTTAGTCTTTCTGTTACTCTGATGTTGCACCATGTCACGGAAACCACTGTCTGAGATCATGTCTTGCAGCTGGTTACATATCACTCTTATAACACTGTAGCAGATGGAAACCCTATCAATCTATGATCTATTTTGCTAAGTACTACTCACAAATTGACTAAATGAAGAAGAATGTGTTCATTTATACACATGACACTGATCAGATGGAGAGAGTGACCTTGTTCTGTTCTGGTTTATACCAGGGGGACGGCTTTATAAAGTGAAAAGATTATTTTTTGCAGTCTTTTTGTATTTGTTCGCATTTTTAACCTTTATAAGAAGCAGTGCTGGATGTTAAGTTCTTCCTTATAATGAAATTAAAGGTGCATTGTGTAACTTTTCTGTTGGCGGGTCCACCACCTTCTTGTGTTACTGGATTTTGGAATTTTTAGTTTTTTTTAGCTCAGTTTTTAACATCCTGTCATGGGATTTTAACCAGTTAAGAAGTGAAGCATGTGCAGTTCAAAGGACAAAGGCTATTTTGTGAACTGAGCTTTTTGTTTTCCTTGTATCCATGTATCTATGGACATTTGAGATGTGGCAACAAATGAAGATCTTCAGGAGGAAACACTTTGAGGGAATGGACCACTTCATGTTGCAGCAGCATCAACTGCAACAGTTTACTGCAGCAAAACCTGAATTTCCCCTGGGATTTATGAAGTATCTGTCCGTTTTGCCTGGATTATTTCACAGTTTGGAAATAAACTTCACAATGGAGTTAGGATAATGGTCGGATCTCTGGATAAACCAGCCCGCGCATAGTAAGAATTCATATGTTTCAATGTATTTTTGAGCTATAAAAAACCTGCAGTTGCACAAATGTAAGGTGAAAGTCTTTAATGCCATACTGTGGAACATTCCATGGAGACAAGCATGTAGCGAACCCTCCAGCTAAGAAGTTACATAGTGCACCTTTAAAGTCAGGTACGGGCCCCTTTAAAGGCCCCGCACATAAATAATGCGTTTGATTTAAAGGCGGCGTTCTGGGCTCTCGAGGAAACCGTACAAAAACAATTAAGACACATTATTAAAAAATAAATCAAACAGTACAAGACTGTAATTTAATTTAATCAAGATACATCACAGAAGTTATGGGAATTAAAACTACGTCAAATAAAAATCAGACTGTAAAATATAATATATCTGTTTACAGCATTTAAGTCATTCAGAATCTATTGAGTGGGTCCGTTTAGTTTCGTTCAGTCATTCCTGTTGTTAATATGTTATGCTCAGAATTGTGGATAGATTTCAGCTCTGGAAATGCCAAAAATCTACTGAACAAAAGGTAAAAGGAGCTGTTCCCTTGAAAGTGACCACTTTATGACATCACAAGGTGGAACAGAGCATTTTGAGCTTTGGGGATGTAAGTAGATTAATAATAAAGAGTGACTCAAACATGTGTGAATGAAACAAAACACAACTCCAGGTCTGTTTTTGAGGAGGTAACATCATTATAACATGTTTTAAATCTCACAATTAATTAATTCTGTGTATTATAAGACTTTTAATTTGTAAACTAGCCCACGCTAATACCACTTTGTATTTGAGCGTTTTCTGTGTTGTAGAGTCAAACAAGACTGCGGATGAAAACAACTTTTTAATTTGTCTTTTGCGAACAAGAAAATCGTGTCCAAGTTAATTTAATCACAGAAGTAAAATATGGCACTGTTAATTATTTCCACTGACCTCAATCGGCAAACTGCGAAGGAATTCATTTAGCGGTGGAAAATATCATTAGTTTAAATTAGACTACAAAAATACATCCTTTTAAAAACAATACAGACTTTTTGAACGCGTATATTTTATCACACAATCAGACTCACAGACCGTGAATCATGAACTCGTTTTTATCATTAATCATGTTTTGGGGTTTGTAATGCTGTTGTACTTTTGGAGTAGACGGCGCCACACGTATTTCCAGTCATCCGAGTCATTTCCATTAAGAGCTCATTTATTATTAAGGCAAACCACTATTAAAACAATTGAGTTGACACGTTTCATTTTTTAAAGTGTCAAAACAAGCCTAATTTGTGGAGGACATGAGACGCCGTGTTCTGCAGTGATGATGTGGCGCATTTTTCTTCCAGTATTCTCACAGAAAGTCGCATTAGTCCACAGTGCTGCAGTTTCTGAGCCGCTCCGTCGTCTGATCATTTCCACGACCAGAGCGCACAAGGAATAACAATAATAGTGCTTTATTTAGTCTTATGTAATACTTTATGATGTCATACTTTGCAGTGACATCATGCGGACCTCCGTGAAGTTTGCCCCCATCAAAGTCAAACCTACACAAAAACTATGTCAATCGTTTGTGCTTCAAAAAGTTCAGTTTGTGCTGCTTTAGTTTTGGAGAAATTAACGATTCGTTTACAGGTCAAATTGGGGTCAGTCAGTCTCCGGGAAGCTTCAAAATGCACTAAAACTCCCAAAATGGAGTCAATCGTTTGTGCTTCGTTTGTGCTGTTTTGTGCTGCCAAAAGTTTCATTTGTGCGATTCTGGTTCTTCAGATATTTGCAGTTTTATTTTCGGCCGATGACGTCGTCCAGAACCTCAAAATGTGAAATAGCCTCAAAACAGGCAGAAAATTATAGAAAACGTTTATGTTTTGTTTGTGCTGTGACAATTTTCATTTTTGTGAGTATTTCTAAAATTATAAATTATTATTTCTGTGATAATTATAGGACTCCGCTCAGTTGACAGCGACAAACGATCTCAGGCTGTGGAAAAATATGTATTACTATATAAAATATGAATCAAAGCAAATTACTAAAGACCGTTACATACTTTTCTGCAACCACAGCTCGGTAACCAACAGTACGCTGCATTTGATTGGTTTAGTTTAGTTTATTTGATTTATTTGACAGGGACAACGTACAGGAGCATTAATCACAAAAATGAAAAGATGTTTTGTACCAGACTTTAATGCTCGGAGCTAATTTCCATGCGCAGTCCCTGAGACAAACAACATTACAGACAATTTTTGTAACAAGTACGGGTAACAAAAAAGAGGCTGGAATGAACATAAGGCAGAAAACAATGCAATTCATAATATTTACTGATCACTGATGATAAATTTCATCAGTTAAAAATAATTCAAACTTGTTTCCCAATACCTCCCCGTCCCCTTCTCATGTCTAGTCTAACTTTAACGCTGACACGTCTGCACTCTTAGAAATTGTTGTTTAATTTCCAGGCTACATTTTTTTAAGTCAAAGTTCTGCTCACAGGAGGCACAACACTTCTATTTTGGCTTTGACGGGTTTTATAATTGTGGGTATCTGGGAAAAAAAAGTTAATTTGTTAAAAAATTATTTCTGAGATTTTGGTTACCGTATTTTTCGGATTATAAATCAGCCAAAAAATGCATAATGAAGAAGAAAAATAAATAATAATAATAATGCATCAGTTTTATATAGCGCTTTTCAGGACACTCACACGCTTTACAGAGCATTATTCATTCACTCCAGACCCAGTGGTGGTAAACTACTATTGTAGCCAGAGCTGCCCTGGGGCAGACTGACGGAAGCGAGGCTGCCAATCTGCGCCATCGGCCCCTCCGACCACCACCAACACTCACGCACACACCACTTTCATACTAGGCAATGTGGGTGATGTGTCTTGCCTAAGGACACTACAACAGTTTTTTTTACCACTGGTGCCCCACCTGGAATTCCTTGTGGTCTCCCATCCAAGTACTAACCAGGCCCGGCCCTGCTGAGCTTCTGAGATCTGACAGGATCAGGCTTTGACGAGCCGGTATGGCCACAAAACAACATGTATAAGTCGCACTGGACTATAAATCGCACTTTTTGGGGGAAATTTATTTGATAAAATCAGACCAAGAATCTACATTTGATCTTGAGAGGCGAGTTATAGAAGTTATAGTAATAAAAACAACCGAATAGAGAACAATCCGTGTATCATTCGTTAATTTGTTTTTCAATATAGAACCAAAAATAAGAAAACAAAAAAACAACTCTTTATTATTTGTCTCTAAAACCAAAATGAAAAAACTGAACGATTTGTTTTTTTTATATTTTTGATTCATATATACGATTCATATATTTGATCTATGAACTGTCAGTGTGAAAAATTTCATATATAAGTCTCACCTGAGTATAAGTCCCAGGACCACCCAAACCCTGAAAAAAGTGCGACTTATAGTCCGAAAAATACGGTATAATAAATGTTAATCAATGGTATTTGAGTCTGCATTTTTCAGTCAACCTGGCCGACTCATTGTGCATTGTGATTATGTACATACCGTTAGGTTTCTAGACCAGCGGACGACCCCATACCTTAGCACAGCCTAAAATTCTGAGAAAGACACCACCCCAAACTGGAGAATACACTTTAAACAACAAAACACCAGCTAAGTAAGTGACCTTTACAAGTCCACCATCTCTCAGTCTATTAGCGAATACACGATGGCTGCGTCTCCTCCAGCCCAATTTCCAATCTCGTCTCTTCCATCTGCCGTCGGAATCAGCTTGAGTAATGCCAAACTCCGCTGGCCCTGAACCCGCTTTACAAGTAAAATGAGTAAAACATTAACGAGGCTGAAATCATGTACTTCAGAGGCTGTGATGCGGAGGCCTTGCAGCATCGATAATAAATGAGACGTTGATTCAGAACAAGCCCGGCCAAGATTAGCTAAATTGTCTCAACAAATTAGCTGCTTTATTCGCCGGCCGTGTCAAAAAGAGGGAGTCGCTGGGATGCACGATTTAGGTCACCGAGCCAGACTGCCCCAGATTCAGGCGGTCACCAATCACAACAGTTATAAGTGTGTGTGAGTGTGTGTTTGTGTGTGTTTGTGCGCAGGCAGTGACGCGTAACCTTGCCATAGATTAAGATGACCAGATTTTCAAAACAAAAAACTGGGACATCCCTGGTTTGTGGTGGTTGGTAATAATAATAATAATAATAATAATAATAATAATAATAATAATAATAATAATAATAATAATTAATCCTTTCAAATCTCACGTCATCAGAATGTTCAAAATTCTAGAGTAGAGGATAAAATGAAGCTGACGTACTATATTTACTAGTGCTGTCAATCGATTAAAATATTTAACCGCGATTAATCTCATGAATGTCATAGTTAACTCACGATTAAATGCAAATTAATCGCATATTTTTTGTCTCTTGAATCATCATTTTAATACTCGTTTTTGCTTTTTTTTGTTTTGCTTATTTTTCAAATACTGTCCAATACATGATTAAATACTAAATATTAATAAAATACAACACTAAATACAATCAATCAATTAAATACTGTCCCACTTTAACTGTGGCTTTTAACTACATGTTTTAAATCGCACTTAACTTGCAAAGAAAGACGCCTAATAAGTAAAATGCTTTTTTTTTTTTTTCAAACCAGAACAATTGTCAGTGAGACACTTTGTGCTCTGCAACAGTGTGAGCGAAGTGCCTCTTTTGTCTTCAGAACAGACACATAACGGGTGAAATAAAGTGCTGTGACCTGAGGTAGTTCTCATGACTGAGTGACGTCCAGTGATCTGCAGTTAGACTGTGTTTGTCGCCCCAACACCTGCTGTACTCTGGGTGCACTCGAGCTGGGACTTTTGCTGGAGTGCGTTTGCACCTGTCACACGCTGTTTGTGTGTCACACGATGGAGCTGGTGGTCTTGGCAGAGAGTTTGGGTCCAGCAGCCTGGGGTGTCTTATTGCGTGATGGGGCGGGTGTGGGTTCTGCTGTGGTGTGCTCTCCTTGTGTGTTTGTGTCGCTGTCCGTGGTCCTTGTCGTGGATTCGTTTTAAAGCGGATTTTGTTTCGTGTTTTCCTCGTGCGGGGGCATTGGTGTGTACAGATGTGCCGTGCTTTGGTCCACCTCCTCCAACCGGGACTTCTCAGTTCTATACAAATTGTTTCCTTTCCTGTTTACAGACAGGTCCTGTAGTTTTTCTAACGTTACAGCAGTGGCCACAGCAAAACTAGTCCACTGGGTCACAAAATGCGTTAATCTCGAGATAAAAAAGTTATCGCTGTTAAAATTGTTTTGCGTTAACTCGTTAATAGCGCGATATGTTTGACAGCACTAATTTTTACTATGATTAACTGATGAGCAGACCTAAATGCTAATGGTTTTATGACATTAAAACGAAAAATAAGCAACAATTTTGTATTTTCAAGGTACAAATCTTATTTACCTTCCTTCTCTGTTAAGAAGGATGGAAAAAATACAGTTTTCTAACCTTGAAATAGTATTTGGGCTTCACAAAAAGTATAATTTATGATGGAATGTGTAATATATCTGTAGATGAAGTGAAAAACTGTTGTGGGCTTTGGATTTGTCCAGTAAAACCTTTGTAAAAATGCTTTGTCGATCATAAACTCTTGTCAAATAAACAAATAATATAAAACACGATTGTAAGTGTTTTTAAATTGGGCTCTGATCTCACTTACAAGTGTCTGAGTGGTTTTCATTTTCCAAATTGTCCTTGATTTTTCATAATTTGTGATATTCTGAAATTTATCCTCGTTTTCTCATTAAAATCACATCATGGTCCACTTCACTTTTGCCTCCGTTCTCGCACTTAGGATGTTTTTGTTTACACTATTTCAAAGGGTCTATTAAGGGAAATTGTTCTGCACTCTGCTCTAATGTGAGTCAGTATAGTCACATTTTCTTTGTGTTTTGGTCATTTTTAAGCAGCTTTTGTGTATTTTACCTAAACAAATGACGATTCATGCCTCTCTTTACTGTTGGCAGGGATCAGATTGGTCAAAAATAGGGACACCAGGGATATTTCTTGTATAAAACCGGGACAAATCACTGGTTTTGGATAAATCCGCTGGGACAGGGGACACAGGGCTCAAAACTGGGACCGTCCCTGGTAAAAAATGGAGAAATATCTAGCTTTAAATAGAGATTGACCAATATGCCGGGACGATATTTACATTTTTTAGCATATCAGCGATCAGTCTTAAATCGCAGCAGAGGTTGGTATTTTGTTTGACCCAACCCGCAGTCTAAATATGCATGAAAAATATATGAATATAAAGCTCAGTTTGAACACTTTAGTCCAAAGAGGGTGCTGCAAAAATGTGACTACGCTGAACTCTACACAGTTTGTAGTAAAATAAACTTAATTTTTATTAATTGGCTCTACATATCTGGCCAGAAATATCAGCAGAGGTCATCAGCCGTCGGTTTCTCGGGATTCTAAACTGGATTCTGTATCAGCGTCGGCCATGAACAAATGCATATCGGCTGATCTCTGCTCATATAGTGACTTTTAGAGCTTTTCGAGCAGTGTGGACATATTTCATTATTTTCTAATTGCATTTAAAGTGCAAATACAGGTTTTCATGTTATCATTACGTGGTTTGGTGGATAGTACCTGTGTAGGGACCAGACGCGCCTGTTTACCCGGGACAGTCCCAGGTTTGAGCCCTGTGTCCCCTGTCCCAGCAGATTTATCCAAAACCAGTGATTTGTCCCAGTTTTATACAAGAAATGTCCCACGTGTCCCTATTTTTGACCAGTTTGATCTAAACTAGGACGAAACTAAGACTAAACCAGGACCACATCAACTCTAAACCAGGACCAGGAGTAAAGAGGAGCGTAAATTGTAATTTGTTTTGACAAAATACACAAAACTGACCATAAAAGCAAAACATTTTTTTTTTAAAAGTGCAGCGTCAGAAGTCCCTCAGATTATGACTGACACAAGAACGCACAACCTTACTCGCTGTTTACGCAGTTTTATTTATACCATCCCAACCGTATATCTGTGGTCTGTATTAACCGTGTTTTTACATCAGTTAAGTGTCTGTTTGTTTGTGGGAAAAAGTAGAGAAGAAAAGAGTAAAAATACATAAAGTAGCGCTGAGTTCTAAAACAGAATCTGCCTGTGTCAGAAACACCACCCGCCTCACCGTATACACCGCCCACCTCACTGTATACACCGCCCACCTCACTGTATACACCACCCGCCTCACCGTATACACCACCCGCCTCACTGTATACACCACCCGCCTCACCGTATACACCGCCCGCCTCACCGTATACACCGCCTGCCTCACTGTATACACCGCCCGCCTCACTGTATACACCACCCACCTGACTGTATACACCACCCGTCTCACTGTATACACCACCCACCTGACTGTATACACCACCCACCTGACTGTATACACCACCTGTCTCACCATATACACCACCCGCCTCACTGTATACCCCACCCACCTGACTGTATACACCACCCGTCTCACCATACACACCACCCGCCCCACCTGCAAAGCCTTCATAATTGTGAGTGATGTAAGTCAACCTGCACACATCTGTTCAGCCTCCTGCCCTTCGGGAAGAGCTACAGGAGCCTCCGTTACCGCACCACCACACTCACTAACAGCTTCATCACCAGGCTGTAAGGATGCTGAACTCTCTCCCATCTCTGACCACCAGGCTGCAGGAATCTGTGCCACCCCAAGAACACTTAGACTTTATTTATTTATATGCACGGGAGTGAGAAACACCATTTTGATTCTTTATTTGCTTTTCATATGGAGAGTTGACGATAAATTTTTTAATTTCAACTCATCAAATAAGTAGTGTAACCGGTACATGCAGTTTAAGTATTTTACTTCCGCATCAGTGACTAAAATGTCAGCACATGGCAGTTTAGGGACGGGCCCTTTGTGAAGACCTCACGTTCTTGTAAATAAGTTAAATTTTGCATTAACCCCCAGAAGTACATAGTATTGTGACCCAGTTCGACTGCTGCATGTTTTTTCTGTAAAATATTATGTATTTACTCACTAAAGAAAGTGAGAGCAGATGGCTGGACACTGGCGGCCCACCCCATCTTCACATTTCCTCTGTGAAAAGTGTTCTTAAACTGTACCCAAAAACCTGTCAACATTAGCAACGTGCCAAAGGGTTTGTGAGGGCTAAGAAATAGTTAAAGAGAATTTTAAACAGACTTTCTTCTTTTATGGATTGAAAATGTAGAACCCCAGAGTGCACACTTTACGGTGACGGTTTGAATTCACTGTCGCTCACTCAAAACGTGACTGACCGACAGGAGGAGTGAGCGCAAATATCTCCGAAATGCCTAAACAGATGCATGTGTCTGTGTTTGAATGTTACAACTGCAGAAAAGAACCGAAAGAAAAATGATTCACCATCGAACCGCTGCGAATGTTCTCACACCAAAAGAACCGATTCTTTGTAGTGAATCAGAAGAGCCGACTTTCATAGATGTGTCTTCAGATGCTCCTGCTCAGATCTGCAGAAACTCCACACCAGCTGGGCATAAACAGGCTGTCAATCACATGTGAAGACTGACTAAGATATAAGACTATGAAAATCTCAGTTTTTAACCGACATAAAAGATGAATTATGGGTATGAAAGTCCAAAGACAAACGATCCAATAGAACCAAATCTTTGAAAAGGGCTGGTTAGCTGCTCTCCAAACACTTTGGTTATGCACTGAAGTTGTTTTAAATTTTTAATCAGTCACTTATTTAAAAGCAGAGGTCAAATCTCCAGTGATGGAAAGAGTACTGAAAATTTGAAGGCAAGTAACAGTGCAGTGTCTTGACTAATAATGTCCTCAATTACAAGTGCCAAAATCATACTTAAGTAAAAAGTATGCATGAAAAATACTACTCTGTACCAACTATTTTAGATTTAGCGCATTTTCGATCTCACCTTTATACAAAACTAAAGTCGGTGCTGTTACAGTTTTAGTTCTTAACTCTCAGTGTTGTTACGTGACAGCACAGTTCATCTTTTCGAACTGTTTTAGGGTAGTGAATGCCATAATACTCGGCAACAACAATTAAATCTTTCTTCTTGTCAATTTCGTCAAGAGAGAGATTATCAAGAAAATCCGGCAAACCGAATGATGCCATTTTTAAATGTCCAAATACAGTTAACTTACCGCACACTTGCCTATTTGTTTGGCCACTTAATAAACCGGGAATTGCTAATTTGATCCCGTGTGTATGTGAAGGCGGCGCGGTGCCTGAGTGACTAGTTCGAGTTCCAGGTTCAATCCCAGGTTCACCCGGGCCTTTCTGTGTGGGGTTTGCATGTTCTCCCTGTGTCTGGTTGGGTTTCCTCAGGTCACTCCGGTTTCCCCCATCAACCCCAAAACATGCAGCACCCCTATGAACTGACATGGAGGACCGTGACGTCGCCCGGTGTCTAAAAGGACAACGTGGGTCCATCCTCCTGTGGGCTCATGGGGATCAGGTGCGCAGAGGACTGGGCGGTGAGCTGCTGCCACCGCGACCCAGCCGGATAAAGAGGAAGAAGATGGATGGGAATGCTGTTGTGTGTTTGATGATAGAATTAGAAGTTAAGCAGGGCCGGGCCTGGTTAAAACTTGGATGGGAGACTGGGGGGAATCCAGGAGCCTCGTATGAATGTGCCGATGATGCAGATTGACAGCAATGCCTCCATCTGTCTGCCCCGGGGCAGCTTTGGCTACAATAGTAGTTTACCCATAGTGTGCTTTTTGTTGCAGTTTTTTTTGTATGAAAAGTGCTCTATAAATAAAGTTTGATTGAATACTGCACTGTCTTGAAATGGATAGGCCATTTCAAGACAGTGCAGTATTCATTCTTCTTCTTCTTCTTCTTCTTCTTCTTCTTCTTCTTCTTCTTCTTCTTTTATAGCAATAACAGGTGATGGACCCTCCGCCGGAAAAGATACACAGTGCAACTTTAAAGAGGGGGTACTGTAAAATACCAAATATATGGTGGGATTCATTTAAACGCCGGGTGCAGGTGTATATTTTAATAAATAAGCACCAGTTCCAAATGAACGTTGAGTCTAATGTTCGTGCTGAAAACAGAAGTCGTGCTGCAACAACAGGAGCAGGACTGATGCTCGCGTCGTCTCTACACAAACCAAACTTAAAACCACATGGTTCATTTGCATAAACTATTAGCACTGGGAAAAAAAACTGCTCACTCCTTGTGCCCTGATGCGGTGGATAAACGTTCTCACTCTGCTGCTCCATATTTCTATAGAAATTTCTGCATGTTGTAGGAGGGTTTGAATGACTTTCTGTAATTCAAGAGTCGCTCCGTAGATATTTTGTTGTAAGATTTAAAATTTACTCGCCTACGTCTGTACAGGAAGTTGCCTAAATTATTGTCATACTGGTTAAAAGAATTTGAGTACCAGGTTTTCCCAGTTTTGCTGAGTAAGATTTTTGTGAGGAAGGAATTACCGTGTTTTTTTGTGAGTTGCCCCAGCCAAAAAATGCATAATGAAGAAGAAAAAAACATGCATAAGTCACACTTTTTGGGGGAAATTTACTTTATAAAATCAGAGACCAAGAACCAACATTTCATCTTGAAAGGCAAGTTATAGTAATAAAAACAACTGAATAGAGAACAATCCGTGTATTATTCGTTCATTCGTTTTTAAATATAGAATTATTTGTCTCTAAAACCAAAATGAAAAAACAGATAACGACTTGTTTTTTTAATTTTTGATTCATATATAGGATTCATATATTTGGTCTATGGACTGTCAGTGTGAAAAATGTAATATATAAGTCGCACCTGAGTAGAAGTCGCAGGACCACCCAAACCCTGAAAAAAACGTATAATCTTATTATAGTCTTACTTATAGTCCGAAAAATACGGTAATCACCTGCCTGATCTCAAATAACCGCCTGGTCTGTTAAGTGATTGAAACAAATAAACGCCCCAGCTCTTATTTGGTTTTACAGTATTTTACTTCTACATGTCTATTACTCAGACATGCGTGGATAACATCTAAAACCTCTTCAGGCATGTGTTTGATGAGGGAACATTATAACATGGTAGAAAGCTTTAAAAAGTCAATATTGCGTAATAGCCCCTCTTTAACATGCAGTAATATACAGCATACCAGTGTTTCTAAGTAAGCTGCTTTAATGTATTCTGTGCCCGGGTTTATTTATTTATCCGTTTTCAATTTTCCAAGCGTAGTTTATTCTCTTTCATCTGCTTTAAGTTCACCAAGACTAACACCCCATCTGTTCTTTTGTCTGCAGCGCTTTGAGACCACTTTAACAATGCTCTTTTATGGACAGAAAACCCCATTCACCACTCCGGCAACCGAACACTGTGTTACTGACGTGTAGAGCCGCAGCCCTGTTTGAAAACCACTGCTCTCTGGCCACACTGCAGCTGATCCCGATTGGCACTTATAAAGAAAAAAAAAACTTCATGTGCGAGCTGAGAAAAGTGCGTTTGACAACAGTGGCGGCGTGTGGAGATGTTGTGCCTCGGGGCTGCAAGAAAACCACTCCCAAGAGACCTGCCGCTTTTTGCAGCAAACTAGCGTCTAATTGGAAACATGGTTAGGGTCAATACTGTATTGAGGATCTGCCACACAAAACGCAATGTGCAGCACCTCAGGGCGAGCACAGATGGGGTTTAGCGTTGGGCGAGCGCCGTGGCAACCAGGCACAAATGGGGCGCCGGGTTGTGTTATGCATTTTTATTGACCGCTGGGCGAACGACTCAATGCGAACTTCCTCTTTAGAGAGCGGTCCAGCGGGAGGGAGCATGGAAAGGTGAAACGCAGGGAAAAGTAGATGGTACAGAGCAAAGCCATGCAACAGCTGTGTATGTTCTTGGCGGCGGTTGAAGCAAAACGAGTCCATGAATAGATGAAGATTGTCCGTGGTAATGGAAGTCAATAGAGTTCAATGGAAAATTTCGGTATTCGCCAACGCCCAAAGACATCGCGGACAAGGCCTTTAATAAAATTGATTGCTTACCATTTTTTTACATTTTAGCATGTCTGGAAGTTAAAGGGAAACTCCGGCACGGTTGAAGCTAAAGTCCGTTGCTAGAGGTGTTCGAATTCTGTCAGAAAAAACAGCACAGATCAGTGTTGCCTCGGTGGAGATCTCACTGTAGCAGTGAGTCTGTCAAGACAACAAACTAGTGTAGTGATGGGGGCAAGTTCTTAGCTTAACACCACTTTCTAACCCACCTTACAACAGCCACGAGTCTAACAAACAAAACGCTCTGCCTGGTTCACTCAGTAGTGTCTGGAAACGTTAGAAAACAACTTTATAAGCAGCCTTACATTTACCTCTGTTGATTTCTGCACATGCAAAAGCCCAAAAGACTTGATTGACGATGTCATTTCTAATCCCATTTATTTATGAGTGAATTATATATTTTTTTAAAAACGCTGTGGTTAAGTATTTAAACCATCACCACTATATAGCAGAGCACGTAACAACATGGATAGGCGTTGGGTCATGCTTTCTAGCTTTTGTCTATCCTTCTGTTCTGACCCCAAGCTCAACTCTCGCTCTGAAATCACGTGTGAGTTTATTGTTGCAGGAAGAGATACTACAGCGCCATGCAAGACAACAAAGGTAAGTGTAAGGCTGCTTATAAAGTTGTTTTATAGCATTTCCAGACACTAATGAGTGAACCAGGCAGAGCGTTTTGTTTGTTAGACTCGTGGCTGTTGTAAGATGGGTTAAAGTGGTGTTAATCTTCTTCAGTGTGAAGCAAATTGGCGTTTTACGTGGAAGTTAAGAACTTGCCCCCATCACTACACTAGTTTGTTGCCTTGACAGACTCACTACCACAGCGAGATCTCCGCCGAGGAAACACTGATCTGTGCCGTTTTTTTGGCTTCTGACAGAATTCAACCACCTCTAGTAATGGATTTTAGCTTCAAATGTGCCAGAGTTCCCCTTTAAAACAATTCCACAAAATGGAATTTTCAGAGCGTTTTACCATGTTATAGTTGCTTCCCTTCTACATCCTCCCTCTCGAAGTTACATTTGGAGAGGTTTGTGCATGTTTGACTAATTGAATAATTTTGAATCACTTATTTTCAAGACTCCAAAAAGAATCAACCCCCATTTTCACCACTACTTTGTACCATCCTTCAACTCAAGCTGGCGTTCATTCTCAAACATATTTGCTTGCCATACAAATACTGAGGTGGGCGTTATTTTTTTCGACCTATCATAATTACTATGCATTTAACGTGATGCCAGTAATTACTTGTGATTGTAGAGCTTTTAATTTCGCACAGTTGCAAATAAGCACTCCGGTATGGAACATTCTGCTTACACATTTGACAGTTTTACACGCTCATTAGTGCGTTTTCTCTCCGCCTCCTGCTGTCTCCTTTCATAACTGAAAAAAGTGTTAGTGGTGATGTCAGACCCAGCAGTGTTCGCTCTGATCTTTAAGTACTCCACAACTCAGATGAAGACTGGCAGTTTGAGCAGCACTACTGGCATTTCGCACTGCTCTTGTCCTTAAGCAAGACTCTGACGGTCTATTTACGATCTGTATCCATCGTTGTGATAAAAGCGCTGGTTTATGCACCACAGGATACCTATTTTGTATATCTTTGGAGCATTACGCTGACACATAAACAGATTAACCATGGATCTTTTCATTTTGCCTCTTGATGTCGAATGAAATGTCTCGTCTAGAGCGGTCGGTGCAGTTACAGCGTTGGTCCATAACTCTCACCGACCTTGGTCCTTCCTCTGCGCCGTCTCTCATTGGCCCATAACTGTCAGTGCTGCTACATTTGGTTTGATGTTATTACAGTGACAAAGTCCTGGAACAGTCCAATAGGCAAACAGGAAGTCCGGGGTTGGAGGGGGTCCAGATTGGAGACCACAGGATCTCATCTTCTCCGTTTGTAGATGATGTTCTGATGGCTCCATGGACTAAACCAGGACCTGTACATGCACTGGGACTAGGTCTGAACCAGGACTAAACCAGGACCTGTAACATGCACTGGCACTAGGTCTGATCCAAGTCTAAACCAGGACTGAACCAGGACTAAACCAGGACTGAACCAGGACTAAACCAGGACTGAACCAGGTCTAAACCAGCACTAAACCAGGACTGAACCAGGACGAAACCAGGACTAAACCAGGACTAGACCAGGACTAAACCAGGACTAAACCAGGACTAAACCAGGACCTGCACATGCACCGGGACCAGTTCTGATCCAGGACTAAACTAGGACTAAACCAAGACTAAACCAGGACCTGCAACATGCACCAGGACCAGGTCTGTTCCAGGAGAAAACTAGGACTAAACCAAGACTAAACCAGGACCTGCAACATGCACTGGGACTAGGTCTGAACCAGGACTAAACTAGGACTAAACAAAGACCTGCAACAAGCACTGAGACCAGGACTAAACCAGGACTATACTTAAATATGTTAGTAGGAGTAAAAACAATATGGGTGGAGTATCTTGAAGATACTCCACCCATATTGTCTATTATCAGCCTTTTGGAGTTTGTCAATTAATCAACCAGAAGTTAATATTTTTAACTTTTGAGTGCATATTTTCTTCTTCTGTTCTTAAACTGTGGTATATTTGCATTATGGGACAAGTTTAGGTTCTCTTCCCTTATCCTATATTTATTTTTGCCTAAGCATTCACAGCTCCTTTGAAAGTTAAACGTGAAAATAAACACTCGTATGGAACGCCGTGCTTACACATTTACACATTTGACAGTTTACAGCGTACTAATTGATGCACGGTGTCTTTCCTCCTCCCGTGTTTCTTGTTGTAATTGAATCCGGTGTTTGTTGTGACGTATGACCCAGCTCCGCTCCTGCCTGTCAGCCGCCGAGCCCAGCGCTTAATTGCTCTCTGGAAATAGCTTTGGTGTGAATAAGAGCGTTTCATGTGGCGCCGAGTGAAACCGCCGCCGTGCCCTTTGAGTTGGCAGAGCTTTGTTGCTAGCAGCCTGGCGAAATGGAGGACGCACGAACGTATACGTGCAAATGTAATCAGAAAAAAAGGCGAGAGGAGAGAGAGAGAGAACAGAAATCTGCAAGGAAATTCAATCAGCTCGCCTCAGCGGGGGGGAGATGTGCGCTTTTTTATGTCTTAATAAGTGCATTTGAATGGAATGTAAGCACTTATCTGCGGTTGGATACTGGTAAGTTGCATGGTCTAAATAAGTGAAGTTACAGAGATTTTATTTAGTATAGTAAAAGTAAGTGCAGTAGTACAGTAACAGTAAATGATATGTAACTTTCTGGAGGTGGAACGTCACCTACGTGAACTTTCTCTGTAGGGATAGAGATTTTTTTACCTGCGTGAAGTTGACCCCCCATCAAACGCAAACCTACACAAAAACAAAAATCAAAATCAATCGTTAGTGCTGCAAAAAGTTTCGTTTGTGCTGCTTTAGTTTTGGAGAAATTAACGATTCTTTTACAGGTCAAATTGGGGTCAGTCGGCCCCCAGGAAGCTTCAAAATGCTCTAAAACGCCCAAAATGGAGTCAATCGTTTGTGCTTCGTTTGTGCTTCGTTTGTGCTGTTTTGTGCTGCAAAAAGTTTAATTTGTGCAATTCTGGTTCTTAAGATATTTGGAGTGTTATTTTCGGCCGATGATGTCGTCCAGCCCCTCAAAATGTGAAACAGCCTCAAAACAGGCAGAAAATTATAGAAAATGTTTGTATTTCGTTTGCGCTGTGACAATTTTCATTTGTGTGAGTTTATTTCTAAAATTATTAATTGTTATTTCTGCGGTAATTATAGGACGTCATTTCCGCTCAGCAGACAGCAGCAAACTCCACAAAACTAGTGGTGATAAACAATCTCAGGCTGTGGAAAAGTCTATAACAGTCTTTAGTAATTTGCTTTTGATTCATATTTTATATAATAATACAGACTTTTCCGCAGCCTGAGATCGTTTATCACCACTAGTTTTGTGGAGTTTGCTGCCGTCAGCTGAGCGGAAATGACGTCCTATAATTACCGCAGAAATAATAATGAATATTTTTAGAAATAAACTCGCACAAATGAAAATTGTCACAGTACAAATGAAGCACAAACGATTGACACCATTTTGGGTGTTTTAGTGCATTTTGAAGCTTCCTGGGGGCCGACTGACCCCAATTTGACCTGTAAAAGAATCGTTAATTTCTCCAAAACTAAAGAAGCACAAACGCAGCACAAAACAGCACAAACGACTGACATAGTTTTGTGTAAGTTTGAGTTTGATGGGGGTCCAACTTCACGGAGGTCTTCTGCCCCTGTGCCACGACAAATGTAACAGTAAAATTTATTTTGGACGCAGTAGAGTAAAGGATGTTGCAATGGAAAAGGTTTATGTAATATAATGTAACAGGTTATGTGAGTATTAAACTAAAGTATGTCCGAATAGTTTGTACTTTTGAAATATTCCCCCAATATTTGGTGATAGTCTTAACCTTTTGTGGTCACCTATTCATGGGTTTTCATTTATTAGGATTTCTTCCTGATTAGAAGAATCTAGCAACAGTCGATTTTTACAGCAATAACACAGTTTGAAATGAAAAAACAAACAAAAAAACCCCACAAAATTCTTCAAATCAGGAAAGAATCATGAGTCCCATGAATATTAAATGTTTAGGGAGACTCGTAGAACGCTGGTCACTGATCCCTTTTAGATCCGTGTTTGACTTTATTGTCTTTTGTCCTTATTTCATATTTGCAGTTAGGAGAAATAAATGTGGCGTCATTTATGATCCAGATAAACTGTGACTATGAGGACACGGGGTTAACACAGTGTTAGCAGCATCACTAAAAGGACGTGTCTTTTTACACCACTGGAGATGAGCAGCTTCTCTTTTCAGTTCAAGTTTATCGTTTCCGTTTGAGCCGTACCTTTAGACTCCGAACGCACTCAAGCTATTTCAGAAGCACTCAGACTCAGAGACGGGGCACAAATCTGTAAGTACCTATGTTGCTATTCATGATCATTCGTGAACATGTTTCAGTCTCAATACTTCAGGGTCGGGCTTAGGACTCATAGCTAAACTGGACTGAGACCAGATCCGAGAGTTCTTGGTTCACCTATGACCAGGAAAATGGCTCCCAAGCAGCGAAGACGCCCATCAAGGAGAAAACGGAATGTGCAATCAAGGTTCCCAGCCCCAAAGCAAAACACCGAGGCACGACTGTGTTTGGCCGGAAAAGGATGAAGCTGATGCTGCAAAAGATTTATTATTACATGAATGAGGATTTTGATGCGTTAGTCAAAGTGCAAAAAGAAAACAAAGAAGACAATATTTTGAACATGGCCATAATCTGCACAGTCCTAAGTATTTCTCACTAAAGTTATTGTCACTAATTTAACCAGAAAATGCATGAGGACCACTGAAACCATGACCGTTGGAATATTTGTGTCCAGAGGAAACCATGTCTCAGAGTACACAGATGTTGGAATCATCCTTGAAGGGAAGATCACGGACTTGGATAATATTGCCCTCGCTGTTCCTTGCTCCTGCTCATTTTCTACTCTCTTAGGTTACGTTTACACTGAACTGAAGCACCATATCGGAAACGATTTGCGTCCAGACACGTCGTTTCTGTGTCCACAAAACTGCCTGAAACGCTAGTCGCATGACTAGGCTAGCGTCACAACGTCACGTGGGCGGTAAAAACAAGGAAGTAAAGCACCGAGTTTGAAGTTGCAGCAGACGATTTTGAGCTGAGGAAGATGGCAAGCGTGAAAACAGTCTTTTCATGGACTGATGACGAGATTCAGTTTGTAGCTATGCTGTTTCCCGTTTGTTGAGGGTTTGTTTAAAATGTTTTCCACAATAGCATCGCATGCCCGATGTCATGACCCCGGCAAATCAGGAAGGCGCAAATCACAGTGACGTGGTCTAATAAGGACGGCAACTAGAGCTCCTACGTCAGCGTATCGACGTTTTCAGGCGTCCACACGGTGCCGGATCAGATCTGTACTCAGAGGATTTCGTGGGAGCTGGCAGCACCAGATCGTTCGATCTCTGGAGCCGTTTTCCATTGTATTAGTGTGGACGAACACTGCCTCTGCAACGAAAACGACTCAGATACGTACTAGTGTGGATGGGGCCTTACATGAGCTACGCTCCATAGCATCAGTACAGATTTGAGGTGTTGCAGAAGATCCTTATGGAGCTACAGCCAACAGAGTGTTCTAAAGGCCGTCTACGCCTGCAAACCAAAATCCAAATCAGTGAACCGGCGGGAAAAAAATCTAAAAGCGATTTTTCAGACAAGTACTGGTTTTCGATTTGTGATTTATGTTTAAAAAAGTAAGAAAAAGGATTCTGTTTCAGAGCATTAACATTAGAGAGAAACCTGAATGAATACACAAATACAAGAATCCCATGCATTTAGGTTTGTAGAAGATAATTTGTTGTTTGCAGAGAACATTCTATTATCTAAATAATTGCCTCCTTTGAGATTTGTTCATTGCACCAAGTTAAATTTCAGCTGGATAATGATTCACTATGCCAGCCTACGTGGAAGACATGCAAAGTCCATGAAAACAATCTTTCTGACAATAAGAAGCATCTGAAAAAGCCGATTAAACTCCAAACCCGCCCACCAGCGCTGCTCCTGGGGCCGGGTGACAGGTGGGGCCCCGGTAGGAGGGAGGCCCCTGTATTCAGAGCATAGATCCTCTGCTGTTGCACTGGTCTCCCACTGGACTGCCCACACACAGACACAAGCAAGTGTACGTATAAGAACCAGCTGTATACAGACCTGTGTGTTTAGTATCATTGTGAGACATTTGACGACCTTTGTTACATCACTGCTGATTAACCTACACCTCCGAAAATTGTAGTTTTTTCCGTGTTTTTCTTATGATTCTGTTAATATTAGAGATGTCCCGATCAAGATTTTCTGGCTTCCGCTCTGCTGGTTCCTCCACGAGAAACTGTTTGTTTGTAGCAATTGCATGTCACTGCTTGACTCTTGTTTTGTTGTACAGTCGTCCCTCACTATAACGCAGTTCACCTTTCGTGGATTTTTAAGTGCAATTTTGCATGCTTTTTAAAAAAAATTTTTACAGTGTATGAATTGTGTTCTGCGCCCCGATTGGCTAAGGGAGAACCCGTGCATTGTTTTGTGCGTAAGCGAAGGCGGCGTGTCTGTTTATAAGAATAAAAAACAGCGCCAACAACTCCCCATAACTATGTTTTTCAGACCCTGCACTCCTCAGTTTAGATCGCGTCCGATTTGCACGGAACAGTCCGGCTCCCTGCTCATATCGCAGAGGGGTTTTACAGTTTTTACAGGGTTTTTCTACTTTGGGGATTTTGCTTATCGCTGTTTATTTTTAGAACGTAACCCCCACGATAAATGAGCTGTAGTGAAAAGTCCCACCCAGCGAACACTGTGGTGTTTTTATTTACGGTTGCCGTAAAAGCGATGCTGCAAAAACATGTCAAAATGGATCGGCCCGAGCCATGACTGAATCCAATACTGTCCGATAAAAGAGCCGGATCGGGAGCCAATACCGATACTGATCGGATCGGGACATTCCTAATTAATATTGTTGCATATGTTCAGAAACTCTTCCAACGATTCAGACATTAGGGGGGTACTTGATCACTTTAACAAAACACGTGTCAGATTTTTGCTGGGCTGTTTTTGTTGGACAGGCGGATTAACCAATCAGATTTGCACGGCCCATTTGTGTCTAAACAAACGGCGGCTTAGGAGGAAAAAAAGGAGGGAAAAACAGGATTGAGAAACAGCAGATTTCTGTAGAATCAACAAATCAAAGCAGCAAAGTTAATGCATTTGTTCTGAAAGACATAAGACTTTGCAGAGAAGAGAAGTACATATAAAGAGTATAGTCAGTCTGTTCTTTATCTGCTTTCAAAGTGAATGAAAATTCGCAGGTCGCGCCGGCTGAGAAGATGGATGTGCACAAGCTCCCTCCTCACTCCCGCAGAGCCTTTTTGCTCTGCCTCTCAGCTGCCGCTCCTCTCCATTCCCTCTTGGACTCTGCATGTTGGAGTTTGTCTTTTTGTTTTACAAGGTACCCTCGTGTCAAACATGAATCATTTTCATTCACAGCACAATAGAGATGCGCGACTCAACCCGAGATAAAATCCAACCCGAGATAAAATCCAACCCGAGATAAAATCCAACCCGAGATAAAATCCAACCTGAGATAAAATGAAACTCGACTCAGAAAAACGTTAAAATAATGAGACCCGACCCAAACCCGCGGACAGTAAAACGGTTTCAAACGTGTCTCCTGTACATCGTGCACCTTTTTCTCATCTCTCGCGGTTTTTAGTTGTCCTCTTTGTGCAGATACGACATGCAAATGCAAATGTCCTGTGGCCTGGTTTGTTATTCAGAGCTACAGGATGCCCAGAGGGAAGAAAATCCAAAGAGGAGACTTCAATAAATCTCATATCTCATCTCATCTTTCTCCTAGACCAGTTTAGTTTGTTCGTTTTCCAGTGTACTTCTAAATTTGAAAGCAGAAAAGTTCTAGCAAGTTGAAGGTTTGTTGTAACTTTGTTGTTAAATGCTAAACCAGTTGATTTTAGTTAGAATCCCTCATTCATCCAGGTAGAATCCAGGGCAATGTGAGGTGCAGCTTTTAGCCAAAGAGAAGAACTGGTTTGAATGTGGAGTTAAAGAAGCATCTTTGGGTGCGTACCATGTAGTTGCATCGCGGAACAAAACACTTCCTGCCCCCCATCTGAATCTGAATTTTCCACGTTATCAGGTTCACGCGAGGGAAACTCAGTCGGGATATGAGTTTTGTGGTGGTTTTATTGTGCCTTAATCTGCCATTAAAGGATCCACAGGCTGCCAGACCACTTTTCGACTGCATCGGTGACATAAAATCTTGGATGTCGCAGAACTTTCTGCACCTTAATCAGGAAAAATCTCAAGTTATGGTTTTTGGCCCGAACTCTTCAAATCATTCTTCCCCCGCGGACCTGGGTTCACTAAATCATTTAGTGAAGCCGGTTGTTTCAAACTTAGGCGTTAAAATGGACCTTTATCTAAAATTTGATCAGCAAATTAGTGCCGTCGTAAAGTCGAGTTTGTCTTAGATGAAGTAGTAGAAGAAGAAGAAGAAGACGACAAATGGTCAAAATTAAGCCCATTTTGTCAGCAGAACATTTTTGAAACTGTGATACTTGCATTTGTGACCACCGGACTGGACAATTGTAATGCACTTTCTGTTGGTGCCAAAATGCAATGGGTCCAAAACTAAGTGGTTCAACTTTTAACTGGAAACACGAGAGCATCTCCCTCATTTTAGCCGCTCTCCACTGGCTCCCAATTTGTTTTAGAGTCAAATTAAAAATTCTTTTTCCGTCTAGCGCCCTCCCACCTCACTCACGTATTTATTCTGGGATATAATAACAGCCCTGTCATTGCCCTTGATGGTTGTATTTTTGGGGGGATCTTTTCATTTTTGACAGCCGTCTGATTTCTGATTTCTGTCTTTACAGTAAATAGTCTCTGGTTTCTTTGTAATGTCTCACATGTGTTATTGTCATGTGTATTAGGCTTTATGTGCTTGTGCCAACTGAAGCTGTTTGCTGATAGATTAATACCTCTGCCTTAAATCAAATACATACATAAATAAAACATGGTCGGCTGCACTTTGTGAACTACTTTCAGAAACTCCTACATACGAACTAAAAGTAGGAGGGAGTGAAAAGCCAAGCAACAAGTTTGTCTCACGTTTGTTTCAAAACGTATTAATTTAATTCATCACATCATGACAGAAAACAGCAGCTTTATTAACAGGGAGAATTAGTTTGGTTCTATTTCTTCTCCCATAACCAGCACGCTCTCAGTACTCATTTGTCTTCTCTGCTTGTATTAGTATAGGTGAAAACAACAGGTATTCTGTTATTTATAACTTGGGCTGATTTGGGCAATTATGAAACAAACCTCTGGTGTAACTCCGGCACATTTGCCTTGTGCACAGGCTCTGACAGTGTGTTAATGAGACACATTTGGACCGTGACATGTTTCTTCTCCAGTGTGAAATGTCCCCCAGCTCTGCTCTGAGCACTACCTCTATAAGAACAGGTCAGAACAAATGCAACAAATGCTCTTCTGTTTAAATCAGAGCCACTTTTAAGTGCAAGTGACACGTTTGCCTGTTTTTCTCATTATTTTGGAGAAATAATGACCCACATGTGATCAGGCACTTCACAGTTTACTACTTCGCTCACTGATTTAAATAAGAAAAAGGAAGATATAAATAAAGTTATAGCAAGTAAGTTAATGTGTAGGACCTGGGGTGCATCTTTCTCAGTTTTACATTTATGAACTGAATGAATTGATGAACTATGAATTGTCAGACAGTCAAATTTCAGAGATAATTTTCGCACAAGGAAGTCGTTTTTCTGACGGTCTAGACCGTTCAGTGAAGTTTTAATCGTGACTATTGTACAGCTTTCTATGAAAGAGCCATGAGTCACATGAAGCCGAACAGAGCAGCGGCTTGTGCTGTGTCTGTGTGTGTGTGTCTGTGTGTGTCTGTGTGTGTCTGTGTGTGTGTCTGTGTGTTTCTGTTGTGTCTGTGTGTGTCTGTGTTGTGTCTGTGTGTGTCTGTGTTGTGTCTGTGTGTGTCTGTGTTGTGTCTGTGTGTGTGTCTGTGTTGTGTCTGTGTGTGTCTGTGTTGTGTCTGTGTGTGTCTGTGTTGTGTCTGTGTGTGTCTGTGTGTTTCTGTTGTGTCTGTGTGTGTCTGTGTTGTGTCTGTGTGTGTCTGTGTTGTGTCTGTGTGTGTCTGTGTTGTGTCTGTGTGTTGTCTGTGTTGTGTCTGTGTGTGTCTGTGTGTGTGTCTGTGTTGTGTCTGTGTGTGTCTGTGTTGTGTCTGTGTGTGTGTCTGTGTGTGTGTCTGTGTTGTGTCTGTGTGTGTGTGTGTGTCTGTGTGTGTGTCTGTGTGTGTCTGTGTTGTGTCTGTGTGTGTGTCTGTGTTGTGTCTGTGTGTCTCTGTGTTGTGTCTGTGTGTGTTGTGTCTGTGTGTGTCTGTGTTGTGTCTGTGTGTGTGTTGTGTCTGTGTTGTATCTGTGTTGTGTCTGTCTGTGTGTGTCTGTGTGTGTGTTGTGTCTGTGTTGTGTCTGTGTGTGTGTGTGTGTCTGTGTTGTGTCTGTGTGTGTCCGTGTTGTGTCTGTGTGTTTCTGTTGTGTTTGTGTGTGTGTCTGTGTTGTGTATGTCTGTGTTGTGTCTGTGTGTGTCCGTGTTGTCTCTGTGTGTGTCTGTGTTGTGTCTGTGTGTGTCTGTGTGTGTGTCTGTGTGTCTCTGTGTGTGTCTGTGTTGTGTCTGTGTGTTGTCTGTGTGTTGTCTGTCTGTGTGTGTCTGTGTGTGTCTGTGTTGTGTCTGTGTGTGTGTGTCTCTGTGTGTGTCTGTGTTGTGTCTGTGTTTCCGTGTTGTCTCTGTGTGTTTCTGTTGTGTCTGTCTGTCTGTGTGTGTCTGTGTGTGTCTGTGTTGTGTCTGTGTGTGTGTGTCTCTGTGTGTGTCTGTGTGTGTCTGTGTGTGTCTGTGTGTGTCTGTGTTGTGTCTGTGTGTGTGTGTGTCTCTGTGTGTGTCTGTGTGTGTCTGTGTTGTGTCTGTGTGTGTCTGTGTTGTGTCTGTGTGTTTCTGTTGTGTCTGTCTGTGCTCCTCACCACTGTTACTGTTGAATTTCTGCCAATCTTAAGGGCTGTGATCGGTCCAGAGACAAAATGAAAAACTGAACAACTAAGATATAAAGAGCGACTTCACGGTCCCACAAACTGAACACATGTACCTGTGGACGCTGCACTCTACGTCTACAGACTCTCCTGAAGTGAAGACAAACGTGGAGCTCTGAACCAGCCCAGAGAACGATGCTCCAACTCTGGCTCACGATCCATCCGAGTCTGTTTAAAACTGTGTTGTGAATGCACCTGAACCTGCCCCTGAGAGTGAGGACGTCATTTAAAACTTGACATTTAACACCGCGGAGGAGCACTTCTGGATTCCTCCTGATGCCCTCACACTGTTGAACATTATTGGAATAGTATTTTGAACTCTCGAATAAGTACGGGCTAAAATGTAGAATTACTAAAACAACACAAGCTCGCGTAAATAACCCAAACAGAAGAGAGTTCGGGGTGAAACTGTAGCAGGCGGTCAGGACCTGTCTGTGGTCTTCATCAGGGCAGTGTGTGCTTCAGGGTGGTAATAATAGTGCCGGCTGTCACAGGAGGCAGTGTCATGACGAGCCTGTTATAAACATATACACACATATAGCTACATAATAATAAAAGCCCGGGTAGAGCAGAGTTATAGTCTGGAGTTTAACTATGTAAGAAAACTAAGGACAAAAACAGACTATTTTACTTCATTCATCATCAGAGTGATTATGTAAAACAACTGGGGTTAGACACAATTAGTTTTTTAAACTTACGTAATATGTACATGTGCGTGTCCTTGTTGCTGTTGTTGTTCCTTTCTCAGACAAAAATGAATGGACAAAGAAGATATGACCGGAGAGAAACTAGTACCAAGCGATTCTGAGGTCTGACTTTTCCGTGGTTCACGTTTTGTGACGCAAATGTTTCACTCTTTTGAACACAGATTGTTTTGAGAAAGAAAAGCGCCTTATTTTCCTGACTCCAGCCAACTCGCCGGACACTTTCATCAGCACCGAAACCGGGGATGAACTCGGCTCACCGGACGCTGTCGGGAGGTAAGTCAGTGTTGACGGGGACGTACAGATTCATGTGGGGAAAAACCCGAACTATCCCTTTAATTATTTGTTAACCTTGTATCTGGGGACACGTGGGTCAAGTTCATGAAATGTAATATTAAAACCGTGCGTCGTACATACTGGTCCCTTTAACCTGGGATTCTAACCGTGCAGGTAGAGTTTCCAAATGGCCGCACACACACACACACACACACTCGCACACACACACACACACACACACTCACACACACACACGCACAGAGCAGTGATGTGGTGTGATATCTGTAGTGGCTGATACAAGCCGACAGCCCGTCTGCCACCTCCACCCTGACCCGACTCCTCAGCTCCCAGGACCAGCTCTGCTCATATAAGAAATCAGTCGGGGCTTGTACTCTCCATTCTCGTGGTCACTGGGTCTACCAAAGTCCACCAAAAGAAAAGAAAAAAGAAAGAAAAAAGTGCATTTATTACACTCTAAGTTCCAGCTTTATTCTAACTCAGTGTTTTTGAACTTGCACATTTTACATACAGTTAAAATGATGTAAAAAAGAACATGTTTAAGGTAAGTTTTTAATTAGTTCTTGCGTCCATAGTGGAAAGAGTGAAGCAGTTAAAGCTAAAATACTTCCCTTTTACTTCCCTTTCTTTTTTTATTTTGACTTGAACATACGCATTTATATAATTAAGTCTTATTTCACTCCTCCTGCTCATACTACTTATTTAGAATTCATTACTGCCATTATATTTTTGCTCTTTGCTCTGTTATTATATTATATTGTGATGCGTGAGTGTCTGTGGCCAAGTAATTTCCCTTGTGGATTCATAAAGTTTGTCTAAGTACTTGGTCAGATTTGGTTACAGTTGGATTTTTATATAGTTTTTTCACCTCCAATCGCACCGACAGCCTTCAGGGCAGTTCCAGGCTCTACCGACTGAGCTACTGTCACCCTACGGAGCTCTACTTGAACCTGATCGCTAAAAAAGGAGTGTTTCGATTCACGTATCGTTTCAATTCGACCGTAGCATCCAAAACTTTCACCATCTTCTCCAGCGAATAAACTGGAAGCTTTTGATAACATTTTCTTAATCGATCGTCGGGGTAAATAACAATTGATTATCGATTAATCATTAACGTTTTTATATTAAAATGATCATCATTCTTATTACTATTACTAATCTGCATAGATAAACTCAACTTTACAACATATAAACCATCACCACTATAGAGCCACATCAGCCCGTGTGAGATTATAATGTCTTTAATTCAGCTTTGGCTCATTTGTTTACGTTTTACAGAAACAAAATCCACATGGCTAATTTGCATAAACTGTAAACGCTGAAAAAAGCAGCTCTTTCCTTGTGCTGATGCTTCAGCTTCTGTTGGACTAAAGGACACGACTCAGTGGATTATATGAGCGTTCTTCCTGTGACAGATTTGTTTGAGCCTGTGGCGTTCTCGGGGGAAAGTGAGAGACGCACTGCAGGAAGTGACTGCGGAAAGCCAACAGGAAGTCTCGGCGAATCCAAAATGTACGCGCTGTATAAAAAAAAAATCTTAAACGAATCGATTTGACTTGCCAGCTTGATTTTTATTTTAAGTAGAATGTTGTTTCTTTTCAGTAGAATGTTGAAACATGCCTGAAGAGGTTTGCGATGTTTGTTCCAGGCTGGGACCTATTCACACCCTCCTTACCTTAAGTTACCTGTGAGATTCTGTGCGATGCTCCACCCACAAGCCTACGCCATCAAACTGTCCAGCTTCAGGTTAAATCATAGACCGTAAATATAAGTGGACATAGCTAACCCATTAGCCGCCACGTGCCAAACAGGAAGTGCTACAGGAGGCTTCTTCTCTCCCTTTTTCCCATTGACTTACATTGGGATCTTATCGCTCCTCTCTTTGTAACTCCTACAGTGAGCCTCGTCATTTTGGTCTTAAAATGTTCGTGTTAACCCGCTCTACATGATCCTGATTTTTTTTTTATACGTTATTTTGTCCGTCAAAAAAGCCCTATTCATAACAGAGAGTCTGGCTCCAGATTCGCTCCTGTAACTGTGGCATCGCGAGCCTCATTTGAGCGACGCTAAACGTTATGGGTGACGTCACACTCACTTAGTCCACTCATACAGTCTCTGGGTTAAATCCAAATTAGTTCTGAGCTCACAAAAATGATGTTTTTTTTCTGCTCACCATCGCCACGCTTTAGACACAATTAAAGCTCAATTAAAGGCTCTTTTTTCCTCAGGTATTAGAACAAAACACGTCTTTCCCCAGTACAGATGTATGAGGTCAAACTAAGTCCGCTATGTGTCGTCTGTGTGTGTGTTGTGTTCTCTGCATCTAATAATCAAACGCTTTCTTGTTTGAACGTCAGGAAATACACGGTTAGCATGCTAGTTGTGAAAAACACTGATAATACAATTGCAGTGAATAACTGGATGAAGTTAGGAATCACCACTGCAGACCGTTTTTATTTGCTTGTTTTGTTTTCTTGACAGTAATAGTAAGTTGGAGCATCTTTAATTACTTGTATAAGCCCTAAAGTCTGAATTATAGGGGTATATAACGGGAACTTTTCCGCCACTTTTAAATCCTTAGAACTCCCCAACTTTGAGATAAATCCCGTCTTCTCCAAAGTCAACCATCGCCTCTCCTAAAGTCTATTTACTTTTATCTCATCCCGTTCCATCTCTCCATCATAAAACACATGACCTTCACTTGATCCTGTCTGACTCCACTGCGGCGCACGGAGACGTACGCTGCACCAGAAATCTAAATCTATTTGCGATCCTTTATGCTCGTACTATCTTCAGACGGGAAAGTGCAGAAGCAGCTGCTGCAGACCTCCACCCAGACGACCCCAACGCTGCAGCAGGAGGACGCTAGCATGACTTACCTCCACACTATTTTTCAAGTTTTATGTAACGTGTTGCCTTAGTCCTGTAAGTTTAAGGTCATTTAGGACAAGGAAAGCTCATTTCAAAATTTCAGGGTACTTTATTAGAGGGAAGTTGCGTTAGTTATGAACTAAAATCACGCAGAGCAGTCAGTGCAGATTTCACTGTTTAGATACGGCTTTTCATTAAGGGTGGAAAGTAACGAATTACATTTACTTACGTGACTGTAAACAAGTAGTTTTTATGAGCAATTTGTAATTTAGTTTTTGAAATAGGTGCATTAATAACATTAGAGTAAAAGGGAAAAAAAAGAAATGCGAAAAAAATAAAACAAAAAATCTGCCGGAAATGAAAGGAAAATGTGCAGGTTTGAACGTGCAGCATTTTCCCTATAAAATGTCATTTTTACTGTAGAAAGTTCAGTCATTTTCACGATAGATTATCATATTCACTTTAGATTGTACAGTCATTTTCCCTATAAAATGTCATTTTTACTGTAGAAAGTTCAGTCATTTCCACTATAGATTGTTCAGTCGTGCAGAACCGTTCGTCCGTCTGTCTCGGATCAACTTGGACGATGCTGGAGCCGAGTCAGAGATCGAGGTCGACATGGACGATATTCAAGAAGAAAACTCACTGAAGAAGCACCAGGAGGACCCTCACGTGACTAACCTCCACACTGTTTTTCATTTGTTTACTTTTCAGTGACAAGTTTTACATAACGCGTTGCCTTAGTCCAGTCAGTTTAAGGTCATTTAGGACGAGAAAGCTCATTTCAAAATTACTTTATTAGAGGGAAGCGGATCAAAGACAGACTGAAGTTCACACATTTAATTACTAAATAAAAGAATAATCTGAAGTCCAATAAGCTTCATGTTTTGGCTGGTCTGTTTGCATAGAGTAATGAGCAGTTTAAAGCCCATTTTCCACAAACATAATGCGGGATATTAGACGCAGTTTGACAGTGTTTGTTGTCGTTGGCCTGGTGTCTGTTTTGGCACAAATCTGTCATTTAAAGTTTGGAAAATGGCTTTGGCTTCTCTGTAATGTAAAAAACTTGTCAAAAAAAACAACTTGTGAACTTGTCAAGGCCTGAGGTTCATCCCCTATTCCGACAGCCCCCCATTCCGACACTTTCTGACACCGCCATTCCGACACCTTTTATGTTGCCATTCCGACAATTTACTCATGAGGTAGTGGCGCGCTGTGGTGGTTTAGACCTGGTTTTAGTCCTGATTTAGACCTGGTTTAGACCTGGTTTAGTTTTGGTTTAGACCTGGTTTAGTTGTGCTTTAGACCTGCTTTTAGTCCTGATTTAGACCTGGTTTTAGTCCAGATTTAGACCTGGTTTAGACCTGGTTTAGTTGTGCTTTAGACCTGCTTTTAGTCCTGATTTAGACCTGGTTTTAGTCCAGATTTAGACCTGGTTTAGTCTTGGTTTAGACCTGGTTTAGTTGTGCTTTAGACCTGCTTTTAGTCCTGATTTAGACCTGGTTTTAGTCCAGATTTAGACCTGGTTTAGTTGTGCTTTAGACCTGCTTTTAGTCCTGATTTAGACCTGGTTTTAGTCCAGATTTAGACCTGGTTTATACGTGATTTAGTTGTGCTTTAGACCTGCTTTTAGTCCTGATTTAGACCTGGTTTTAGTCCAGATTTAGACCTGGTTTAGACCTGGTTTAGTTGTGCTTTAGACCTGCTTTTAGTCCTGATTTAGACCTGGTTTTAGTCCAGATTTAGACCTGGTTTAGTTGTGCTTTAGACCTGCTTTTAGTCCTGATTTAGACCTGGTTTTAATCCAGATTTAGACCTGGTTTAGTCTTGGTTTAGACCGGGTTTAGTTGTGCTTTAGACCTGCTTTTAGTCCTGATTTAGACCTGGTTTTAGTCCAGATTTAGACCTGGTTTAGTTGTGCTTTAGACCTGCTTTTAGTCCTGATTTAGACCTGGTTTTAATCCAGATTTAGACCTGGTTTAGTCTTGGTTTAGACCGGGTTTAGTTGTGCTTTAGACCTGCTTTTAGTCCTGATTTAGGCCTGGTTTTAGTCCTGGCATAGACCTGCTTTTAAACCAGGACTAAACCAGGTCTATACCAGGACTAAAATCAGGTCTAAATCAGGACTAAATCAAGACTAAACCACGTCTATACCAGGACTAAAACCAGGACTAATCCAGGTCTGAAACTAAACCAGGACTAAAATCAGAAGTCAATCCAGGTCTGAAACTTTTGTCCAGCTTCATAAATCTGCCCCAACCCCAAATCTTCATCCAACAGGGTCGACAAAGAACAGATTCTGTCCATGAAGAATTTATCCACAACGATCAAGGGAAGAAAGACGAAAACTTAAAGGAAACAACGACGAGCATCAGTGAAACGACTGAGCAAAACTAACGTTATGATCATGAATAAAACATAAATAACTTGTTCACTCAGACTGATTCTAGGATTAAAATTAAAGGTCGATTTTGTGATGTCGATATTAGCATTAGACTGAGAGATTTGTGCAGTTTAAATGCTACAGATGTTCACATGTCTAACATTTAAAATGCACAAATCTCTCCTTTAAGTTCTCATCTTTCTTCCCTTGATCGTTGTGGATAAATTCTTCATGGACAGAATCTGTTCTTCGTCGACCTTGTTGGATGAAGATTTGGTGCTGGGGCAGATTTATGAAGCTGCTCAAAAATATGCGACACTTTTCCACAGGTATTTTGCCGTAGAAAAGGACTGACCGGAAGTTGTGCTAATCGTATCTGGAGTGTCTGGAAAAGAGCTGTGTAAGATTAAAGCATTATTATCAGCATTCCTGAATATAATCCAGTAGAAGTGTTTCATATTATTGAGTTTAATCGTAGATTCGGGGACCTGTGGATGGAGTCGTAGGTCCTCCTGGTGCCGCTGATGTTCCAGGGTCTTCTGCAGGTCCGCTCTTGAAAACTCCGCCCCTCGTAAGCACAGATAACATCCAGCCTAAACCATTTCCATATTTTCTCTCTTCTTTGGTAACTCTACGCATTTCGGGGCCTAAGATTGTAATCATCAGAGCGGCGAAAAACGCATCGAGAGGGTGAGTTGTTATGACAAGCCCGGGTCCCGGCGGATGCACTATTTTGACATCTACTGTACTCAGGGCGGCCCCTAAGAGCCGATAAGGCCCCGGTAACTGTGCGCTCCCATCTGGGCCGAGTTAGCAGGCCTGGCACACTGCAGCCGCAAATGAGGTGAGAATCGATACGCCGACGACAGCAGAGGGAAGCGAGAGGAGGGAGGGAAGAGGGAGGTGCGGAGGCTTACGTAGATTTATGGAGTTACTGTTTTTGTGGAGCATTAAAGCGGCAATAAACTTTTCGGTAGATGGTTTCGCCACTTGTTTTTTTTTATGAACTCAACTACACGCAGAGCAGATTTCACCCTTTAGAGACGGCTTTTCGTCAAGGGTGGAAAGTAACGAATTACACTTACTTATGTTACTGTAAACGAGTAGTTTTTATGAGTAATGTGTAATTTTTCGAGCAGTTTTTGAAATAGGTGCATTAGTGACATTAGAGTAAAATCAGATTGAAAGAGGGAAAAAAAGAAATGCGGAAATAAAATAAAATCTGAAATGAAACTGTGCAGGTTTGAACGCACAATTTCACTAAAGCCTTTTTTACATTAAATAATTAAAAGTAACTAAGTAACTTTAACTCAAATTACATTTTAACTGAAATACTTTTTTTTTTTTTTACTTTTATTCGATTTTTAGATGGTTACTTTTACTAGGAATTAAGCAAAGTAAAGATACATTTACTTTATACAATTTTTCAGCACTTTTTCGACCTTTTGTATCCTCATCAAAAACATGTTTTGTTTCATTCACATGTTTAACTCTACAAACCCTGCATATTTAGGCTAAGTTCTGCTCTCAAACAGAAATCACTGTGTTCCACCTTGAGATGTAATACAGGAGGTGCTCCACTGTGTTTTTAAATCTTCACTTGAATCATTTGGATGATTTCAAGCAATTTCATGACATCACAGGGTGGAACAGAGCATTTTGGAGCTTTGGAGATGCAAACAAACTCATAATAAAGAGTTCCTCAGAGGTGCGAATGAAACAAAACAACTCCAGGTGTGTTTTTGGTGAGGTAACAGAATTATAACATGGCTTAAAGGGGAACTCCGGCACGTTTGAAGCTAAAGTCCGTTGCCGAGGTGGTCGAATTCTGTCAGAAGCCAAAAAACAACACAGACCAAAAGACTCGATTGTCGACTCCAGCGGCGGCGAGAGGCTCGAGCCGCCAGAAGCAACAAGTGAAAATGAAAATTGTTGAAAGAAAATGGTTCGGGAATGTATTTTTTTAGCTTTTTCAAAAAATATAATTCACTCGTAAATAAATGAGATTAGAAACGACATCGGCGATCGAGTCTTTTGGGCTTTCGCATGCGCAGTGGGAAATCCACAAGAGAATACTAAGGCTGCTTATAAAGTTGTTTTATAACGTTTCCAGACCAATAATGAGTGAACCAGGCAGAGCGTTTTGTTTGTTAGACTCGTGGCTGTTGTAAGATGGGTTAGAAAGTGGCGTTAAGCTTCTTCTGTGTGAAGCAAATTGGCGTTTTACGTGGACGTTAAGAACTTGCCCCCATCACTACACTAGTTTGTTGCCTTGACAGACTCACTGCCACAGTGAGATCTCCACTGAGGAAACACTGATCTGTGC